>CP125824.1:11289377-11754377 GCA_036287905.1 Corylus americana
TGTTCCTACCTTGAAAAGCCACGAGTTGATGGGCATAGTGGATGGTTCTGACCCATGCCCACCTCAAACCATACCTGATGCAGAAGGCAAGTATGTTTCTAATCCTGCTTATGCCATTTGGATTAAGAAAGATCAATTCCTTCTCAGCTGGATCAATGTCAATCTTGCTAAATCTGTTTTGGCTACTGTTTATGGCCTTCATACCTCACGTCAAGTGTGGACTACTTTAGCAAGTAGGTTTGCTTCTCAATCATGGTCACGTATTTCACACTTGAAACGCTAACTTTTGAGCCTCAATCAAGGATCCAAATCCTGCTTTGAGTATTTGAGTACTGCCAAGCGTTGGGCAAATCAACTTGCTGCTATAGGGAGACCTACTGATGATGAGGACTTGATCTCCTTCATCATCAGTGGACTCAATCCCACATTTAATTCATTTGTGACTTTTATTTCTATTGCTACTAGGGACAATCCACTTTTTTTCTTAGATTTTCAGGATGAGCTCCTGAATCATGAGATGCTCCTAAATTAGCAGCAGCAGAATGCCACTACTGATGTTCAGAATTTTGCACCCTTCATGCAGCGCCAAGGTGGTGGTCCTTCCAGACCCAACTTCCATTTTTTCAACAAAAAAGGCAAGGCTCCTCAGTTCAATTGTTTTCCTCCCAAGTATGGCACATCCAAAGGAATTTCTATTCCTGGCACTAGTGGTACTGCATCACGACAGTTTTCCTCCTACACTAATGGCATCTCCTCCAACAACAATGGTGGTTCCTCCAATCAACCTCCTTGTGCTCCTTGTCAAATTTGTGGCAAGACTAGCCATCAAGCCCTTGACTGCTTTCACCGAATGGACTACGCCTATTAAGGGCGCCACCCTCCTCCTCAATTGGCTGCAATGGTGGCACAAACCAACAGCACCCGTGAGGAACAATCATGGTTTCTGGACAGCAGAGCCAATGCCCACATCACAAGTGCTCTGGAAAATTTAACTATTCAGCCACAGCCCTTTCAAGGCCCTGAATCAGTAGCTGTTGTAAATGGAGCAGGCTTGAACATTGAGCACACTGGTTCAACCATTCTCCACTCATCAAATATTCCTTTTCATCTTAAGAATATATTGCATTGTCCTACTGCCACCACAAATCTTCTTTCAATTCAAAAATTCTGTCAAGATAATAACTGTTATTTCATTCTCACATCCTCTCATTTTTTTGTGAAGGACCTTCTGACTCATGCACTGCTCCTGGAAGGCAAGAGTGAAAATGGGCTCTATCCTCTGAGGCTGCGAAGATGCTCATCCAAAAATGCTCTTGTCTTTACTGCATTTTTAAGATTAAAAACTTCTATTCTAGTGTGGCACTCTAGGCTTGGTTACCCTTCCCTTTCCACTATCAATCGTGTAATAAAGGCACATTCTTTGCCTACTTTGAATAATGATTCTAATAAAGAGCATTTTTGCGATTCTTGTCAATTGGGAAAAAGTAAGAAATTGCCTTTCTCTGCATCAAATAGAATCACTACCTCTATTCTTGAACTCATTCATACGGATTTATGGACATCACCTATTCCTTCTATTATTGGTTGTAAGTATTATATTATTTTTGTAGATGATTTTACACACTATACGTGGTTCTATCCACTACATTTTAAATCTGATACTTACAATTGGTTTGTCAAATTTAAAGTTCTGGTTGAAACAAAATTTTCTTGTAAGATTCGGCAACTTCAATCCGATGGTGGGGGAGAATATACCTCCTATCTCTTTCAAAATTCTTATCCAGCAATGGCATTCAACATCGAAAGAGTTGTCCGCACACTTCGTTGCAAAATGGTTTAGCTAAACGGAAGCTTCGTCATATTCTTGAAACTGGACTTACCTTGCTTGCCCACTCTGGCTTATCTAATCATTACTGGGTAGATGCCTTCATGACCTCTATTTTCATCATTAATCGGCTACCCACCTCTGTTTTGAACAACACTTCTCCTTATGAAAAGCTGTTTCTTAAGTCACCTGATTATACCCTTCTTCGAATTTTTGGGTGCAAATGTTTTCCATTGCTTCGACCATACACTTCTCATAAACTAGAATTCAGATCCAAAGCCTATATCTTTCTTGGGTATAGTCATGCAGGATATCGTTGTTTGGACCCTGTCACTAACTGTGTGTATGTATCTCAACATGTAGTATTTGATGGGCAATCCTTTCTAGCCAAAGATCATGCTCGACTTCAAGTGCCTTCCAAGATCAATGCAGTATCTGATGCTCCCTTCATGATTTCGGTAAGTATCCCTAATCCCATATCTCCTTCATTGTCTCTTAATTCTACACCACACATGCCACGATCTCTTCTTCTCTCCCATTTACTATTTCTTCCCTGGATGCTTCCCTTGATCATCCTTCTTCTTCACCAAGTCTTTCCCTTGAGTCACCAGGTACTATTCTTGACCAACTCCCCATCACATCCCCTGCCCCTGCCCCATCCGAGAGTGCCCATCTTCCCATTGTACCTTTTGCACCTACCCCATCCGAGAGCCTTGCTCCCCATGTGCATCCTATGACCACACGCTCTAGGACTGGCTCCCTTAAGCCTAAATCCTTTCATGATTTCCATCTCTACTATACTACAAAGCACTCTCCTCTCAAAGCCTTTCCTTCTATCCTTACCGAAATTGAACCATCCTGCTTCACCAAAGCTGCCATTGATTCTCGATGGAGGGCTGCTATGACTGTTGAGTTTGAGGCCTTGATCTCTAATGGGACATGGACATTGTGTCCTTGTCCACTTCACCAACGTGTTATAAGGAATCGGTGGGTTTACAAAATTAAGCAAAGGGCTGACGGTTCTATTGATAGGTTCAAAGCTCGTTTGGTTGCCAAAGGTTTTGAACAAGAAAGTGGTGTGGATTACACTGAAACATTTAGTCCCATTATTAAGCCTTCCACTATTCGAATTATTTTGGCCTTGGCTTTGCATTTTGACTGGCCAATTAAGTAGTTGGATGTGTCCAATACCTTTTTTCATGGTACCTTGTTGGAGGAGGTCTACATGGAGCAACCTCAAGGTTTCGTTAATGGTGACAAACCAAATTTTGTATGTAAGCTCCACAAGTCCATCTATTGATTCAAGCAGGCTCCAAAAGCCTGGTTTACATGTTTATCTACTACCTTATTGGAGCTGGGGTTCACGGCTTCACTGGTTGATTCCTCCTTATTTCTTTTCTTTCATGGTGACATTACTATTTTTATGTTAGTTTACGTTGATGACATAATTGTCACAGGAAATCAGCCCTCTGTTATTCAATCTCTTATTATTAAGCTCTAGCAGAGGTTCCCTTTAAAAGACTTGGGTCAATTGGGCTTCTTTCTTAGCATTAAGGCTACCCGCTCCACTGCTTGCTTGCACTTATCACAATCCAAGTATATTGCATACATTCTCCATCGCACACGAATGTTTGGTGCTAAGCCTACCACATCTCCCTGCTCCTCTAGTTCAAAGCTCTCTAAATTTGATGGTGAGTTGCTAGCTGATCCAAGTGAATACCGTCAAGTGGTGGGAGCCCTTGAATATTGTACCCTTACTCGCCCGAATATTTCTTATGTTGTCAATCAATTGTGTCAGCAGATGCACTCCCCCTCTTCACCTCACTGGTCCGCTGCTAAGAGGGTCCTTAGGTATTTGAAACATACTCCTGACCATGGGCTTCTTTATACCAAGGGACAGTTGCATCTCCAAGCCTTTTGCGATTCTGATTGGGCTGGCTGCCCCAACAATCGTCGCTCAACATCGGGCTATGGTATTTTTCTGGGTAATTGCTTAGTGTCTTGGAGTGCCAAGAAACAAGCCGTGGTTTCTCGATCAAGCACGGAAGCTGAGTACCGCTCCATGGCTCTAACTACTGCTAAATTATTTTGGCTCTGTATGTTGTTCCAGGAATTACGTATTCCCTTGGCTGTGGCTCCTGTGCTTTGGTGCGACAATGTCAGTGCTTTGGCTTTGGCTTCCAATCCTGTATTTCATGCTCGCACCAAACACGTTGAAGTTGATTACCACTTCATACGTGAGAAGGTTCTGAATAGGGATATCCTGATTAAATTCATATCCACTGATGACCAACTTGTAAATGTTTTTACCAAAGGGCTATCCTCTGCTCGCTTTGCCCTCTTACGATCCAAGCTAATGGTTCTGCCCAGACCCCTTAGCTTGCGGGGGAATGTTAAGGTAGCAGCAGCCACCTCACCTCATGAAGATTCTGCTACTGATATTATGAAAATCAGCTCTCATACAGATCCTACTGCGAGAATAATGGACATCAATTCAATAGACAACAAGAAAGAAATCAGGAAAGGTTTGGTGATTAATACTCCAGCTGTCAATGATTCCCCAAGACCTTCTCTACATGCCTCTACGTGTTGCACAAGACCTGCCATATATACTCATACGTGTTGCTCAAGTTCTCATTAGACAGCCACTCAATTGATACGTGTATATTTGATTTACCATCATTTACCTTATTTTAATGTGACTTGTATTATATGTAGAATAGGTCTAAAGAACTTTCCCTGTATGGTGTATCTTTTCCAATTCTATTGTTCTCGTGTAAACTTATATAATTAAAATGCTACTGCAGTGTTTTGGTTAAGTTGACCAAAACCAATTCTCCACTACTATGTTCAGAAACGTTACTATGTGGGGGTGATTGGGTTAGAGCACTATATGGGATGAAAAGGAAATGCAAAGTAAGTGCTTTTTTTTTTTTTTTTTTTTTTTTTTTTTTAGCAATTAGCTGCAATTGAGTAATTTTTATGACCCTTTGCATTTACAAAGTTCTAAATGTTGTTGTTGTTGTTGTTTTTTTTTTTTTTTTTTTTTTTTAATCCTTAGGAGGAACCTGAATTGGGGATCAACCTACCAACGATACCGTAGCCATCAAACTATCATTTTAATTTTGATTTAACTTGTAGAACTTCTATAATTTAATAGTATATTTTGTTTGGGGACTTTTGTTGGAGAATGTCATTTTCTTGAAGTCTTGAAGACATGAAGACTAAAGGTCCAAAGGTTTTTTGTGTTGTCTAAGGTAATGTATGAGTTTCTAATTAATGATTATTGCTTTCTTTTGCATTTACAAAGTACTAACTATTTTTAATTATATATTTGTCTAAAATTAGGGGGAATATGAAGTGGAGATTGCTGATTTGAAGTAATAGGACTGATGTGCTGATTGCTGAACTGCATATTTTAATATGACCGTTGTCTCTTGAACAACTTGAACATCATATTTTGTGGATTTCATTTGTTATTGCACTTTTGATGGTTATTGTTATGTAATATTAAGTATGTGTTATTCAGTTTAAGTGTGTATTCAGGTTTTTAGAAAATTTGTAGTATTAGTTTTATTCAGGTTGCTGCCTTGCTCAATTCCTGCCTTGATAAATAGTTGCTGCCTTGAGGTTAATTCATTTTTAATGATATGGCAAATTAAATTTTGTAATTAAATCATACCCCCCTTGACATTTTAATCAAATGAAGTTTCTTCACATTGACTAATTAATGCAAGGGAGTAAAAATATATTAAACATTTTTTTTAGTGTGTATTTAGGTTATTGAGAAATACTGAAGTTGCTGAAATTCCTGCCTTGCATGGTTAGTGTTTCTTGTCTTTCATTTATAAGAATATGTATTTCTTGATGCTTCTTGTATTATTTCTGATAATGATCTTATTCTATGGTAAATGACTTGCTAGTAATTACTCTAAATTTTTTATTTTCTTTTCTTAGGTATGATGTTGCTACCTTTTTCCCTTGTGAAGGATTTATCTCCGCAGCATATATCCTGGACAGTGAATATGATATTTCAAAAATCCCTTTTTCCAAACTTTGATTATTAATGAATTTGCTGCCTTATTGGTTTGATAAATCTTGGGTTTTGATTACATGCTCATTTGAAAATTTATTGTTGCCTTATTTGTATATTGTTACCTTGGTGCTTTTGAACCTCAAAGTTGAAGGTTGCTGGCAGTGGCTTTGATTGGAATTTTAACAGCTACGTAAGCTTTTGAATAGTCAAATGACTCAAATCTTTTGTCAATCATATATTTACTTTTGTATCTCAATATTCAGAAAAAAGATGGTGCAACATTTTGCTAGAATTTGGAACTTGGAAGCATTACATTATGCAGTTCTGCGCCAGTACTAATGTCTGCTGTTCAACCCCTGCATATCTTATGGATTTCAAGATTTCATTTGCAAATTGAACTTTTTATTTGTTGCACTCACTTGTTTAATAAAAACTCTTGTCTGTATTTCATTTTCAAAATGTAAAGTGATTGTAGTTTTTTTTATTTATTTTTATTTTTATTTTTATTATTATTATTTTATTTTATATTTTATATTTTATATTTTTTTTATTTGATTTGTAATTGCATATCAATATATCATAATGATATTGCAAATATTCATTAGGTTTTTTTTGCAATACTATTTCATATTTGATATCATGATATGTAATTGTTTTTGGAGAATTTTGGAGTTGTAATTGTAAATGTTTGTCTTGTTAGTTGTAAGTTGTTATGTGGTTTTGGAGAATTTGATTAAAATAAGTTATATGAATATATTTTTAAATTTTTGTAATCCATTATTTTTGTTAATTTTAATTTATTAACAATTTTTTTTAAAATATTTTGTACATTGCGAGCCGGGTACCTGATAAGGGGCTCGGCTCGCCTAAGAGTCGAGCTCGAGCTCGGTCTCGCACAAGGAATTATTCTTGGCAAGCAAGCAGGTGATTTCAAACTCGTCACGAGCTCGAGCCGGGCTTGAACTCGTTAACTATTTTCACGAGCCGAGCTTGAGTAGCCCTGGCTCACCCAAGCTTAGTTCGTTTACAGCCCTAGGCGTATTTCTCCCATTATATTAGAAACGCTTGATTTTATCCCTACTTCTTTCTTTTGGAGAACTCAAAAGTTAATAAAAGTGTAAACTTTTGTGTCAACTCAGTGGCACATTAGGCTGCAGCCAAATTTTTTTATGGCAGAATTTCTATTGCTTCGTCTCCACCTCCCCCTGTTCAGATTGTTAGTGGAAATGATCCTCCCTCTTTGGTCTTTGTTTGTTAATTTTAGGCTTATTTAGTTGTTTTGCTTCGTTCATGTTTTATTGTTTACAAGTTAAAAAAGAAGTTTACTTAGGTGGCAGATTATGAGCCGTTGCTGGACAGCATACGATAGTAGGAGTGTAATACCAGGGCCTGATGACATGTCCTGTGTGTTAGAGGTGGTGGTGAGGGTTTTAGGGAATGTAGGGATTTGGGGATATCAAGAATTTGCGACCCATTAATTAAACCTCAGCTCCTGTATTTAGTTATTTATTTTTGGGCATTTTTCAGCTCCAGTCTTGTGTCAACAAGAAAATATCCACCATCAATCCATTTCACACAAATAACAACAAATAACATATTCTACTGCCCAACCTCCCCCATTCTCAGATTCATGGCATTAGCAACCAACACTCACACACTACACTCAACCATGTCCTCCTCAATCTCCACCATCCCAGCAGCGCCCTCTTCTTCAAACCTCTCCTTCTTCTCCTTCCACCTCCACCACCACCCACTCCTTCCTTTCCCAGCCTCAATCTCACTCCCAATCCCATATCCCAGCCCTACCGCCACGCTCCGTCTCACTCTCTGCCGGGCCGCCAACTCCCAGACCGGTCCGGTCAAGAAACGACCATCCAATAAGAAGAAGAAAAAGAGTAAGGCCAGTGGCGGTGCTTCCGAGGGTTTGAATTTGAGCGATGTTGAGGTTGTGCGTGATTTGGGTGTTGTTGATAATGATGTGGATGGTGATGATGGTGTGGAGGGTTTGAGCTCGGATGGCCGGTCCTTGCCATATCAGCCGATGCCGCTGCCGAAACCGCCGGCTGGGTTCGTGGTGGATGATCATGGGAGGGTTGTGATGGCTTCCGATCCGGCGAAGCGAATTGTCACCGTTGTGAGTTACTTCATGCTTCCTTTGTTTCTGTTTGCGTCATTTTGGTCATTGTATATCTATTTTGTTTGTTGCTCTTCCACCAATTCAGTTCTGATTTGGAGCCCAACTAGCCTACTTTGTGTGTGTGTTTACTGGTTAGTATGAAAGGATGAATAGAGCGTTGTGGATTCAATCAAAGATGGGTTAGGTGAAAATTTGAAAATGGAGTATGAATTATTTTTCTTTCTTGCCAATGCTCTTTATTGTTTTTATTAAAGAAAATGAGTAATGCTAGTTGTAGATAAGTTACTTTGTTATGAAACTGGTTGTAGATGGACTACTACGTTTTTGTTGGCTTTTTGGATTCATAAATTTGAAGGTTCTAAAGAATTCATGGACAGGTTGATCCTACTAATAATCTTCCATTAGAGTGCATTGTAAGGAGAGTATTCAGAAGTTCTCAAGAGAATGAATGCATGCTGCTGTGCCCGGTTGACACGTAAGAAATGTTGCTTCTATGTATACCGTATATTCAGAAGGCATATTCAAATTTATATTATTTTTTCCTTGATATTTAACCCGCAGATAATTGCTGCAGGCCTGTACAGATATTAAAGAGCACGAACATTGATGGGTGGTCCGCTGTATGTTTATTCTTCCACCTTAAATTTTTAGTTTAGTTTTTGCTTTTTTCAGACTTGATTTGATAAATGATTTTCCAAGTTTTGATGCTGGAACATTTTCTGGATGTCTTTTTCTTTATAAGTAATCAAAATTTATTAAAAACCAAAGGATGCTTCTCTCCCTAAATAATATTATTTTCTTCAAGGTCACCTTTTGGTATGTCGAGAAACTCACGATGGACTTTTAAAATCTCCATACATCTTCCATTTCATCAAGATGGTTTCAATCCTCTTAGAAATAGGGGTTATGATAGTTTTGTAAGATGTCTTGACTGTTATTATCCATAAAAGTTAGGTATTAGCTCAGAAATTCTCTGAAGGACTTAGGGTATGCTTGATTAATCATCCAAGAAGAGGTTTGTTTCTTTTCAGTTCTACTGAGAAATTTAGGCTTCAATGGAAATCGTGACTATATCATATGATGGGTAACTGAAACTTAAAGTTATGCTGCCTTGTGTTGTTATTTTCTGTAATCATTGACCCAAAGCTAAAAGAACAGAAAAATGAAAGAAAAAATAAAGACCTAATGCATTTGAAGCTATTACAATTTCTATTTTGTATCGAGTCCTTGCTGAGAATTTTCTTTACAGAAAGTATCTGGTGCATGAGCTTTTAAGTACCAGTTGACAGTTGTATAACTCTTATCTTAATTTCAAAATAAGTCTTTTAAGTACGTGTACTAGATTTAATTTTACTTGATCAATCGGAAAGAAGGTAGAGATAAGGTCCCCAACTCGATCAATGGGTGTTCATTGGTCTTCTTGAAACTCCCCAACTGCCACAGCTTTTGATTGGGTGAGCCTTGAGCAGACAGTATATGACATTAAGGAGTATTCCCCAATTGAGTAGTCAACTCATAGAACAAGCATGACAGCGAAGCAAGAAAAAGGCTTTCAATTTTTCTTTTTCAAATCTCTCATCTGGTCAACAGTAGACATTCTTTTCTTCGAAAAAGACATCCCATGCCTGGAACGAGTTGAAGGAGGGAGGACACGGCTCTCAAAAAGTGGAAAAATAGGAACTGATTCTCTGTTTTTGTTCCTACATGAACTCAAAATGAATAATGAGCTCCCATGGGCATAATTTTGTGAACAAATAGGGAAGAATCAATTACATATTTTATTCTAATGAGGCCAGAAAGTCTATTGGCTATAGGCTGGCATGAAGTGATTCACCGTGCTCAAACATAAGCCCTGTCATTCCTTAGGGATGTTTTTATAGATTATCAAATTACAAGGATACAATTCATTTTTTTCATTTTTATGCATTGGTTCTTAGTTGAAAACTAGCTCATAGCTTCCCCCCTCCAAAAAAAAAAAAAAATTACTTTTCTTTTTTCTTAGTGGTTAGCATTGAGGTCTATTGAGCAATGTTTCACTGTCTTCCTCTTCTTTCGTAAGCTTTCTATTCCACATCCTTGTAATCAATATATTCTGCATTTTAGGTCAACGATGAAGAAGTTGAAGCCATTCTTCCATCAGCTGCTTATGCTCTTGCCAAAATACATATGCATCTTGTACATAGTGGGTATGATGGTGTAGTTTTGCTTATTTGGAACGTCACTATTCTCGTGGATGTCTTTATGTCATTTTGTTCTTTCTTTGTCTTCTATCAGATTTTGTTATACAGCACGTGGAGGTTTTTGCTACTCAGAAGATGGCATATTTGATTTCCGTACAGGCAATAGTTTCTCTTTTTTAACTAATTCATTCTCCCTGAATCATATAAGTGTGTTTTGTTTATCTATATGCCCCCTCCACACTCTTCCCATTTCTTAGACTATGATCATATTCAACAATTTCCAAGTTAAGGTCTTTGTGTGATTGTCTTTTCTCATAGGATACTTACTATTTTGCAGATGATGGGCAAGATATAGATGGCTTGCCAACCGAGGGTGTAGAAATCACATGCTTCCATCTGGTATTGTGATACTATTATTTGAACAATTCTTATTTATTTTATTTTTTTAAAATGAAGACAAACTTGTATATTTTGTATATGTGAAAAATATTTGAACAGTTAATTTTTTAAGAAATGAAGACAAACTTGTATGTTTTGTATAGGTGAAAAATATAAAGTTGGAGCAACTGACTTGCATGCTTCTGTGGGAATTGTTAACATATCAATATTTTCTCCTATGCAACTGTTATCTTCTTCAGTAAAGCATACATAGATAGATATAGAAGTGATTTTTGTTCTGGATTGGAGCTCAGATGCCATGGGTGTTTTCAATCTAAATGCTCGGATACCTTTAGTAGCTGCTGCAAGAAATTTCCAGCAATCAGTATTCTTCAAGCTGCAACACTTTTTCTTAAGCTTGGTCCTATGACACCCTAACTCAATCTACAACCTTAACTTCTTTCCTCAACTGATTGCAGCTCCTAAATCTGTCCTACTGCAACATTTTTGCATCCAGTGAGAACAATTTATTTAAAAGATTAGGTGCTATGATTTTTGAAAGAGAAATTTGTTGTCAGTAGTTATAAATATCATTGATGGTTGTATAGTTCTAGCATTTTCATGCCATTCTATTAGAGCATTCTCAGCAGCTCCCTCGTCATTTTCCCTATATTTAAGGATCCAAACTACTTTTTGCTTCCTTATGTCAAAATACGCCCCAATAGCTTCCCTTAATCATTCCCTATATCATTAAAATATTTATTTTTTTAATTATATTATATATATGAGAGGAGAGAGGAGAGAGGAGAGTGTAAAGAAGAGAGAGAAATGTTTTTTTTGAATTTAATAATCATAAGGATCGCAATAGTAGAACCCTATACTTTGGGTTCTACTGTAGCGATCCTCATGGTTGAGGCTTATTTAGGGAATCTGCTGTGGGACATTTTTTGTGATTTTTTGAACATATTCCCTACACATAGGGAACAGACTCCCTATAAGGGAGTCTGCTGGGAATGCTCTTATATGGGTTTGACAACCTTGTAGAAACGTTTTTTATATCTTTTTTTTTGTGGGTCCTTTTTTTTTTTTTTTTTTTTTAATCTATTTCTATGAATCATGGATACCCCAAAATACCTGGAGTGTCTATGTGTTGATACTTGTCTGGGAAATAAAAACTAAATGGTTCTGATATGCTAATGATACATGAAGTATGTGGCTTCTCCTTAAATTGAGGTAAAGAAGATAAAGAACTTCTCAAATCTCTTTTGTGCCATCTGTATCTTTTCCTCTTCAGACCCTTGTCGCTAGTGCCAATCTGTTTCTCACAATTCATCCTGACTCTCTCTCCTCCTCTCTCATGATTAAATAACAGGGCAATATGTAAAGTTAAAACGGATAAATGTTTTTATTTTTGAAGACTTTCATCTATATTAAGATAGCCAAAAAATCACAATATCTATTGTGGATATAGGGAATAAAAGCCTAAAATTGGCATTAGATTTCCAAAAATATAGTTTTATTAATTACTTAATTATCGTATCTGTGTTAATTGTCTCCTAGTTTTTTAAGATTCCCTGTATTGTCATAGCTGTATCGCATTTACTCATATTTCATGTTAGTATCGGTGCTTTCTAGATATATTTACGTGCATATATGTGATGACTGACAATCTGTAGTTATGAGCTTAGCTGGTTATTCCCTGCCTCTTTAATCTGTCATTCTTTTGTTACAGGATGGTGCACCTTACATGATTTACACACCATCCGATCCGCTTCTTTTTGTGGCTGTTAAGGTACCTTCAAAATTTTATTATGCTTATCAAAGGGAACTAGTGTTGCTGCCCTACACAAGCTGAACCTCCATGTGATTGATAATATTTTGTTCCCTCTTTCTCTGGGGAAAAAAATGAAGGAAAAGAGGTTATATGCTATATATATTTTTTTTTATAAGTAATGTTTATATATCAAAAGCGCAGAGGGGCGCAACCCTAGTACACAGGGGGTATACAAGGGAATAAGATATATTACATTGAGGGGCATTATATGCTATATTTCAAGATGAAGTCCCCTCCCCCTGGCCAAAAAAACAAATTGTCAATATGGTCCGCTAAAATGTTCTTATTTTTGAAAGAGCTATATGGTTTGCTTAAGACTAGGCCTAGATAGTGCGTGACTTGGGAACAGAGCTAATACAGGTTGATTTTTTATTTATGCAGAATCAGAATGGGGTATTGCAAATTGCGGATGATGTAAGTAATTTCATTTCTTTTAGCTAGTAATAATCCCATTCATTTCAGAAGAAATTTTGTTTACTAAGCAATCTTATTATGAGTTTAAATGTTCCTGCCTGCATATCAAGACTTCTGTCAGTATGATTTTCATTCTTGGTTCTTCAAAATATTACGTCTGTACCAATTATGTCAGTACTGTGGGGATTTTGGGTGCCCCATGGTTTCCACTGAAGATCAGTTAATACAAATTTTTTGAGGTTATAATTACATGAAGTTGCTCTTTGCTATGTAAGATTTATATATTTTTTACTTATCCAAAAAAAAAAAAAAAAAAAAAATCAGTGGTATGGAGAAGTGCCTGCTTTCACACAAGGATCAACATTGATGAGGTTAGTTATGGCAGGTGACAACTATCACAAGCCACTTAAAGGAATACGTCAGCTTAACCATTTGGTCACAAAACGCACATATTTTGCCGTTGGTTTATGATTGCCTAGTATAAAACCATAACAGATTAGTTCATTTCTAGATGTTGTTTTGGACCCAGAACTGGAAAGTGTTTGCACTAGTGTACGTGTAACATTCTTTGCCCCAGTTACACTACCCAAAGAATGTATTGATCTTTTGAGCTTGACTCAGTAGACAGCATTGTGTGTCCATTCCCACGTGTTTGTGCATCTTTGATTACTTGGGATATTCTGCTGTATGTTCCCAGTAAACCATTCAGGAAGAATTGCTTGCTGAATAATGTACTTGTTTGTCTTTAAGCATTTTTTCTAGAAGTTAAGCATGCACACATAGTGAGTCATAAACCTACAATCTCACCCTCCACCCCGTTCTTATGGGGGGGAGAAGTGCCATTTGAGCTTGTGTTTGAGCAATACCAACTTAAGCATTTACACAAGGTCTTGAAGAACTGGGGATTAATGGATGATGGCTCTTACGAGCACACTGGTTTTATTCTTTGAAACAGGATCTCCTGGAGGACCCAGCCGTTATAAGCGCAATAGACGAGGAGACTGAATTTAATGCGTTGGTGGTATGTCTCAGCCTTCTGCACAAACTCGTTCTTTTCGTACTGATGTTGGGCTAAATGAATGATTTGGCTTGTTTGATCAAAATTGCAGGAGGAAGAGTCAGCTCTTCTTGAATCATTGAAGTTAGGGGAAAGATAACCAGATGTATCATCTTAAGTCAGTAGTTTGTCAAATTGGCTTGTTTTGTCATCTTTATAGGAGGCTGCACCAGGTGTTCAATTTGGAAGATGCTTCACGACAAGAGACGGGAGGAATTTTTATTTTTTTTATTTTTTGGGAGGAGCTTAAAAGTGCTAATATGATTATTTACCCTTTTGTATATATTACAAATTTAGTCTGCATGTATGTTTGATCAAGGTTGGCGAAACAAGTATCTGACACGACCCGATTACGACTCGCGAGGACCCTACACGATTAACATATATACAAACATGACCTGTTTAGCTAAACGGGTTAGCAGGTCTGACACGATTATAATACGAAAAATAGTCGGGTAACCCGACACTACCCGTTTAAAATAATCGGGTCATATTGTGTAGACATGACCCAACACGATTAAAATAACTTGCTACATTTTTTTTTTTTTGGGGGAGAAAAAATGACTAAACATTATTTAGAGAAATCAAGACAGCCAAAAAGCTCTATGGGAAACAACAAAAATTCAAAACAAAGCATTCTGCTATGTGTTTACAATCTAAGCGATAGTGGGAGGGAGTTTACAAATTACAATCAAAGCGATATTGGGAGGGTGTTTACAATCAAAATAAACATCAAAACATTGATGTCTTATGTTTACCAGTGTAAATATGGGTCGGAGACAGAGTGCAAAGAGGCACGGCTGTTCAATCCAAGAAAGAGAGTCCACGGGTCTATTGGTGAGGACTGATGAGGCTAAGTTGAGCATGTTACTGTGAAGAGAGTTTCAGAGAAAGAGAGAGAGAGAGAGAGAGAGGCGCAGCTGCGTTGGGGGCTGTGTCGACACTGGGCAGTCGGCTGAAATCTGATTTGATGCGTTAGGGAATACTGGAATAGGATGCGAGGAACTTGGAGAGCGCAAGGTCATCTTCGTGGATACCATCACTTGATTGCTGATTATGGTTTATCCTGGGTGTGCTCGGAAGAAGAGGGAGCAATAGCAAAAGGTGAGCAATTGGGATTTGGGATATATGCGGTCAATTTGCGACTTTTAGGGTTTAGGATTTTTTTTTACTATTTTTTTTTTAAACGGGTCTGACGGGTCGACCCACTAGATCTGAACAGTAATTGGGCCTGGTGGGTCGACCCACTAGACATAAAAATAACGGGGTCTTAATCGGGTAGACCTGATTAAGACCCGAACCCGATAAGGCCAAACTTAATACTTTTTTTTTTCGTGTCTTGTTCGTGTTGGGTTCTCAGGTTGTGTCAAAATTGCCAGCCCTAGTTTGATGTGTTGAGCAATGCACGATTTTAGATTCATGTCTTCATGCTTCTATGAGATGAGTTGGGTTTATAATCTCAGTACATTTTAGTGTCCAGTTAGATTCATGTATGATGCAAGAAAGTACAGGCAAGGAGTACAAACAAACGAAGCAAGAAAAGCATTGCCATATCTCCTTATACTTTCTACGTTCTTCGTCAATTAACTCCTGCTAACCTTTGCTTGGATGACACCAAATGATAATAGCTCAGTTCCATTTAGAGAGTAACTTAAAGCTCTTGCACAATTCATGGCTTATGAATTTAGCAGAACTAGTAATTTTGTCGTCATTTCAATTTTAAAAGTAGAAGTCTTGTATTTCATGCGACTCCATGGTTAAACTTTCTTCACTTTGTTTATTCTACAAAAGTAGACGCGAGAACAAAATTGAAAGTTCTTGCCAAGTTGATAGTAAAATCTGAGTTAAACTAAGAGCAAATTATCAAATAATTTTTTGTTTTTCTTTTAAGTTCAATAAGGGAATTACCAGAATTATGAGAAAACAAACTTGCAGTATTTATGTAATTCTATTGTTAATCTGTTCCAAAAAAAAAAAAAAAAAATCAATATAGCAAGGGTGAGATTTCAATAAGATCTCATCTCCATCAATATTTGTGAAAGTGTATTGGAAATGAAAGGGTATTTAAACCCCAAAAAAAAAAAAAAAAAAAAAAAAAAAAAAAAAAAAAAAAAACCTATTATTCAAAGTATTATTAGAAAACAAGTTGCAAAAATATTTTCCTCCGATAAGGAACATTAGTCGTAAAAATTAAGTGCTTTCTCAATTTTACTTTTCCTCAAGCTAGAAGACTAGAATCATGGAAAAAGTCCCTGCCAAGTTGATAGTAAAATGTTCAAGTTAAACTAAGAGAAAATGATTAAATATTTTTTAAAAAAAGTTTAATGAGGGAATTACAAGAATTATGAGAAAACAAACTGGCAGAAATTTTGTAATTCTATCATTAACACGTTCCCAAAAAAAAGTCAATATACCAAAATCAAGATCTCAGCAAGATCTCATCTCCAACATATTTGTGAATGTTATTAGAACAATAGGGTCCATCTTAATACTAGAAATGAAAGTGTATTTTTTTTTTTCTTTTTAAAAAAATAATAATAATAATTCAAAGTGGTATTGGAAAACAAGTTGCAAAAATTAATTAAGTGGTTTTTGCCTCCAACACTGGAACATAAGTCGCAAAAAATAAGTGCTTTATCAATTTTATTTTTCCTCGAGCTAGAAGACTAGAATCACGAGAAATACTCTCATATTCATGTATTTCCTAATTTTTTTCATATGATTTCTTTTCATCACCCAGTAATTTAATTCTTCTCTCTCATCATATCCAAATCTAATTATCACATTGCATGTTTCATAATTTTCTATTTCTTTTCCTTCTCAACATTATTAAACTCTTTATAGAATATCTCAACATTATCAGACCCTTCATAACTAGTCCGTCATACAATAACAAAAGTAGACATGAGAACATGAACGTTGAAAGTCCCTGTCAAGTTGATAGTAAAATTTGCAAGTTAAAATAAAAACAAATTATCAAATAATTATTTATTTATTTATGTTTTTTTAAGTTTGATGGGGGAATTACTAGAATTATGAAAAAACAAATTGTTAGAAATTGTACAATTCTATCATTAACATGTTCTAAAAAAAAATGACATATACAAGATGGAGATTTGAGCAAGTGAAAGTATATTGTTATTTGTTATAGCAATAGGAACATAAGTTGTGAAAATTAATTAAGTGATTTTTGCCACCAATGTAGGAACATAAGTCAAAAAATTAACCGCTTTCCCAAATTTTCTTTTCCTCCAGCAAGAAGACTAAAATCATGGGAAATCCTCCCATATCCATGTAATCCCCCATTTTTCCGTATGTTTTTTTTGTTGTTCTCATTAAGTAATTTTTGTCTTCTTTCTCGTCATATCTAAATCCAATTACCAGATCATATGTTTCATAATTTTTCATTTTTGTCTTTCTCAGCATTATCAAACTCTTTATAGAATATCTCAGCATTATCAGACCCTTCATAGATACTCTGTTACACAATAAGAAAAGTAGACGCAAGAACATGAAATATATATATATATATTTCATGTTCTTGCGTCTATATGAGAAAACAAAGTGACAAAAACTGTATAATTTTATCATTTAACACGTTCTGAAAAAATGTCAATATTCCAAGATTGAGATCTCAGCAAGATCTCATTGTTGGGATCGATTGCGTAAATTTAAAAAATTTTACTTTTTACAAGTGGAATAAAACACAATTCCCAAGACCTTTAGCCCTCAAGACAAACATGATAAGATTCAAGAACAAACATATAAGTTAGATTACTTACATATAACTTCGGCCTCTGCTAAGCATTGAGGCGTAGGAAAGTACATCCATTCTTCCAAAAGTGTGTGGCTGAGCAATTGAAGATCAAGCATACTTGCAAACTCATAGTATGAGTCAACACTCATACCATATTGTTCCTCATCATCTTTGCATACTTCATGTTCTTGATGAACTTGAAGAACATTTGGATGATCTTCATTGGAGGTCTAGTGGTTGTCTTTGCACATGCTGCCTTTTAGTTCATCTTCTTTTTAAGATTTGGACGAAGCTTCATACATAGGAGTACTAGGTGGCATTTTTACTGGAATTGTTTCTCTACTTCATAATATTTAGTTATTCTTAATTCTTTTGTGACCTTGTCTTTTCTATGATAAACAATAAAGAGTTTATAAATCAAAAAATTGAGCATTTTAGCCATATATGATTGATTGCATGATTATTTGTATTCAGACTATTATATACATATATGATTGTTTATTTTGTTGTTTAACAAACATTTGAAAATAGTGATTTTTAAAAGATTGTCTTTTGTTGTTTATCCTTAACTACCTGTAAAAAGGGTGGTTTTCAAATGTTTTAAAAACGCTTACTTATTTCTTGGTTTTCTAGTATATTATGCTTCACTATGTGTATGTGTAGTGGCCCAAATAATTAATTAAGCTTAGGTAGCTTAGTTAGAAGGTTAATTTGGATTTTGGGTCACTAGGAACAGCTAAGAGGGCATTTTGGAAATTTCAGACTTTCTAACCGGACGTACGCATGGGGGACCACGCAGACGTACGCCTGCAAATAGTACACGAACGTACGCATAGGGGACCACCCGGACACACGCTAAATTTTGGGTTGACCACTGGGTAATGGCCATACATACAATGCAGCCTTTGGTCCGCTAGGTAAATAGTACGCGGACGTACGACCTTATAGTACTATATGTATACTGCTTTTCAGAATAGCCCTGCAGTGCTCACAACTTTTTCCACCTATAAATACCCCACCCCTACATGCCTATTTACTCTCCATTTTCATCCCTAAACCCTCTGAAATCCCTATGTGAGTGTTTTGTGAGTGTGGTGAGTTCTTAGAGAAAAAAAGGTGATTCTTGAAGGTTTTGTTTCAAGGAGGTAACCTTCTACGCTTAAACTTTCTCTTTGGTTGTTTTATTGCTATTCTAGACTAGCTTAGTTGTTGGTCTGAGCTTCTTGCTAGATTGTGCATTTAATCTTTGTTTAAGTTGGTTTAGCCTTTCATTTTTGTGGAACGTATTTTCTTATGCATGGAGGCATTGTGTTAAGATAGGAAGGTCCTAGAAATCCTTTGTGTAGCTTTTAGAACCCATTTGGGAGGATATGAGGACGTTTGGAACAAATGAGGTTCGACCTGAACTTTCTAGGCGGACGTACAGCCTTGAGTCCGGACATACGACCCGAAGCATTCCAAGGAATGCCACTTGGACCAGTCGTCCGATAGTCTCTGTTTTCATGTTCTAGGTTCATTTTAGTTGGACTTAGAACTAATGATAGGTCTTTTCACAATATTTGAGTTTATGGAGACTCAAGGGGATTTTATGGAGAAGCCTCACGATCCGGGTGAGTACAAACTCACATGAATACTTGTTACTTTTCCTGCATTGCACAATTGTTTTATATATTTCAAATATGCATATTTTGCAACTTTCATGAAATACATTTTAGAACTACAGTGAACTCTCTTTTGTGAAAACGTATGTTGGTTAACAAGATAATGATGAGACTTGTAAAAGCATGCATGTAAAATACGGATAAGACTAATTGCATCATATGACATGGTACACCGGTACATGTGGGATAACGGCCATGGGCTTACTATACATATTAACTTTTATGGTCAAATGTGTGTGTGTGTGTGTGCCTCGGATCTAAGTGGTTTTCGTGACCGGCGCAACCATTGCCAAATGGTTGGTCATTATAGGACGTGCATTACTAGTAGCGTGGGCCACCCGAGGTTGGACTCGGTCAGGTTGCTAGTGGTGGACGGTAAAGTATAATGGTCAGGGCACCGTCATTGTATTACAGGTCCCTTAGGACAGAACCAACCCTACTGAGAAGGGGTAATATCTCAGGTAGACCATACTGTTGAACTATAACATGATTCTCATATTACAACATATTTTATATCTATATTGCATTCTTGATAAACTGTCACCTCATAATGCTGCATCTCTTTTATAAACAACCGAGTTCACCATTTAATGACGGGCACTTCTTGTGCATTTATACTCACTAAGTCGTCAGATATACCTTTGTATGCTTTCCCTTTTTTCTCCATATGTACATTTGTGCTGTACGATTGCATTTAGTATATGCAACAACCTTTTAAACCCTTAAGCATCCATAAAGGACGAGTGAAGTCTCGTGATTGTTTAATAGCAATGATACCCACAAACATTTTTACTACCATGTTATCCCCAAGAATGTAGCATCATAAAAAAAATCATGGTTCTCATTCATTAGCAAGCTTAACAAAACAAACTCTATCTTCACAATTTCGGGGAATTAAAAATCAAACTACTAACATGGCATTATCAGATATCACAAGATTCAACTTAGTGTAAAGTGAACTTAACACATAGTCATGGGGCTTAAAAAACTAATCTCAATCATGCATGGATCAATACTTAAAATTCGTTAGACTTCCCATCGAATGAAATAACCAAGACTTTTTTGTGTGTGTGTGTGTGCAAGCTATGCTGTGCTTAGCTCCCTTAAGCTTTCTAATTGACCCATGTATCGAGCGTTAAGCCAATGACTCTCAAACCAAATGGTTTTAGGGTATTAGGTATAAAGACACCCCTAAGGACCTACTAACTTGAGTCAAAAAGGCTATGAAGCTAAGTTAGCCATGTTATCAATCAAACCAAACTTCCAACCTTTTGACACGAAAACTCACTGCTTAATAAGGCAAGAGGTCCGATTACTCAGTGAAAAACTCAAGGTTATTCCAAGGTTATTCCTTTTAATAAGTTACCCAACTGCATCCAAGATATTGACAACACACATAATTGATTTCAGATTTCATACCCCACAAACTATGTGCAAGTGTGCTTGTGCGAATCAAATTGAAACAGGTAATATCTCATGCTGTCGAAGAAAGTAACACAACTCTAATTCCCTAGTCAAGTGATCATGTGCTCATCAAGTTAAGCTCACCAATGAATTGCAAATCAAAATAAAACATCAACTGCATGCTTAAGAACAACATATGTGCCCAGACCCCCAAACTTGAATGGCACAATGTCCTCAGTGTATGGATAGAGAAAATAAAACAATGCAGAGGATAGGAGTACCTGACTAGTCACTGCAACGCAGAAGAAGATGCCCTTGAAGCAGGTGGTAGCCGTGATAGGATGGATTGCATCAATACTTGTTGTGCTTCAAATCATTCGTTCTCTAGGAGCTTGTCCTCCCAAGCCTCCCTTCTCTGATCAGCTAGCTCAAATCGGAGGTCCAACAACCCCTCATGGAGGAACTAATACTCTAAACGACCCATGGTAACGGTCTCTTCATCGTCTTCGTCGTCCTCCTCCTCTTCCTCCACTATAGGCTCATCTATGTCCATAGGCTTGCCATCACCCTCAACTACCTCTAAATTTATTGCTCATACCCAACGTCTTCTCGACATGTGCGAATAGCTTTGGTTCCACTGGTTCAGGCCGAACTGAGGGTAGGTAGTGATAGGCACATCCCCGGGCATGCCCTCAATGCCCTTCATCTGAAGTAGATGGGTGATGAGAACTAGGAAGGGAAGTCCCTATTTGGTGGAACCCACAATGCATTGCTCAATTGCTATGTCCCAGAACTTGTGCAGTTGGTGCTAGATGAGCCTAGCAATTAAGTACCAAAAGCCTCTACGAAAGGCAGAGAGGGCGGCTAGAAATGGACATCGTCTTTAAGTTTTGTGTCTCAATGGACACGCATTATGCTGCAAAATGAATTCCACTAGCTAGAGTCGTGCAGGAATCTGGGCCTTGCTGGTGCAATTACGTAGCTCATTGTTGTAACGGACCTTGCAAATATCATTCATAATTTGCTGAGTAGTGAGCTTGGAGGGAAAATCCATGTACCGAGGGTGCAATTACGTAGCTCATTGTTGTAACAGACCTTGCAAATATCATCCACAATTTGCTGAGTAGTGAGCTATGAGGGAAAATCTGTGTACTGAGGGTGCCATCCCGAGTCACAATAGTCGATGGGCACTCATGGGAGCATTGAAGGGTAGCAGCGATGTCGGCGATGGTCAGCTTTATGTTGACGCCAACCATGAATGAAGTGAGGACGTCCGGTCGAGTACAGTCATTGGTGAGATTTTTGGTAGAACTCCCCAGACCAAGCTCTCGTAAGAGGTGGGGCTGATTGGATAAAATAATGTTGTTAGGCCACGACACTTGAATTCCTTTACATTCAGCTTCAACCGCAAATGTGGTCTCTAGGATGACATGAGACGAGAAAAAAAAAAATGGGGGAAAAAGGGAAAATGGGGTGCGGTGGTGTGGTGGAGGTGCTGGGGAGGTGAATGAAGGCGTGTAGTGGTGGGCGGTGCGGTGATGTAAACGCGGCCGTGGAGGTGTTGGACAGTGATGTGAGTGCAAAGGGTGGTCTAAGGGAGGTCACAACGCAATTGAAAAAAGAAATGAGGGGAAAGGGGAAATGTGACTTAAAAAGGTCACGTGAGGCCTCTAATCTAGTGCGCTCGATCGCACTCGCGTAGAGGTGAGTGTGTGTGTGGGTGAACTCGTGCGCGTAGGGGCGCTGGTGCCCGTAGAAGTGTACTCATACAAGTGTGTAAGTGCAGGTGCTGGGCATCTACGCTCGAGCCTACCTGTGGTAAGCTCGAGCGTAGGCTCGTGTTTGGGATCGAGCGCACCTAAAGTGCTCTTGAGCCCAGTGTGCCAGTCCTATCTTGTACAGAGCTTCCCAGGAAAGAGCCGTAGTTTGGAATTGAACAGCCATACCTTTTGTTTTGGCGTAAAGGACTTGGGTAGAATATGTCGATCATGAAATGCCTTTGTCTTCTCCTTGTAAATGCGAGCACTGTCGTAGGAATCATTGTGCAGCTCCTTCAATTCTGTCAACTGAAGTTTTCGGTGGGAGTCAGCCTCTTGCATGTCGAAGTTGAACTGCTTGATTGCCCAGAGGGCCTTATGCTCAAGTTCCATAGGGAGGCAAATGCCTTGCCATAAACAATCCGGTATGGTGACATTCCAATCAGTGTCTTGTAAGCTGTGCGGTAGGCCCATTGTGCATTATTGAGGCGCAAGGAACAATCCTTGCGGTCTGGCCTAAATGTTTTCTCCAGGATATGCTTGATCTCCTTGTTGGAAACTTCCACTTGGCCACTGGTTTGAGGGTGGCAGGGAGTGGCTACTTTGTGTGTGAGAGAGTACTTAAGGAGCAAGGTTTTTAGAAACCGGTTGCAAAGTGCTTACCTCCATCACTGATGATGGCCTAGGGTGTACCGAATCTGCTGAAAATATTGGCCTGGATGAATTTGACGACGACCTTGTGATCATTGGTCTTGGTGGCCACAGCTTTAACCCATTGGGAGGCATAATCCACTCCTACCAAAATGTCCTCATACCCAGAAGATGGAGGGAAGGGTCCCATGAAGTTGATACCCCAAACATCAAAAATTTCAACAATGAGGATGGGGTTCAGCGGCATCATATCCCTTCGAGACATAGCTCCAAGGCGTTGGCCCCTCTCACATGCCTAGCAAAATTTATAGACATATTTGAACAAGGTCAACCATGTGAATCCGCTTTGTAGAACCTTGGCTGTAGTGGGCACTGAAGTGTCCTCCACACGCTAGTGAATGGCAGAATGTGAGAATACTATGGAATTCACTCTCAGGGATGCAACGTCAGATTATCTAATTAGCACAATACTTGAATAACTCCAGATCTTCCCAAAAATAGGATCGAACTTGCATGAAGAAAGGGTCCTTGTCTTGTTTGGACTAGTGAGAAGGGATTCAACTTATGGCTAAATAGTTAACAATATCAGCATACCAAGGCGGCTCCCTCGGAGTAATCTCAAATAGTTGGTCATCCGGGAAGGAATCATGAACTGGAAGAGCTGAGGTGTCTCAAACAAAATCCGTGATAGGTGGTCGGCAACAACATGCTCAGTTCCCTTCTTGTCCTATATTTTGATGTCGAACTCTTGTAGAAGAAGTATCCATCGAATCACCCGGGGCTTAGTTTCTTTCTTGTCCAGCAAATGTCGTAGAGCAGCATGATCATAGTAGATGATTACCTTGGATCCTAGAAGATATGAGTGGAATTTGTCCAAGGCAAAGACAACGGCTAGCAACTATTTTTTGTTGTTATGTAATTGGCTTGAGCATCCATTAGAGTCTTGCTAGCATAGTAGATGACATGAGGAACCTTTCCGTCATGCTGTCCCAAGGCTGCACCCACAACATAATCAGATGCATCACACATGATTTCAAATGGCAAAGAACATTGAAGAGGCTTCATGATGGGGGAAGAAGGTAGCATAGACTGAAGCTTATGGAATGCCGCTAGGCATGCATCATCAAAGTGGAAAGTAGTGTCCTTGGCAAGTTAATTACACAGGGGTCTTTAAATCTTACTGAAGTCTTTGATAAATCGGCGATAAAAGCTGACATGTCTGAGGAAGGAACGAATCTGCTTCACTGAAATAGGCGGCAATAGATTTTCAATCAGCTCAACCTTTGCATGGTCCACCTCAATTCCTCTTTTGGACACGATGTGGCCTAGAACTATTCCCTCTTGCACCATAAAGTGACTCTTCTCCAACTTAAAATCAGATTAGTTTATTTGCAACATTGAAGCAAAAGTGACAAATTGTGGAGACATGTATCAAATGAGGAACCAAAAACAGAGAAGTCATCCATAAATACCTCCAGAAATTTCTCCACCATGTCTGAGAAGATCGACATCATACATCTCTAAAAGGTGATCGGTGCATTGCATAGTCCAAAAGGCATGTGTTTGTAAGCAAAGGTGTCGAAGAGACATGTAAAAGTTGTCTTCTCTTGGTCCTGGGGATCAACGGCCACTTGATTATACTCGGAGCATCCATCTAAGAAACAATAGTAGCTCTGGCCAGCAAGATGCTCCAGGATCTGATCAATGAAAGGGAGTAGGAAGTGATCCTTACAAGTGTGGGAGTTGAGCTTTCGGTAGCCAATACAGACACGCCATCCCATGGTGGTGTGCTGTGGAACCAAGTCACCAGCTGAGTTCTCCACTATTGTGATGCTGGACTTCTTTGGAACCACTTGGCTGAGACTCACCCACTTGCTATCTAAAATGGGCTAAATGATGCCTGCATTGAGTAACTTGACAACCTCTTTCATCCCTACCTCTTTCATATTGGGATTTAGCCAATGCTGTGCCTCACGGGAGGGTCAAGCACCTTCTTGTAAATGGATCTGGTGCATACAGATAGAGGGGTCACTTCCATTCAAGTCTGCTACAATCGATCCAACAGCTTCTTTATGCTCCTTCAACACTTCTAATAAACTGTCCTCTTGGTCCTTTTGTAAATTTGAAGCAATGATGACTGGCAGGGTGTCGTTAGATCCAAGGAAGGCATATTTGAGCTTGTCTGGCAGTGGCTTCAACTCAAGCTTTGGTGGAGACTCAAGGGAAGGAACGGAAAGAGTGCTCGAAGTCAGAGGTAAGGGCTCCTTTGGTACTCTCTAGGGGTGTCAACCCGGTCCGGTTTTTGGCCAAAATTGAGAACCGGAACTGAAGTACCCCGGTTCTCTGTTTTGAGAAACTGGAACTAGAACCGACACCCCGGTTAACTGGGGTCCCAATTACCGGCCGGTTTCGGTTTTACCCGGTCCAGTAACCGTTTTTTTTTTTAAAAAAAAAATGGTTTTTGGGCTTATTTTAGGTATTGGACCTAAAATAGGCCCACATTTTTTTTTTTTTTTCATAAGTTGGCCCATTTTTAAAAAAATCTATTAGTCTCTTTGTCTAATTAAAGGGCCTCTGTTATGATTGTTCCAAATAATTAAAAAATAAACTTAAAAGAGCCCAAAAATCCTAAAAAAAATCAATGTTTTTACCTATTTGGGCCTTAGAAATAAAAATTTAATTTTTTAAAATACCTTAAACCTAAACCTAAGTGTAATATATATATATATATATATATATATATATATATATATATATATATATAAGGGAAATCATATATAAAATCCTTAGGTCAACGTGCTTTTTTAAAAAACTCTCTAGGTATTTTTTTTTTTTTTTTTAAATTTAGTCCTTGGGTAACTCGAAACTACTAAAAAACTCCCTATCGTCAATTTTTGTTAACTGCCGTTAGTCCACTCAAAACTCCCTGTTTTATCTGAATAAAATATTTATTTTTTATTAATTTAATTTAAAAAATTAAATCTTTTTTTAAAAAAAAAATAAAATAAAATTGAAGGATAGCTAGGGGTGGCAGCCACTCCCCCAACCCCTATGGGGTGGCCGTAGCCACCCCAGGGATGGTTTACCCACCCCTGGGGTGGCTCGCGAACACCCCATTGGGGGTTGGGGGTGGCCTGCAGGTCACCCCAAACCCATGGGGTGGCTTGCGGCCACCCCCTTGGGGGTTTGGGGTGGCCCGCAAACCATCTGGGGGTGGCCATAAGCCACCCCAAGGGTGGCTTAGGATGGCCCGCAGGCCACCCCAAACCACCTGGGGGTGGCCGCAAGCCACCCCAAGGGTGGTCACCACCCTTTAATTTTTTTTTAAAGATTTAATTTTTTCAATTAAATTAATAAAAAATAAATATTTTAATCAGATAAAACATAGAGTTTTGATTGGACTAACAGCAGTTAACAAAAATTGACGGTAGGGAGTTTCTAGTAGTTTCGAGTTACCTAGGGACTAAATTTCCAAAAAAAAAATACCAGGGAGTTTTTAAAAAAAACGCGTTGACCTAAGGATTTTATATATGATTACCCTAAATATAATAATATATAAATATTATTAAATAAAATGGAAATCTGGTTCTAGTATTCCTAGTAAAAACTGGGTATCTAGTTTTTGGATTTTTTAAACTGGGACCCTGGTTTCCCGGTTTCGGTTCCGGTTTTCCGATAATTTTTGACACCCCTAGTACTCTCCATGGATTCATGTCTGCAACTGCAGATGTCTCTAACAAGTCATTGACCTCATCAATGTACTAGTCAGTGTCGAAGTCTTCAAAGCCAAAGTGAGTCAGGCAGTCTTCCAACGGATCCTTTATCAAGAGACTAGGGAGTGAATCTTCTCTATACTTTTCAATGTTGTCCAAAAATAAACACTTATTCTGATTAGGTGCATGTTTGAATGCAATGAAGATATTTAGCCTGGCCTTCATATTTCCAAATGAGATATCCATGACTCCAGTCTGACAGTTGATGCATGCATTGGTCATGGCTAAGAAAGGACACCCAAGGATGAACGGGCTCGGTGTCAAGCACGATGAAGTCCACCGGGAAGAAAAACTTATCCACCCTGATGATGACGTCTTCTACAATCCCTCTCGACTTCTTAATAGATCGATCAGCCAGCTGCAAAATCACTGTGGTGGGCTTCAGTTCCCCAAGGCCAAGTTGCTTACACACTGAATATGGAAGTAAATTCACTAGCTCCCAGATCTAGGAGTGCTTTATCAATCTCACTCTATCTGATGATGCATGAAATTGTAGGGGATCCAGGGTCCTTGAACTTCAGAGGAGTGTTGTGCTGAATCGGGGAGCTCATGTGCTCAGTAAGAAGGACTTTCTTGGGAAAGTGATTTCTGTTTTTCCTCTTCTAAGTACACAAGTCCTTAAGGAATTTTGCATATGCAGGCACTTGCTTGATGGCATCAAGGAGTGGGAGGTCGATTTTTACCTGTTTAAAGACCTCCATCATATCTTGTATTTTCTCTACTTGTTTCTCGAAGTGAGAAGGTGCCTTGAGACATTCTGGGAATGGGGTCCGAGGCTCATATGGTATCTCAAGAGTGGGAGCAGAACATGAAGAAGCTTTAGCGCTTACTTACTTACCTTTTTCCCTTTGCAGATTCCGTGGGGCCTCAGTTTGCTCATCCTTCTTTTCTTCCACATGATTGTCGACCACCCTTCCACTTCACAATGTGGTGACGGCCTGAACATGCTGGTGATGTTGAAGGGTAACATCTACCATGTAGTGTCCCTTAGGATTGACCACCGGCTGACTTGGAAGCTTCACTTCCTCCCTCCTGTTGAGGGTATTAGCCATTTGTTCGACTTGAGCCTCTAGCTTGGCAATGGATTGAGAGTGCGAGTTCACTATCACCTGTTGAGCTTTCATCAGTTCTTGTTGAGAGTTCATCATCTCTTGGTGAGATTTTAGAGTCTAGTTCCACATCTTATCTTGAAAGTCAGAATCCGACCGAGGAGATGGTGCGGCCTGATACTGGTGTTGTGGAGGCATGTATGTGAAAGAAGGTTGGTAGGGCTGCTTGTTAAACTGAGCTGGATTGTGCAGTCTTGAAGCTAAGTTGCCTGAGGCTTAGCCTTCCATGAGAAGTTAGGATGATTTCTCCACCCTGAGTTATAGGTATTGGAATACGGATCATTACCCGATTGTGAGAATGCTACATTGATCTACTCATTAGAAACATTAACAAAATTTCTAGTAGTAGGACAATCATTATATGATGCATAGGTCTAGAACAGAATGAACATGGTTCGTGCTGTGTGTGCATGTGAGTAGCATTATGAACAAAACCACCAGTCTTCAATTGATCTAACTTCCTAGTGATAGCATCAACTACTTGGGTAGCTACATTCAAAGAATGCCCTATTTCAAAAAGACCTTCGGTCTTTGGTGCTTTAAGTGCAGGTGCCCTACATCTAGTGGATGCATGCTGAACATAATTATTACTCAAGTTTTCAAACAAAGTGCATGCTTCATCGTCACTCTTCATCATGAAGGTCCCCCCCCCACAAGATGCATCTACCATTTGCCTATGAGGCTCGGTCAAGCCATCATCGAAGCACTGCACCAGTTGCCATTTTGGGACAGCGTGGTGCAGTTATGATCTAAAAAGGTCCTTAAGTCTTTCTCAGGTCTCATAAAATTGTTCACCCTCATATTGGGAGATACTAGTGATAGCTCTCCTAATGTCATTAGTTTGTCCTATGGGGAAGTACTTCTTAAGAAATTCTTGTTGCAATTCAGCCCAGGTGATGGAATTCGGTGCTAAGGAATGAAATCAATGTTTGGCTCTTTCCTTGAGGGTGAAAGGAAAGAGAGCATCCTTAGGGCAACCTCTGTGAATCCAGTCAATTTAATGGTGGAACATATAGCTAGGAATTCATCGAGGAAGTCGTAAGGATTTTTAGTACTAAGCCTTAGAAAAGATGGTAAGCTTTGAATAGTGCTAGGCTTAATCTCATAGTGGACTGCCAAAATGTCCGACAGCCTGAGACATGTGGGGGAAGTGTATGTGGTAAGGAGATAGTGATCTCTCATAGCCACAAGGTTACCGTCGCCCATGGTCTCAATTAGGCGCTCTCCTAGCAAATTAGAATTCCTTTCAGCTTTAAGTTGTCTAAGAGTGCGTTCAATGTCGGGGTCACAAGAAATTAAAGGCAAAGATAATGAACGGCGACCCAACATAACCAAAAAGAAAAAAAAAAAAAAAAAAGAGGCCAAAATAAAAAAAAAAACTAAAAGCTCACAAACAGCCGGTAGGAGTTGTGGAAGGTGGATGCAACAACTGTTGGAATCAGGCACACTGGCGCTGGTGCACTCGATCGCACTTTAGACAGAGAATGGCTCGAGCACATGGATTATGTGCTCAAGCACAGCTTGCTAGAAGAGATTGAACTGCTACAGAGCTGTGTGAGAAAATAACAAAAACAAAAATAAAGAAAAACAAAAATTAATTAAGGTAGATTTAATCTTTAAAACTTAATAACGCAACCGTTAAACAGTCCCTAGCAATGGCGCCAAAAATTGATGTGGTCTTTTTAAGGCCAAAATAATATCAATAATAATAAACCACTAGCAATAGGATGAATCCTTGTAGGATAAGGCTAGTGAGAGGGTGTCGAACCTCAAGGACTACAGGGGCGTTGTTATCAAGTTTATGAAGATTAAAAGTAACTTAATAGAAGAGGATTGGTTGGTTTTGTAACTAAAGTGCATAAAAGTAAAGAGATTTAAAATATAAGAGCGAGAGTGTAGGGTATTGAATTCACCACTATCCGCATATCAATGGTTAATCATATTTAATCACAAAAATTCATTCTCTGCATGTTATAAATTAACAAAAAAATACCATATTAAAGAATGAGTATAATCCATCTTTGGTTGGCACAAATCGTCCACATAACCACTAAGATGCAGTACGACCCATCTTCCCTAGGTATGGATTATCCAATTCTTTAATAAGATACATACAATTAATAGAATAGCATAACTCATCTTTGGTTGGCAAGGACCGTCTACCTAAATTACACTAAACTAGGGTGTAGTACGATCCGTCTTCCTTAGGTACGGCTTATCCAAACCTATTGATTATATGTCAATTAAAACCATTGTATAATCATCACCCCTATAGTCACAGAAAATGCGGATGATTTGAGTTCAATAAAAGTAAAAGACTTTCTAAGACAAGATAAGAATTTCACTAAAATTGAATTTGGAATTTAAGAACAATTGCATTAAAATATTAAGAACAAAATCAATATGTAGCAATTCTCATAATTATACAACCACATGCACAAACTGAAAATCTATAAAATAAAATACAATCAAACAATTGTGCTTAGATAGAGTTACATCAATACCCCACGAAGGGTTTTTAACTACTCATGACTCTGCTAAGCTCCAGTGAATTTTTGCCCTAGTTAGTAGTGTGTCTTTCTACCATGTTTAGTGTCCTATTTATAGGGACTATGAAAACCCTAAAAACCCTAGAAACCCTAGGAAAATTGTAGGTCAGTCTCCCAATCCAAGTGGGAGACTAAAAACCTAATCTAAGCTGTAAAAGGATTGCTGACGCATTCTAGAAGCTGTGTGCGCTCTAGCCCAAGGACATGCACTTGAGCCTAGGCTGGTATGCGCTCAAGTGCTGGTGTGCTCGAGCCTAAGTGCTGGGGCCCAGGCCTTCACGATGCTCCCAAAATGTGCTTTTATCCCAATTTTCAATGGAATTCTTGCATATTTCATTTAAAGACCTAAAACACAAAAACAAAACAAAATCAAACAAATAACAACACTAAGGAATTAACATATATGAGTTAAGGGGCTTGAATTTGCAACATTCGGAACTTATCATGTGCTGTTATAGATAGTTTAGCAGAAGATGAATACCACGAATCATCTGGTTATTGTGGAGGATTCGGTTCGGGAGATGCTTGAGGACTTATTGCGAGATTAGGTGGGTGCTTATGGTAACTAGTACTTTTGGGTTATATTGTAGACTTAAGAGCTTTGATGCATGCTTGCATATTAAGGTATAGAATGGATCCCTTGTAAAGATGACTTGTACAGTGTGATTTCAGCTACTTTGATGATCTTTGGTAGATGCTCTGATTGTAATAATTAATGTTTCTAGAATCTTAATGTTTCCACTGCTTGGTATCCTCTTTTTGAGGAGTAGAGATTTCTGAGTCTTGTTCCTCGCAAAATAAGCCTGGGAGACGAACCATGGAATTAATTACCAGTTAATTAATTTTTAGGGCGTTACAGTATGAACTTGTTTAGAGCCTAGGGTGTAGTTTTTAACATGGTGACCTTAGGATAGAAGCCCAAAACTTGGCCTTTTTGACACTGCCCAAACATTCTTTAATTGTGGCCAAACGTTTGTCCTTTGGACAAAACATTTGCCTAGAGTCCATAATGCATAAAAGTAGGTTTTTGTGACATTTTAGCTAGGCGTATTGAACTAAGACCTTTTGTGTCTTTAGTAAACCCTCTAGCACTACGTATAACAATAACCATGTTTCATTATAGTATGGATTCAAAATGTCAAACGACTCAAGCGGGCATACAAGGTAAGTAAACACTTACGATTGAAAACGTGGGATATGTCAGTTGACTTAGCACGCGTATGATATGATCATGCCTAATTTTTGTGTAACTTGGTACCTTTTTTTATAATTGGATTAATAAGATGCATCGTATGACATGGTACACTGGTACGTGCGATATAATGGTTATGGACTTACTATATATACTTGATTCTATGGTCAAGCGTGTGCAGATGTGTTATATGGGCCTTGGATCCAATGGTTGTTTCATGACCAACACAACCATAATTTGTTAGGTCACTACAGGACATACATTATGTAGCGTGGGCCACTCGAGGTCGAACTCGGTTGGGTTGCTAGTATTTGGACGGTAGTGTAGAATGGCCGGAGCACCAACATTGTATTACAGATCCCTCAGGATAGCACCAATCCTGCTGAGAATGAGTAATATCTCGGGTAGACCATACAAGATAGTTATAACCTATTCAAGCATTAGTTTTGTACATTAAAACTCTTAGGTGATTGCCGTTGGAATTACACCTCTTTATTTCACGTAAAACAATACTTTTATGGTGTATTAATAAAGATAACGCCTCTTTCAAATTCTTATCGAAAATGCATGTTTATTTCTGCTCTTTAATAACTGGCTCATTTCATACCCGCCTCTGAGGTTTACTTACTAAGTCTTTAGATTTACACAGTAATTATTACATCTTGTAGGAAAACTCTTTCCATGACGAGGATAGTGGTGTGATTGCCACTTCAGGTTGCTAAGATGAGATAGAAACCTACCTTGTATAATCAGGTTTGATTAGATTATCTGCATTTCAATTAGTAGCTCCATGTCTATAATTGAGGATAATGTATGCTGCAATTATGATGATTTTTATTTTTTTTTTAAACTCCTCAAATTTAATTCACCTTCCTATGTATTTACTTTGATGTTGCTAAGAGGGGCAGTTCCCCAATTAGCTACCATTTAGCTGTATTGGTGTAATTACCAGTAACCCTACCAGACTGTTCAAGGTCGGATTTGGGGGCGTTACTGTCCTGATGGTTTTGGTGAGAGAGGTTAGACACTCTCTGTTTGGTTCATCATGACGACATCAGTATTCCGTCATGAGGAGATGATTGAATGTTCTTGAAGTTTCTATTTTATTTCGTCATTATCTTGTCATGTTTTTGTCATGACTAAAGAGGCAAGTTCCAAGTTTTAGCTCTCTATGAGTTCGTCAAGATGACGTTAGAATCTCGGCATGACAAAGTAAGCTCTGAGCAATTTGTAGTTAGCATTCTGTTATGAAGACATCATGACAAATTTAGCTAGAGAGCAATGAAACCCTAGCAGTTCGTCATGACATCGTGCAGTTGTCCTAACGAAATCTCAGATTCTCAAATCGTTATCTCATCATCATCATGACATGCTGTCAGAATTTCGGATCTACATTTTCGTCATCATTTTGTCATTACCAAGTTCCCCGCAAATGAACAGTTTTGCAAAATTTATTGCACTATTCATGGGATGGTATATATAGTGTTTTGGGCTTCCATCTCAAGGTTAAGCAAGAGTGTGGTATTCTGCCTAGATTGCATTTTAGAGGTCTTCTTGCTTCATAGTTTTACCTAGATTGGACTCTAAAGGTGGTTCTTACTTCGTTGATGATTTGTTCGATTTGGTATTTCCAAATGAAGATGTATAAAGTTGTAGCTTGCCTTCCTTAAAGTTTCTATGTGTATTCTTGGAGTTCTTTGGTTGTTACTTTCTACAAGAGTCTACCGGAGGACCGGTAAGGAGAGCCATTGAGAAGAGATTATTTACCTTGGAGGCAAGTGGGTAACTTGTTCTCGTACAGAGTCTTGAGATTTACAACGGGGTGTAGGTTTCCTTGTGTCTGTATTCTGAATATCTTATTTAGTGATTTCCCAAGTTTGGTTGCCCTAGAGTGATTTTTCCCTTTGATGTGTTCAAAGGGTTTTCCACTTCATCAATTGGTATCAAAGCAAATTCTAGTATCAAAGCAAATTGTGTTGAGATTCTAATGCTTTGTTAATCTTTAGTATAATTTAATTGCCACTTCGTCAATTGGTATCAAAGCAAATTCTAGTTTCAAAGCAATCAAAGCAAATTGTGTTGAGATTCTAATGCTTTGTTAATCTTTAGTATAATTTAATTGTTTGTTTATCGTGGCGGTAGAACTGTAGTTCGGGTTCTTTCAATTGGTATCAAAACAAATTCGCTTTTTCTATACTCATGTCCTGAGTGTGATCTATACTTTATAATCATGGAATCCTATCCTCATTTAAACATTAATTTTCTTGATTAGATTTATTGTATGAACAATTTTGATGGCTTTTTTGAGTCTTGTTACAATGTCAAGGAGTCATGCAACTCCGAGGAATTGGGAAACGTGAAAGATAACCATGAATGTTTGTTCCTTTTGCTTTCCTTGTTGATGGAGACCTAAGAAGGTATTTTTAATAAGCTTAATGTTGTCAATAATGACACTGACATTATAATGGAAAAGTTCGTTTATGTTAATGATATGATTTAGAAGTTCTTATTTGAAAATTTGTTGTTGAAACATACAATTGTCAGTCTTGAACTAGAACTAGGGCTATCTAAAGATTCTATCTCTAATACCCATGTTATTACTAAATGGGGTAATTCTAGGATTGACAAATGAAAATCAATCATTAATGATTGTTGTTCTACGTTCTAAATCTTCTGATCATACTACAGTAACACTAGGAAGAAAAATTCCATTAGTACTCTTCCCACGTGTTACTATTGTGATGTTGTTGGTCATGTTCGGCCTAATTGTCCTTACCATGTTGGCTCCTTTCTTAAGTCTAATAAAAATGTTAACAAGTGTAAGAAAGCTAATGTTGATTCTCAGTTGAGCATCGTAATTGATCATATTAGACTTGTTAATTTGAGACTTGATAAACTCACTTGTAATTCTTCTGAGAATCCTCTTGCTATCTCTTGTTGTGACAATAAGACTCACGTTTGCTACTCTCACAATAAAAAGTTTTCACATGATATGCCTAATCATTTTTGCTCTGTTACACACACCTCCTTAAGATATCTTGATTCTGCCATTGGTAACTCAATAGTGCTTGTTCAAGACACATGTCGAGGGATAAGTCTGTGTTTAAACATTTTAATGAGTATAGAGGTAGCAAAGTTACTTTTGGAGATGGTAATCAATCACAAATAAGAGGGAAATGATCTGTTGAAATCAAAGGCCTTTCAAAACTTCGAGAAGTATTATAAGTCAAAGATCTCATGGCAAATCTCCTTAGTATCAGTTAGATTTGTGATAATGATTGTATTGTTCAATTCTTAAAGGAGTATAATGTGTTTGAAGAAAATGCTAATTGGATTTTGGGTGGGCTGAGAATGTTAGACAACTGCTATGGAATTGAACTAAGTTCTCCTATGAACTATAATAAGGTCAAGCTTGATGTTGCTGAGTTGTGGCACCAAAGATTGGGCATCTGAACTTCAAAGACCTTTTTAGAGCCTCTAAAGAAGAAGTTATGCTGGATCTCCTAAATTTGGGAAAAGCTGAAAAAATTGTGTGTGGTCTTTGCTAGTTGTGAAAGCAGATTAAGACTCAGCATAGGAAAATCAAGTCCATTAATACCTTTAGTTTCCTTGACCTTTTGCATATGGATCTCATGGGTCCTACTAGAACGGAAAGTGTGGGATGGAAGTAGTATACAATGGTGGTCGTTGATGATTTCTTGAGGTTTACTTTGGTGATGCTTCTCAAAAATAAATCAGAAGCTTGTGATCAAGCCAATGTGTTGTTTAATAAGATTCAAAATGAGAAAGGATGTTTGATTAAGCAGATTTGTAGTGACGATGGGAGAGAATTTGAAAATGCTGCTTTTGAAGACGATTGGGAAGATGTGAGAATTAGACAAGAATTCTCTTCTCCCATTACTCCTCAACATAATGGTGTAGTTGAGAGGAAGAATATGGTTTCAAGACATGGCTCAAGCTATGCTGCATGGGAAAATTCTTGCTACCCACTTATGAGGTGAAGCAATCAACATAGCTTGCTACACTATTAATAGGGTGTATCATCAACCGGGCATGGATAAAACCCCGTATGAATTGTGGAAGGGAAATAAGCCGAGTATGAAACACTTTCATTGTTTCGATTGTCATTATGGGGTATTGACAATTTTTGATAGTTTTGGGGGAGATATTGTCGCAATTAAAAGTTTGGGAGAGATATTATGAATTAGGTGGTAGTTTAAGGGGTATGTGGACTTTCCCTTTTCTTATTTTATAACATAATAAAATATATCTTTAGATTTATTTATTCCTATCTCTCTCCCTTTCGAAACCAGTGGCCAACAAATTATTTAAAGATATTTATGCGGTCTATTTTCCTTTTGAAAAGAATCCCGTAAAAGAATTATATATCATTGTTTTAGAATTCTACACTTACCTGATAAATTTTGATATTTCAAATCATGGAGTGATGAAGTAGGCGTAATGTATTGTGTACAGTCATGGAAATGATGTTTCATTCAATCAACTTCTTTTATCTAATTTCAACGTGGATAGGTAAATATAAGAGCTTGAGTTCAACTTTTGTAATGAAAATCTGCATGCCATATTAGTATAAATTGCCTTGAGTTGGGTTTGATTGATCTTCATTTTGTGGTATGATTTCTCTCTCTCTTTCTCATCTGCATGGAGGACACAATTTGAGGAAAGATGGGAATAAGCACAAAGCTGTCACATAGAAGCTAGCCCAACGATTGTTGTTAAATCACTACTTGTGACAAAAACTTAAAGTTTTCAGACAAATGAGTGAATGATGAATGATGAATTAATATGGTATCAAAGATCCTTATAAGTTTGAACATTGACTTCATAGTTTGTCTCCCATATCAATTAAAATAGTATTTGCGTTGTTTGGTCCCACGCATAAGAGAAGTGATAAAATATTAATTTAAATGATTAAATCAATCATTTCTTATCAAATTAGACTTTTAAGAAAAGTGAGACGAGCTAGTGCATCAAGGTTTGCAAGGATTAGAGCATCGCATTTCTTTACCTTTAAACAATATGTTAAAAGCAAACTCGAAATGGAATATATATATATAGTTTAAAGAATACTTAATATTAGAGCGTGTATCATGTTAATGAACCTCGTGAATAAGGTTCCATTCTTTCCTTCTGAGCATGAAAATTTCTTTTTGTTATGCATGTACTTTAGGTCATGAGTTATATTAGTCAATATTATTAAACAACTCACTACTTTATTAATACACAGCATGTTTCATCTAGAATTGCTTATCTTATTATAAGAACATAAATAGAAAGGTTATTTTGTTGGAGACGAGCCAGAGTTATTCAAGGCCTCAACTCTTTCTCTTCTCATTAGAATCTGCATAAAAGAAATTAATCAAAATAAGTAATTATTTTCTTTTCAAATAACAAAACTAGCTGATATTTTCTACTTACTTGGAACAATCAACTTGGCCATGAGAGTAGCGTGGTAGTGTTATGGACACTTTACACTTCTTAGGGAGAGAATCAACAACCGAATTATCAACAGGAAATTTTGCTCCTTGCCTAAGGCATTGACATATTGCCTGTCGATCTTTGTTAGAGTGAAAGTACAGGGCAAGGTACTTGAGACCATTGCAGCAAGAACTCGATGGCTGGCCCTCTATTTTACTTAAGTAAGGAACACAAGGATGCAGTTCATTCATTATGTTCTTGCATGAGGGTGTAGCCACGGCTAAACCAGAGACCATTAAGAGAACAATGGCAGCTAAGACGACCTTGGCTAGGAGAATCATGGTTATTGGCCTCAAATTTCAAACTAAGTTGATTAATTGATAATGTGTTTGATGTTGTGAAGAGATTGATAAGTGGTTTATATAGGTGTGTGCTTGTTCTAGTAAGCATGCATGCATGTTTTGTTTTCAATAAAATAAGGATTACTGTTGAGTCTTTCATGCCTAAAGGCCAAAGATGACTTTCATGTCATAGGTTTGTTATTATCACACATCCCTTATTTCCATTTAGGACGTTCAAAAACCCATTCATGTGTGTTGTTAGCATAATTTTTTGTTAAGAGTATTTAACTAAATGAATAAATTCATCATTTTCTATCTATTTAAGTTTTTTTAACATGCTATCAGAGTTGATGTTCTGAATTTGAACCCTAACTCCATACTTTATCTCTCATTTCAGTTAAATATTTTAGGAGTTGAGCCTAAGTAGTGAGTTGAGCTACAGAGGAGCCAATGTAGCTTGCAGAGAAAATGTAAGTGTCAAGCATTTACAATCAGCAAAGTTGTATTGTGACAATAAATTAAGCAACAATTCACATCGCTTTGAATCTCGTCTTTCATGAAAGAATAAAATCACGCATGATGAGAGTATTAAAGTATTAATTAAATATTTTTAATTTTTAATTTTTTTTTTTATTTTAAGCTTTTGAGATTACTTGTGATTTAACAATTATATCCTTCATTTTCCTAAAGGAAAAAAAATAAAAAGAGAAAAAAAATCATTGAACACTAGTAGTAGCAAATAAATCTAATTAATCCTCTCTAAATATGGGTGGATTAATTATTTCACCCCACCATTTATGAATAATGTCGGTTTTTTTCAACACAGACGACATGTGGCCTTTAATGCGAGCCATGGGTCTACGCATTGACAATGGAAGAAGTGGTTGCACCCTTGGATACTCCTTAAGCCATCATCAGTCTCGGACACCAAGTGTAGAGAGTACAAATCAAAACTATTAAAAAAAATAAAAAAAAATAAAATTGTGTAAAAGAATATCATAGATGTTAGAATGTTAATTAATTAAATAATTAAGGATCCATATGTTTTGACCTTTCGTCAAAAACATTTTTCAACGAAAAATATTTTCTTGAAAACTAATTTTTCTAAAAGCATTTTTTAGATTTTGGCCTGTACAGAAAATAACAATTTTTTTTTTTTAATCTATTTTTCATTCAATCATATTAACCTGTAAAAATTATTTTTTATTCACAAAAAATAACTATTAAAAAAAGTACCTAAAAATTTGAGTCCCGGCGGTGTTGTGCTGAGATACCATTAAGACCTTATGAGGGCCTGCCATAAACACACAAGCATATGTCCCAAGGGGGGCCCGAGGATGTCTCAACTGGATCTTGGTGGTGGCCCGACCGAGCCTCAGTGAGTCCTAATCGGATCTTGGTGGTGTCCTGACTGAGTCCTAGCAGTGTCCCTACTAGGTCCCGGTGATGTCTCAACCAGGTCCTAGTGAAGTCCCAGCGTTATCTAGACCGGGTCCTGGCAGTGTTCTAACCAGGTCACACTGCTAGGTCCCGGTGAAGTTCTAGCAATGTCCTAATTGGGTCCTAGTAATGGCTAGGTGAATTCCCGGCGACATGCAGGCCTAGTTTTGGCGGTTTCTTGGCAGTGTCCCTACCGAGTCCCTGCGGTGTCCTCAGAAGGGCCCAACGAATTCTCAGTGTTGTTCAGACTGGTTCTCAGCAGTGTTCCGACTGGGTCCCGACGAAGTCCCCCAACGATGTCCTCGTAGTGCTTCGGTGAATTCCCGGCAACCTCCAGGCTGGTCATGGTGGTTTCCCTACCAAGTCATGGCAGTCTCCCGGAAGAGTCTCAGTTGAGGCCCAGTGGGATCCTGGCAGTGGCCTGAATGGGTTTCGATAGAGGCCCGATGGGAGTTTGGTGGTGGTAAAATGGGGTTCTAGCGGGATCCAGCGGTATTCTGGCACTCATCCAGTGATTTGAGAATGAGAAGCTCATACTAGAAAAATGGTTTACAGTTTGAAAAAAGGGGAACCATTTTAATGAAATTGAAGAAGGTTTTTTGGTGAAACATGTATATCTTATGATTTTTTACATATCTCAGATCTTTCATTTTCACCTTCTACTTATATTTACTCTGAGTCTATTAGATGGGTGATCCATTCAGCTAGTTATTAGTTAATTGAATTGGAGAAATTGTGAATAATCCTACCAAAACAGTCAAGGCCAATTCTAGGGGTGTTACACGGCTCCTGTTAGTGTTGAGTAGTAGTATCACTACTGCAGGGCTAGCCTCACAAGGTATATGGTATGATTGTATAGAAAGGAGGTGACAATCCCCAGTAATGATGAGTATTAGTCTCATTACCGCAGGGCTGGCCTCACATGGTATATGACAGTATGTATATGTTACAAGATGATGGTACATGAGCATGCATGGCACGATGTTTTATGATGATGATGTTTTCTTTTGAAAGAGATTTCGCTAGATGTAATAGTATGGATTTGTGGCAAGAGATGTAACTGAGCATAGGGATATTGTTACGAATGCGTTACATATGATGCTTTATGATAATTTATATGATGATTTTTATACTAGATATATCAATATGCATAAGTAGTGGGAGATGTAATAGAGCATATGTATAATGTTATAGCTAGATTGCACATGATGACTTTCACTATATGTTTTATTGCTTAGATACGCTTATGAGCTTGTGTTCACCCAAAATAGTGAATGCAGGCAGGCCTATGGATATGTCTAATATATAGCGGAAGATTGGAGCCTACTTATACATCCATAGCTAATTAGTATGTTTTCAAATGACTCCTAAGATAACGATGTTTACTTCATCAGCTATACTTATGTAGCTGTTATTGTAAACTTACATAGTAGTGGGAGATTGGTTCAATGGAAAAGTTAGTAGTTTCCATACTTACTGAGACTATGGACTCATATATCTACTGCGTGGTCATGGCTTGTTCCATGAACACGTAGATGACAATGTTGATGTAGGTTCTGAGGCAGTTAATAAGGATCCAGTAGTCATGTATTTGGGCTACTACGATGACTGAGGCCAAGAAGCGCCTGATGTCTTTTGGTTGGACTAGTTCATTCTTTTGTAGTGCATTCATGTATATGCTTAAACTAATGATATTTTGTATATAACTCATGTCATATGTGGCACTTTTGTATAGTCATACTTTTGTATTTAAACTTTATTCACCTATATGTACAAGTCATCTTTGATGGTGTTATATGGTGTAATGTTGATTAGTTTCCACTGGAATGATATGGACTTTGATGAATCATAGTTATGATGCATGTATTATGGTGAGACATGTATATTATGTCAATCAGATTAAAGCATAGGTTCATGGCATACTGCAATATCACCGCGCCATTATGACAGTTCACTTCATTCATGATATGTTTTTTTAAAAATTGTCATGTTTAATTAAGTGGGTCGTCACATGTACGACGCTATTGACCTAAATAAAAATAAAAATTAAACATTAAACATTATCAAAGTCAACAAATAAGTTGACTTTATTGTCCAATAGTCGTCTCTGGTAATAGATCAATAGTATCGACTATTATGCTGACACTATTAACCCTAATTAAAAAATTAAAAAACATCAATGTCAACCGAAAAGTTGATTCTAGTGACATATTATCAGCGTCAACACCTACTAGTAGATGCTGATAATAGCGTCTACTTTTATGTAAACACTATTGACCCTAAATAAATTAAATTAAAATAAAAAATATATATATTTTGTAATAATCTTATTTATTATATCTATAAATACCATATTATTTATATAAATCTACAAACAAAAAATTGAAATTTAGCGGTGACAGGATGTTAAATCAGTAGCTAGTAACCCCAAAAGGTAAAACCATAGAAAACAATGAACTTATTCATTTTAATTAATACTTAACAGAAATTTATGAAAACTATGTTAACACACATGAATTGGATTTTTTAGCCTTACCATGGAATAAGGGATGTATGTGTGAAACAGAAATTTGTATTAAAGTCATCTCTCGGCATGAAATACTGAACAATAATCATTATTTAAAGGAAAAGAAAGACTCTTGTAGGGGTGGCAAAATAGGTACCTGACACAACCCGATTATGACCCGCAGGTACCTATTACACGATTAGCCTATACACAGACACGACCCGTTTAGCTAAACGGGTAATCGGGTCTGACACGATTATAACACAAAAATAATTAGGTAATCCGACACGACCCGTTTTACTCGTTTAAAATAACCGGGTCTAATCGGATAGACACGACCCGATTACCCTAAACTATATTTTAAAAAAAAAAAAAAATCAAAATTGTAATAATAATACTAATACATCAACACAGTCAACACAAAAAATTGAGTTCCAAGATATTAAAGGCTTTAATAAAGGATAAGAAAAATAATAATAATAATATATGTCACTAAAAGTCTATAAATTTTTAAATAATATATATATCTATTATATAGAATGGTGGTATATATGATGGCGAAATCTTTCACCACGATGAGCAAGCTGGTGACTCACACAGTCAAAGGTTTATATGCTCCCACAACATTTAGCAGAGAACTCAAGTTAATGCCAAATAAAATACATATATATATATATATATATATATATATATAATTTGGCTTTAACTTGAGTTCTCTGCCAAATGTTATATATATATATATATATATATATATATATATATAGGACCCTTCTTCATCTTCAAAAACTCAGGAGTAAAAAGAAAAGAAAAGAAAAGAGAGACCCATTTGAGAGACTGATAGAAAAATTTCAATTTCACTTTCACCCCCACTTCCACTATGGCTTGGTTCTTGGCTGAATGGAAGTGAATTTTTTTTATTTTATTTTATTTTATTTTATTTTTTATAAACTATTTAGAAAAAAAAAACACATAACTTGTATTTAGAATTATGTTTAATAAGTCTTTTTCATTATATATGGCAGACTGGCAGTCGGCAGAGGCGTGGTTCCTTTAGATTTACTGAATAGAGGCACGTCTGCCTTATCCTAACAAAAAAGAAGAACAGGGTCTGGCGGGTCGACCTGCAAGACACGAAATGTTCGGGTCTTAATCGGGTAGACCCGATTACGACGCGAACCTGATAAGTCCAAACCCAATACCTGTTTTTTTTTTTTTTGTCGTGTTCGAGTCGGGTTCGCGAGTCGTGTCAAAATTGCCGGCCCTAGACTCTTGCATGCATGTGAACTACAAAATTTACACACCTTTATAAACAACAACTTCAAGCACACCAATCACCAAGTAATAGTTAAGGCAAACTAGACTAGCCTGTCTGAAATTGTGTTTGAGACCTAAAAGTGCTTTTGACACTTAAAAAGTTCATTTTAAAAAAAAAATAAAAAATACTCGTTTGGTAAAAAAAAAATTAAAAAGACTTTTAAGGGTCCAAAAAGCCTAAAAATAGCTAAAACGCATTTTTGACAAAAGCTTAAAAATGAAACTTTTATTCAAAAACTCTTTTTTTACTTAAAAGCTCTATTTTTCAAATGTAATTCTAAATATGCTCTAATTACAATGAATCACCAAAGTAAAAAAGCAATTTTTTTACCACTAACATATATGGTTGGTGGTCTTCACAATTTTTCTTTTTCTGATTTTAGGTTCCGCCGGCTTTACCACCCCATTCAAACAATAAAAAAGCAAATGCAACCTTGCATAGTAGGGCTAATTATTTGATAATCATAGTAGGCTAATCATAGTAGGGCTAATTATGTTTCTTTTTTCCATATGCTCAAATAATATAACAATATGCCAATACTTTAATCATATTATGAATACCTAATGTTTGCCAACCTAATAGCATGGGTGTATACTCTAACTCTTTTCTTTCTTAAAGGATTTAGCATGGGTGTATATTAAGTTGTTCTTTAAGAAAACATAAATATATGAAAATCGACAAACACACAAAACCTAGGGCATGAGTGTATACTCTTGGTTTTCTATGTTGATTAACCCAAGAACCCGTGAGGAATTCTTTTGTTACTCTATTAAAACCAGGACTCGATAATCCAAATTGATTTAATTAACTAATCCATACCACATGCATATGTTGATCAGACAAACAAATATGAGGAATTCAATAAAACAGGGATTAATTAAGTTAAGCATCACAATATGGTTATCACAAAGGCGCCAATATTGAAATATTAAATAAACATAATTAGGGTTTCAATCTAGCCCTACTAAAGAGTTTAGTTACACATGAGTTTGATATTAAACATCTTCATAAAATAAAATAGAAGGAAAAGAATAAACCTGAAACTTGAGCTTGAAGAGCCACCAATTCTTCTACTTGGAATTAATATTGTGTGTCTATTTTAAAGTCTTAAGGGTTTATTTAAAGGCCTTAGGAACACTCTAAAAACCCTAAAAATTGTAGCTTTTGCGTTCTAGTTCTCCTAGGGTTTTGAAGGGGTGAAAAAGAGGACTTTCCAAAATAGGGCGCTGCTACCTTGCTCTTCACACACAGGTGCACTCAATCGCAAGCCCGTGTGCGCTCGATCGTAGGTCTGCGATCGATCGTGTGTCTTCTGCGCTTGATTGCAAATGCGATCGATGTTGCTTCTTGTGCACACAAGCGCAAGCCTGCGCTCGTCTGGACATCTCTCTGGTAGTGCGCTCGAGTGCAGGTCTCCTGCAATCGATCGCACTATCAGAACCTTTAGGTTTTCCCAAATTTTCTCTTAAAGCCTGATACTTCCAGAATTGCTTTATTTTCTTCCAAAAACTTATAAAACAAAGAAAGCACATAAAATAAATAAAATAGCACAAACTTAACAAAACTAAATAATTAACAAATATAAGTTAAGGGCTAAAATATGAATATTTTGGCACTTATCATTGCCCAAAAGCTCTTTTTGACTTAAAAGCTTTATTTTTCAAATGCAATTCTAAACAGGCTCTAATTACAATGAATCACCAAAGTAAAAAAGCAATTTTTACTACTAGCATGGTTGGTGGTCTTAACAATTTTTCTTTTTCTGATTTTAGGTTCCGCCGGCTTTACCACCCCCATTCAAACAATAAAAAAGCAAATGCAACCTTGTATATCTTACCTAGAGAAAAGTTGGTGGCCCAGCAATCTCCTTAACGACCAACATGGTTGGAACGCAGAATGTGAGTGCCTTGGGACGATGGCAGATGATCTCGGGCCGATTGATGACTAGAAGCTTGCTCTCCCCAACAAGTGTGGTGTGTCTGTAAGAGTGCCACCTGTTTCTAACAGCCATTTTGATTGTTCAAACTAATGGGTTTGAACAATAAGAGGAATTTGGCCATTGAATAATATTTCTAGTTCATGTCCCGTAGCATGGCCTTTTCTGTTAATGTTCTTATTATAACAAAATAAACAGTGTAACTGAAACAAGGTACACAGTTATGTGCAAAGCAGCTGAGGGCAATGCTGCTAATTGTCACCACTAATTATAAAAACTATTCGTATATGCGTCAACATTTTGTCGCCGTTAAGAACCTAATAGGAATTTTTTTTTGCGCCCTAGTAAAACTCTAAACCCTATTAGCGACAAATTTCCACTATTTGTGTCGACTCAAATGTAATTGCTGATGATATATTTAAATTAAATTTAAAAAAATAAAAAGAGTCAGCGTTGACGTCAAAGTCAATTCCACAATGATGACCTGTTGTCAGCGTCAAAACTCGTTAGTGGACAGTAATAACAGGTTAATAACATCTACTATTATATGAATGCTATTGACCGTCAGTATATATATATATATATATATATATATATATATAATGAGAAAATGAAAAAACAGACATTAACATCGACCTTTGAAATTCAATGCAATTGACATATTATTTGCGTCAACACCCATTAGGCAATTCTAAATATAGGTATGTCCCTAAAAGGTAGCTTAATCAGCTGGGACCACGCCTAATGAAACGAAGATCACTAGTTTGAATTCAACTCCCCCCCTCTTGTGCGGACATGTCAAAAAAAAAAAAAAAAAAAACTACCGTATACTTTTGTGTCGATGCTATTGACCTAAATAAAAATAAAAATTAAACATTATCAGTGTCAAGCAACAAGTCGACGCAATTGTCTAATAATCAATGCTGGTAATAGATCAATAGCGTTGACTACTCTAAATAAAAATAAAAAAAATAAAAAATAAAAAATCAACGTAGACCGAAAGTCGACGCTATTAACATATTATCAGCGTCAACATCCATTAGTTGGTGCTAATAAAAGGTCAATAACGTCTACTTTTATGTCAATGCTATTAACCCTAAATAAATGAAATAAAAATAAAAATATATCTTCTTTATTATATATATAGATACCATATTATTTATATAAACCAATAATATAATTATCTTATTTTGTCTTGTTAAATTTAATTTAAAATTAAAACAAAAAAAATCGTCCAAATATATAAATGTATTAGCGGCGAAAACATGTTAAAACAGTAGTTAGTAATCCCAAAAGCTTAAATCGAAAGAAAACAAACATTTGCGTCAAAGAAACACGCAAAACATGTTAAAACAGTAGTTAGTAATCCCAAAAGCTTAAATCGAAAGAAAACAAACATTTGCGTCAAAGAAACACGCATGAATGGCATGTTTTAACCTAACTAATTAATTGAAATATATATATATATATATATATATATATATATATAATAAAATAACCTAACTAGCTAGGGAATAAAGGTTGTATGTCTGAAACAAACATTTGCATTAAGTCATCTCTCGGCGAGAAAGACCGAACAATAATGATTATTTAGAGGAAAAGCAAGACTTGCATGCACGTGAACTACAACATATACACAAGTATATAAACCACGACTTCAAGTATGCCAATCACGAAATTATATACCGAAGAGGAATTAGTTCATGTTCTGGATCTCTTTAAAGAAATTCAACAACCATAATAATGTTATTTGTCTCATTAAATAAAAAGTAATAAAATATTATTTAACGGTTTTTTTTTAAAAAAATATATATAATTTTTTTCTTTCTTTTATTTGGCCATCGGGGGTGATTTGAGCCACCATTTGGCTTGACGGTGGCTTCGGCCACCCATCGCCCTTGGGTGTGACCAAATAATTTTTATTATTATTATTATTATTATTATTTTTAATTTTTGGCCCTTAGGGGTGGCCAATCCACACTACAAGAAAGTTACTCATCAGGGGCGACTTTGAAAGTCGCCCCTAATAGTTAAGTATTAGCGTCCACATGAGAGTGGACGCTAATAATGGGTCGAAAGGTTGACTATTAGCGTTCACTTAAAAGTGGACGCTAATAAGTCGACCCTAATATACACGCGGGAATTATTCAAGGGCCGGGAAAAATTTAAGCGGCCAAAAAAAACTTTTAGCGTCGGCTAATAGTATACCAATAAGTGGACGCTAAAAGCTGGAAAAAAATTTAAAAAAGAAAAAAAAATCAAATAAAAGATCAATAGGGTCGACTTTGAGAGTCAACCCTAATAGTTAAGTATTAGTCGACCCTAAAGAGTACGTAGAAAAATAAAAATAAAATAAAAATAAAATAATAAAATTGATGACCAATAGCGTCCACTTTTGAAGACACATTATTAGGGTCGACTTTGTGGACGCTAAAGAGTAGGTAGAAAAATAAAAAATAAATAAATAAATAAATAAAATTGATGCCAAGTATTAGGGTCGACTTTGAAAGTCACCCCTAATAGCTAAGTATTAGGGTTGACAAAGTCGACCCTAAAGAGTACGTAGAAAAAAAAAATTAAAAAAAAAAAAAAAAATTGATGCCAAGTATTAGGGTCGACTTTCAAAGTCGCCCCTAATAGTTAAGTATTAGTCGACCCTAAAGAGTACGTAAAAAAATTAAAATAAAATAAAATAAAATAAAATTGATGCATTAGTCGACCCTTAAGAGTACGTAGAAAAAATAAAATAAAAAATAAAAAAATAAAATTGATGCCAAGTATTAGGGTCGACTTTGAAAGTCGTCCCTAATAATTAAGTATTAGGGTCGACAAAAGTCGACCCTAAAGAGTAGGTAGAAAAAAGTAAAATAAAAAATAAATAAAAATTGATGCCAAGTATTAGGGTCGACTTTGAAAGTCACCCCTAATAGTTAAGTATTAGGGTCGACTTTGTTGACTCTAAAGAGTACGTAGAAAAATTAAAATAAAAAATAAATAAAATAAAATTGATGCCAAGTATTAGGGTCGACTTTGAAAGTCACCCCTAATAGTTAAGTATTAGAAAGTCGACCCTAAAGAGCAGGTAAAAAAAAAAAAAAATTGATCTCAAGTATTAGGGTCGACTTTCAAAGTCGCCCCTAATAGTTAAGTATTAGTGTCGACAAAAAAGAGTACGTAGAAAAATTAAAATAAAAAATAAAAAAATAAAATTGATGCCAAGTATTAGGGTCGACTTTGAAAGTCGCCCCTAATAGTTAAGTATTTAGGGTCGACATTTTGTCGACCCTAAAGAGCAGGTAGAAAAAAATAAAAAATTGATGCCAAGTATTAGGATCGACTTTCAAAGTCGCCCCTAATAGTTAAGTATTAGGGTCGACTCTAACAAGTACGTAGAAAAATTAAAATAAAAACAAAAAAAATAAAATTGATGCCAAGTATTAGGGTCGACTTTGAAAGTCGCCCCTAATAGTTAAGTATTAGGGTCGACTTTATGGACGCTAAAGAGTAGGTAGAAAAATAAAAATAAAATAAAATTGATGCCAAGTATTAAGGTCGACTTTGAAAGTCGCCCCTAATAGTTAAGTATTAGGGTCGACTTTGTCGACCCTAAAGAGTAGGTAGAATGATACTTAATTTAAAAAAAAAAAAAAACATTATTAGATCATGTTCATAGGTGTTATCATTCGAATTACACTAGAGCATACTTAATTAACTAATTAACTATGATCTAATGTAATTAGAATGATAATACACATCATCATGTCATTGTTTTTTGAAAATAGTTAATTTACTTAGTAATACTAAGTTAGTATATATTAACGAACAAGTATGTATAATATATATATATATATATATATATATATATATATTAAGTAACATATAATTTGTTTTTGTCAAAATAACCTATAGTAAATTATACTAGGTTAGTAATTTAATATATTAACTTAGTTAATATGTAAGTTTATTAAGTAACTAGTTATTAAGTCTCTGGGTACGTAATTGTTGTATTTGTATACTTTTGACTTACGTCATATTATATATGTATATTTTGTTATTATATAATCATATGATTTAATCATCAATTGATCATTTTATATAATCATATAAATTATAATGGTAGACCATATGACGTAACATCTAGCTTATAATGATATCTGCAGCATAATACTCTAAACATAACAACAGCATATATCTCTAAACAAACACATTGTTGATTCTAATATTAATCACTTAATTTGTGATATATATGATCATATGATATAATAATTCACATAATCTTTTTTTTTTCTTTTTCTTTTTTCTAATTACAATTCACATAATCTTTAGATCATGTGATCTACCACTTAACTTAATAGTAATACTAAGTTAGTATATAGTAACTAACAAGTATGTATATAATATATATTCATATATATAATACTCATACAAATATTAAGTAACATATAATTTTTTTGTTTGTCAAAATAACCTATAGTTAATTATAGTAAGTTAGTAATTTAATATATATTAACTTAGTTAATATGTTAGTTTATTAACTAACTAGTTACTAGTTAGTATGTTAATACTAATATATAACACACACGTATAATAAAATAAGTAATATACATAGAAGTATTGAGTAACATTTACTTAATTATATTTACTTAATATATATTAATTAACTAAATAATATGTTAATTTATGAACTAACTAGTTAGTATGTCAACTAATACATACACATAAATATTAAATTATTCATAGAACATATACTATTTAATTACTAATATATATATATATAGGGCTCTGCCCGTTGCTCTGATGATTCATGATAACTCGACGGATCGCACGGCCATCGTGCCGGCGACACAGCATTCAAATTTTTTCCCTATCAACTTTCGATGGTAGGATAGAGGCCTACTATGGTGGTGACGGGTGATGGAGAATTAGGGTTCGTACCTGGTTGATCCTGCCAGTAGTCATATGCTTGTCTTAAAGATTAAGCCATACATGTGTAAGTATGAACTAATTCAGACTGTGAAACTGCGAATGGCTCATTAAATCAGTTAATATATATATATATAGGTGCTTAATTATTCTAAAAATATTGTAAGTATAATTAAAAAAAAAAATCCTAAATAGTGGCGACCAATTTTGTTGTCGCTGATTATGCTCAATTTTTGCGCCAACAAGTGGCGCGCGGTGTCTGAAATTTTCGAACAAAAAATTTCAGACACTGTGTTTTTTCCCCCCAAACCTCAAAAACACCAAAATCCCTCAAATTAATTTTTGCCTCTCTCTCCCTCTCACTCACCTCCCTCATCACTCTCACTCTCTCTCTCTCTCTCTCTCTCACTCCGGCGCTCGTCTCTCTCTCCGACAGCTCTCTCTCCGGCGCACCTTTGAATTGATGTATGTGATTAATGTCTTGCAGTGTGATTTTTGATTGCAGGCGATGGTTCCTTTTCAAGCGTTGCAGGCATTTGGAGTCTCTGTTGATGCCGTGTGCCCCGGTAAGAAGGCCGGCGATATCTGCCGCACTGCCGTTCATCAGTCTTCTGGTCATCAAGTCTCTCTCTTACTCTCTGTTATTTTTATTTTTCTCTGTTTTTGTATTCAAGTTTTTGGGTTCTTGTTCTATGAGATTTTTCATCTTCAAATTTCTGCCTTTTCTTGTCCTCTGCCATGTTCTCTTTGTTCTTGTATAAACCCCATTTGTAGAAATTTGTTTTTGGATGAATGAGCATCATTTTACTAAAACAAACTTACCACCTGTGAGACACAACTACCTACTGCTACTGCGCACAAATTTACTACTGCTACAAACTGAGACCACCTTCTACAGACAAACAACAAACTACAAAGACATTAGAGACTCCTTCAAATCAAACTGATTAACAGCTTTATTTACATAGAATTCTATCTTGAAGCCCGATCTGCAACACAGATCCCTATTTATTTCAGATTTCTTGAATTTCCCTGCACGCATTACTCGAGTCCTGATTTCCCAATCAGTCCCTTTGAGAATTTGCTCCTCTGTTTTCAGCACAATGCCCATTTCTTGAAATTCCCATTTGGTAATTGTACTGTGAGCTAATTTCAGCTGCTGCTAGCAAGAGAATGCATCTAATAAAAACTATGTACACTAAACATACATGAGGCTATGGTTTTTTGAGTGATTGTGTTGAATTTTTTTAGCTTTTTGGCTAAAGCTTGTTTTGGTGGTGTGACAGTGGAGAAGATGCATTTTTAATTTTTAATTTTTTTTTTTTTTTATTTGGGATGGTGCGCTGGCTTTAGAATAAGTTGGGTCTTATGTGTTTTGGTCATCTATTGTGGATACGGTTAGTTGTCTAGTTATTAAAGTTTTAGTGGTATAATGGTGGTGTCTTACATAATTTTGATGTTGTGATATTGTGGATTTGGTGTTGCAGAAAAATATCTTGAGCGAAATGGCCATTAGGAATCCTGGTTTAATTGCTTTATTTGATGTGGATGGGACCCTTACTGCTCCAAGAAAGGTACCGATTTTCTTCTCTGATTCATTTTGCTTGCTAATTTTGTTCCATTGTATTGTTTATATTATTATGGTCACAGCAGCATAGGATATATGTAAGCAAGTTGTTATTTCTTAGATTTATTGCATGGAAGTAACATTTCCATGTATCCGCTTGAAATTGTCTTTGATGCAACTTTTTCCACTCAAATGCTAGGTGGTCACTCCAATGCTGTTAGAATTCATGCGGGAACTTCGAAAGGTAATTGCTTAGCTATAAGAGCTAGGAACCCAAAATCTGTTTGATTATTCCATTTGTTTCAACATGATCTAAAAATATACTTTGGTTCTTAGCTTTCAAATGTATTTTTCATGTGAATATTCGTCATGAACCTTGACAATCAAGCATTATGTTTTCTATGGATTATAAATGAGTTTCAAGTCTAACCTTTATAAGCATTATCTGATTGGTTTTCAATAGTTCTCAAAATCAAGGCCAAATGCAGTTGTCTACTTCACAATTTTTCATATGTACATGACTATACTATTAAGTGTCTCTTTTCTCTTTGCAGTTATTGATGACTATGATTATGTATTTTCTGAGAATGGTCTTGTGGCTCATAAAGCATCTTATTAGTTGTTCTTTTGCGAGCCTATAGTAATAATGGATAGTGAGAATGGCTATGGGTGTAGGTTATAGAGTTGTATGGTAGACTAAAACTCTGTACAAAACATTTTCTAGCATACTATATTTATCAATTCCTTGTCCTGATGGATTGAAAATGTGCAGGAATTTATCAGTTTTACACTCCATTATATTGCTGACTTGGATATCCCTATAAAAATGTTAGTGTTATGAAAGCCTAAATATGTTTGTGTATGTATTTTAAGCTTGGTAAGATTTCCTTTTTATAAATGTTTTTAGGGGAACATTTATAGAGTTTCGAAATTTCCAGCCTTAAATTCATGAGTAAATCCTGCACTTGGCTGCACTAGCTATCAATATTCTTTCAAAATTCCAGCAAACTGAATGCCAAGGAAATGCTAATATTCTCCTCTCAATCTTCATATTTTTCCACAGCCAAAATCCATATTTATTAATTTTTGCCTAGACCAAGGAAATGCTAAGCAACTGAAAGTTAGTTCATTCGGCTACAATTTCCTTCACGCATACAGGGCAGCTGTGGGAGAATTGCCTAACCCAAAACACTTAGCTTAGGTTATTGGAATAAAAACGTATTACCTAAACAGAATGACATAACCATAATCTATGATTAACTCTCCATATTCTTTTTATTGCCGTTTCTCAAGTAAGCTACCGAATTGAACAAGGATGAAAGTTGGAAAAGATATCCTTACCGCCAAACATGCACATCATTTTTCAGTTTAATGGATCTCTTAAACCAGCATATAATGATTATAAAATAGAGCCTAAAATGGATTCTAAGGCAGCCAAGATAAATCTAAGTTCCACGAATATATGAATTTGTTTCCTAGTTTTGCGATCGATCGCACTTGGAGTGTGATCGATCGCAAAATATAAAAAACCTACTTGAAAACCTACTGGTACTGCGATCGATCGCACACGATTGTGCGATCGATCGCACTGGAGTGCGATCGATCTCAAAATGTAGAAAACCTATTGACGTTGCGATCGATCGCACTTGGAGTGCAATTGATCACAGATTTTGTTTTTTATTTTTATTTTTTAGGACCATTAGGGTCGACTTTGTGGACCCTAATGGTTAACTATCAGCGTCCACTTTAATTTGGACGCTGATAGTCAATCTTTTTTTTTTTAATTTTTTTGGACCATTAGCGTCCACAAAAGTGGACGCTAATGGTTGACTATCAGCGTCGACTACTTCCATCATCTTTAGGGTCAAAACATTGCGCCTTTTAGAGTCGATAAAGTGGACGCTAAAAGTGATCATTAGGGTCGATTCTAAGTGGACGCTGATAGTTAATTTGCTTGAGAATTTTTTAGGACCATTAGGGTCGACTTTTGTCGACCCTAATGGTTAACTATCAGCGTCCACTTTGGTTTGGACACTGATAGTTATTATTATTATTTTTTTTAAAGGACCATTAGGGTCGACAAAGTGGACCCTAATGGTTAACTAAAAGTGGACGCTAATGCTTAACTATTAGGGTCGACTTTCGCTTTCGTTTACATCATCTTTAGAGTCAAAACATTGCGACTTTTAGGGGCGATAAAGTGGACGCTAAAAGTGATCATTAGGGTCGACTTTTAAGTGGACCCTGATAATCAGACATTTGATTATTAGGGTCGAACTATTAGCATTGACACCTTTAGGGTCAAAAAGTCGACGCTGTTGGCAACAGCGTCCACTTTAGGACCCAAAGTCGCCCCTAAAGACCTAATTTCTTATAGTGCCACTCCCAAGGGCCAAGTCAAAGAATAAAATTGATTTGGTCCTTGGGGTGGCCGATCCACCCCTAAAGGCCACCCCAACCGGGGTCATTAACCATGTACCTTAATCACCAACATGATTAATGTAAGCACCGTAGGATAGTGGCAGATGATCTCGGGCCGATTGACGACTAGATGCTTACTCTCCCCTACAAGTGTGGTGTGTCTTGTTCAAAAGTAATGGGTTTGAACAAGAAGACGAGTTTGGCCATTGAATAATATTTTTGGTCCATGTCCAGTAGGATGGCCTTCTCAGCTAATGTTCTTATTATAAGAAAATATATAAGTATCACTCGTTTTGCTTTCCGCATTTTTCTAAACCAAACTTTTATCTTCTAGATTAGTTTTCTTATTCCCGAATATATATATTGGGAATAAGAAAAGTTCTTGCTAATGTCATTAACATCTCTAGCTTGAAATCTAATTTAGATATACTATTTAGCATTTTCTGAGATATATATATATATATAAAGGTAGATTGGCCTGCCTGCCACATCAGCTAAGAATGCTCAGAAAATGCTAAATAGTATATCTCAATTAGATTTCAAGCTAGAGATGTTAATGACATTAGCAAGAACTTTTCTTATTCCCAATATATAAATATATATATATATATATATATATATATATAAAGGTAGATTGAACCTGCCACATCAACTAAGCCTACCACATCAGCTAAGAATACTTAGAATATATATATATATATATAAAGGTAGATTGAACCTGCCACATCAACTAAGCCTACCACATCAGCTAAGAATACTTAGAAACTGATAAATAATATATCTCAATTAGATTTCAAGCTAGAGCCTGCTTTATAAACTTCTCATAAAGAACATAAAAAAAACCCGCAATGCTGAGAGCAATGAAGTTCTATACATGCAAACCTTGAGCTGAAGATAGCCGCACTAACTATCAAAACCATTCATATCAGCATTGACATTTTGCCGTCGTAATAACCTAGCAAGAATTTTTTTTTCCCGCCCTAATTAAACTCTAAACCCTATTAGCAATGAAGTTTCCACAATTTGCGTCGACTCAACTATCATTGCTGATGATATATTGAAATTAAATTTTTTTTTTAAAAAAAAAAAAAGAAAAAAATCAGCGTTAACCTAAAAGTCGATGCCATAATGTTGATTTATTATCAGCGTCAACACCTTTTAGTGTTAAATTACCAGTTATTTCAAAAGTTTAAGCCTATAGCAATTGTAAATTTAATCATTTAACCATTATTTTAACACTCTTCCTCATGTGTGGGCTTAAACTCCTTTTTAATAGGTTATACGCCGCAACACTTGAAAATTTTAATTTAAATGAGTGTGAATTAACAAAGTCAAGGTTCAATTTCAGGATCTCTGACACCATGTTAAATTACTATTTATTCCAAAAAATTAAGCTTATATGAAAAAGTAAATTCCATCATTTAATCATTACTTTAATATTTAGTCGACAATAATAACAAGTTAATAACATCAACTTTTTATAGATGCTATTGACCCTATATATATATAACTAACGATCGAATCACACCGCAAATACCAAGTACCGGTCAAATAACGTCATAAAACCACTAATGAATGGTTAGATTTCACCGCAAACTTAAAAAAGCTGAAAATGACCAAATATATGATTTTTTTTTTGGCCTACTTGCTCAAATGAGCTACTCCGACAAAGATGAATACATACTAAATAAAGAAGAAGAGTCACATGGCACAGAAGAAGTCATGCGGTCTGCCAAAAGAAAAGATGCTAAAAGAGAAGAAAAGTAAGGGCAAGTGGGTGACACTACAAAAAATCACTATTTTCTGACGTGGCTGACATGGCAAATAGTACATGATTTTTGCCACGTCATCATTTTCTGACGTGCTAAAAATAGCGCGTCAAAAAAAAAAAGGGTGAATTTTTGAAATTTTTTCCTCTTCTTATTCTTTCTCAATTTTTTCCTCTTTTTATTCTTCCCTCCTCATTTATTTTCCCTACACTCTCTCTCTCTCTCCACGGTAGATCAAAGAAAGCAGAAGAAGGAGAAGAAAAAGAAAAGGAGAAGAGAAGAAGAAAAAAAAAAGGGAGAAGAGAAGAGGATAAAAATGTTACAAATTTAAAAAATTAAAAAATTAAATATTTTCAGACGTGGCAACATTTACCACGTCAGAAAAATGCTGACGTGGCAGTGTCCCACGTCAGAATTTTCTGACGTAGTACACTGCCACGTTAGAAAAATTCTGATGTGGTGTTTCACCACATCAAAACACTATATATATCGTACGTCAGATTTTTTTTCTTTTAGAATAGTTTCCTGACGTGCCATGTGTCGCATGTCAAGAATTCTTGACGTGCGACACATGGCACGTCATAAATCCCCTCGATACCCGATATTAACATATCATAAAAAAATGGGTGGAATTTTAAAATTTTTCCCTCTTTTTTTTCCCCTCAACTTTTTCACTCTTCTTACTCTTTCCCTCTTCATTTATTTTCCTCACACTCTCTCTCTCCTCTCTCAATCTCCCTTCTCGATCAGCACATTGCACGACAGCTCCCTCTAGATCTAGAGGGAAAAAATGAAAGCAGTAGATCTAAGAAGAAAGAAGAAAAAGAAAAAGGAGAAGAGAAGAAGAAAAGGAGAAGAGAAGCTGGCCAGCAGTGTGCAGATCTAGAAGAAAAAGAGGGAGCTGTCGTGCAGTGTGAAGATTTGTTGCCGTGCAGGGAGCTGTCGTGCAGTGTGAAGATTTTTTAACTTACCCATGGGTAAGTTAAAAAATAAAATAAAATAAAAAAATAAATAATAAATAAAAATAAATAAAAAGAAGAAGAAGAAGAAGATAAGATAAGAAGATTTTTGGGTTTTTGAAGATTTGTTGGATTTGATATTTGGGTTTTTGATTTTTTGAAGATTTTTTTGGTTTGGGTTTTGGGTTTGAGTTTTTGAAAATGGAGATCAAAAAGAAGAGAGAGAGTGAGAAAATGGAGAAAAGGGAGAGCTGGCCGGAGATAGAAAAGAAGAGAGAGAAAGAGAAAAGAAGAGAGGTGCATATCATAAATTCCTAAAATCCAAAACCCAAATATTTGGGCTTTTGAAATCTTCTTCTCTGCACCATAAATGGTGCTTGATTTTCGTTTCTCTACACCACTCGTGGTGCAGAGAAATTCCTAAAAAAAAAAAAAAAAAATTAATTGAAAATTAATTTAAATTAATAAATATTTAATTGAAAAAAAAATTCAGAAAGTATTTTTAAAAAATTCCACATTTTCTGACGTGGCATAACCCCATGTTAGAAATTTCTGACGTGGCGGAACTCCAACGTCAGAATTTTCTGATGTGGAAACACTTACCACGTCAGAAAATTATTCTGACGTGTCGTACAATAAAACGTCATAATTTTCTGACGTTCTACCCACTGACGTGTTAGGAAATTTTTTTTCCTGTCACCCATGTTTTTGACAATCTATACTAGGGCCGGCAATTTGGACACGACCATTGAATCTGACACAAACACGGCACGAAGTTAGCAGGTAATGGGTTTGGGCTTATCGAGTTCGGGGCTTAATCGGGTCTACCCGATTAAAACCCGGATAAATTTCTGTCTGGAGGGTTGACCCGGGGGGTCCACGGGTCGACCCGCCAAACACGTTTAAGTTAACGGGTCTAGCGGGTCTCAGGTGACCCGCCAGACCCGTTAACTTATTTAAATAAAAATAAATAAAAAAAAATAAAAACCCCACCCCAAGCGTAAGCCTAATTGCCCAAGTGCCCAACCCGCAAGCGCAACCCGGTAAGAACTAAGAATAAGTGAATCTGTGATTTGTGAATAACAACTAACAAGTGAAAGTGTGAAACAATGAAAGTGAAACCCTAAAATCAAAATTTCCTAATTCCTAAATAGCTAAAAGCCTAAACACAACTACTCCAGTACTCCCTCTCAGACACTCACGCTAAGTCGCTCACCCTCACGGTCACAGCCTTATGAGCCCACTACCCCACCAATCGCCAGCCGCCAGCCCCCCCCCCCCCACTGGTGACGCCTCTCTCTCCTCTCTCCCTCTCCGACAAACTGGCACTCCCTCTTGGCTCTCTCTCTCGGCTCTATCTCCCTCGGACCCTCTCTCATCTAAAAACCCCTGCATCCGCCAGCTCCCCCCACCCAAACCAGCGACCGGAGTCACCACTCACCGGACTGTCTCTCCTCTCTCCCTCTTCGGCTGTCCCTCTCCCTCTCGGCTCTATCTCCCTCTCTCACGGTCACTCTTTTAGTTTCAGTCTTTCTCCGTTAGCACTTAGCCCGACTCAGTCGCACCTCTCTGTCTCCGACTCTCCGGTATGGCAGTATGTCTCTGATTCTCTCTATCTCTTGCTTTGATTTTTATTATTATTACTATTTTTTTAGATTTTACTCGTTGTCATTTTTTTTTTTCATTTTTTGTGTGTACTGATAATGTATGATTTGTATGATTTTTAGATTTTACTGGTTGTAAATACCGATAATGTATGATTTGTAAAATGTATAATGCATTTTTTGGTTGTCTTTAGACTGTTTGTTGGCTGGGTAGAGACTAGAGAGATATAGGCATGATTTCATTGATTTGGTATGCTTGTTTTTAGACTAGTAGACTAGTAAGTATTAAATTATTAATCTGCCTCTACTTTGTTGATTATATTGTGCTCAGAACATGCTTAGATGTGGCTAGAATTTGATAAACATTTTGTGTAGATAATCAAAGTGAAATATTGCTAAAGTTGAAACTTGAAAGCGTTGGAAATTTGGAATAATAGAGAGAGAGTGAATGGTCTAACATTTTATAGTTAATTTTTTAAAATTAGTATTTATCCATTTGGAATTTTGGATGTTGTCTTTAAAATATAGTACATACAAATTAAAAGAAGATGATCTATGGAGGAAGTGTTTGAATGATGTAAAGTGCATCAATGGCAAAATAAGGCTTTCCATTTAATATGTACCAAATTTTTGACAAGTAATTGTTATATAGTTATTGAATCTTATTAAACTACTTGATAGCATATACTTTAACTAATTGTTATGTGTGTAGAGGACTAATGAAGAAATTGTTCAAGATGCATTCGAGTCATTTGAAATTGAAGATGATGTTGTTGAAGTAAATTCACTAGAAGATGACTCTGTTTCTATGGGGAATAAGAAAAAGGGAAAAAAACATAGGAAGACCTCAGATGTTTGGCAATATTATGACATCATTCCTAATGCTGATTCAAATGACCCGGAGGTATGGGCAAAATGCAAGACGTGTGCTAATAAATATAGGGCTCGAAGTTCATATGGAACTGGAAATTTAATAAAGCATAGTAAAAATTGCGGGGGGAGAAACAGTCGTGATGTTGGGCAAATGCTTTTAGCTGGAAAAGCAGGATCTCTGGGGGTAAGTGACTCTAAATTTGATCCTAAAAAATATCGAGAATTGTTGGTTGCGGCAGTTATTAAGCATGATTTGCCCTTTTCTTATGTTGAATATGATGGTGTAAGAGCAGTACATCAATATTTGCGTACTGATGTACCTTTTATCTCTAGAAATATTGGTTAAGATGTATTTGAGGGAGTAACAAAGGGTTAAATCTATGTTGAATGCTTGTCCTAGGAGGATTTGTTTAACATCTGATTTGTGGACTTCTTTGGTAACTGATGGGTATATCCGCCTTACTGCACATTTTATTAACAAATACTGGGTCTTAACCAAGAGGGTGTTAAACTTTTCATTTATGCCCCCACCACACAATGGTATCTCTTTGTTTGATGTTATATATAACTTGCTACAAGAGTGGGAGATTGAAAACAAGATTTTCAGTATAACATTGGATAATGCTTCTTCTAATGATAGTTGTGTTGGGTTCTTAAAAGATAAATTGAACATGAAAAAAGCCCTTCCTTGTGATGGTGATTTCTTTCATATGTGTTGGTGTGCTCACATTCTTAATTTGATAGTGCAAGATGGATTGAAAGAGATCAATGATGCTACCCAAAAGGTTCAAGATAGCGTCAAGTATGTTAGGGGATCACAAGTGCGAAAGCAAAGTTTTCTTCAAGCAGTGAATCAAATGTCATTGCACAGTCATAAATGGTTAAAACAAGATGTGCCAACAAGATGAAATTCTACATATCTAATGCTTGAGAGTGCAGTTCACTATAGGCGTGCTTTTAGTTATTTGGAGATGACTGATAAAACTATAAGCATTGTCCTACTGCAGTTGAGTGGGAAAATGTGGATAATATCAAAAGTTTCTTAGCTTGCTTTTACCAAGCTACATGTGCTTTTTCTGGTACTAAATATCCCACTACCAACTTATATTTTTCCGTGATTGCCATGATTTATGTGAGCTTGAAGGAAGACGTTGTGAGTGAAGATGAGCATAAGAGTTTAATGGCAACTCAAATGCTCTCTAAATTTGAGAAGTATTGGTTGGACTTCAGTGAAGTGTTGGCTGTTGCAGTTATCTTAGATCCTCGTTACAAGCTTCATCTTGTAAATTATTACTATACGAAGATCTATGGAGTTATGAATTCTACACAGTATGTGAATGTTAGTGATAAATTAAAGAGCTTTTTTATGGAGTATAGTGCTTCTTCTATACCTTCAAGTTCAAGCTCCATAACTGTTTAGCAACCCCAAGTAACTCGAGCAACACTACCTTGGGAACGGGTAAATAATATTATAATATTATTGATTTCTTATCTTTTTAGTAACTTAGTATATAATCTTTTTAGTAATTTAGTAACTTAGTATATAATCTTTTTAATACTCTTAATTATTTATGTTTATATTCTCTCTTTTTCATGTAGGAATATTTGGCATTTGGTGGAGTCGATGTCAATTCACAAAAGAGTCAATTGGAAATTTTTTTGGAGGAGTCTAGGTCTGTGGCTATGAATGATTCATTTGACATCCTTTCATTTTGGAAAGGAAATGAATTTCGATATCCTGAAGTAGCTGCAATAGCTCGTGATGTTTTGAGTATTCCTGTTTTCACGGTTGCTTCAGAATCCACTTTTAGTATTGGTGGACGTGTGATTGATCAATATAGGAGCTCACTCAAGCCTGATATTGTTGAAGCATTAATTTGCAGTAGAAATTGGTTGTATGGAGATCAAGGTAATATTATTTATTTGCATATTTAATTTCTTCATTTACTTGTATTATTTTTTTAACTACACTATAATAATACTAATTCCTCTTGTTTTTTTTTTTTTTTTTTTTTTTTTTTGATATAGCACAAATGAAGTTGGATAGCATAGAAGATGAAATTTTGACAACTGATGTTAATTTTTGTGACATTCCAAATTCATCTGGAGCACAATCTGCTAATATTTTTTAAAATATTAACCTTATTTAGTTCATATTTTGTAATGGCTCTAATCATGATGGCTCATAGTCATGGAAACTTTATTTAGTTATTTTGTTTAGAATCTAATGATGATGGACTATGTTAGCTATTGTCTATATGCAAAGGAACTTGTAATTTGTAAAAGTTCAGTAGTATAGTAGTTTGATGGAATTGTAATGGGTTTTGTTAGGATTTCCAATGGGAGCAACACTTTTAATCTTCATTACTGATGTTTGTTAAGGATGCTTAAAGTTCTGAAATTATTTGAGTATTTGTTTGAACTTTGGAGATTATTTGGTCTTGATGTGTTTTGGGTCTTGTATTTGTGGGGAGTTAACTTGTGAAATTCAATGAAAATATTTGATATCCTCTGCCTTAAGTTTCTCAAGATAAGGGTCTGTTTGGCCTTGATTGAGCACAGGTTGATACACAATAAAGATAATATATTGTGATTGATTGATTATTGAATGACCTCTAAAATACTTAGACATGCACTTTGTAATTTCACTAAAAACCAGTACAGATATGTATGGATGTATATCATTGTTATGTTCCTTCTAGACTATATTTACTTTGTAGTAATAAATTTTTTTATACTTAACATATAAATCCTTTTTTCGTGTTGCAAACCCAAGGTTTTAGTATATAATTATGCATGCAGATTATTTAGATTTCAGATCAACCAAACAAATGATATAGTCAATTTACTTACTTTAATTATTTGTATACAATATATAATTGAAAACATAAATGACTTGAAAACAATTGTGCTTATATGTTTAATCCTACTCTCTTCTTCTTGTCCTTGCTATTATGCTAGCAGTGAAAGTGAATGTTCTCTTTTGTAGTTCTTTACATTTTCCTTTTTCTTTTTTCCTTTTTTTTTTCAAGGGGGAATTTATTAAAGTAAAAGGAAGAAAATTGTTGCAGTAATTCTGTTTTACATTAATATAACAAAAACACTTAAAATCTTAGAGAAGGGAGATGGAAAGAATGCCTAAGGGTGGAGAACATCCATGCTTCTCTGTATTTTGGTCCTTCCTACACATTCTTTTCCATTTAATTTTCAATTCTATTTAATTCCTTGTAGATCTAATGCTCAAGTAGCTCAACAAAAGAAGCATGTCGGTTGCTTAAATGGCTTTTCTAAATATTTTCGGGTCGGGTCGTGTCGGGTTACCTGGGTATTTTCTGTGTCATAATCATGTCAGACCTGTTAACCCGATTAGCTAAACGGGTCGTGTTCGTGTCTTGGGTAATCGGGTTGCGAGTCTTAATCGGGTCTACCCGATTACCCGAATTGCCACCCTCTACACGCATCAGAAACAACACGTCAGAAAAAAAAATTTTAGGACGCGTCAGACACCATAAAACATCAGAAATCTCCAGTAAAAAAAAAATTGTTTTTTTGTAGTGCGAGTGCATGTTCAGCTGTTCATGAAGAGGAGAGAAAACAGAGATGGCGTGAAGATGGGAAGAGAGAGAGCTGGGCTGAGAGTTTCAGGGAGGAAGAAAATGAGCAAAAAAGAGGACCACCACTGCCGGTGAAGGGACTAAAAGAGTGCGTTAGGGAAGCTACCGCAAGCATTTCGTAATGGTGGAGCAGAGAAAAAGAAATGAAGGTAAGGTGTTTGAAGAAAGGTTTGTAAGAGCAGCTCTTGTAGAGCTTCCCCAAGGCACCGCCAGTGTGGGCTTGGCCCAAGTCCACACTGGCGGTGCCTTGAGGAAGCTCTACAAGGGCTAAACCCACACTGGCGGTGCTGCCACCAGAAGAAGAGGAAACCAAGTTTTAGGGACAAAGGCGTTAGAGCATTCCCAGCAGACTCCTATAAGGGAGTCTGTTCCTTAAATTTAGGGAATATGTCTAAAAAATCGCAAAAAACGTCTCACAGCAGATTCTCTATATGATTCCTTAAACTATCAGCTGCTACAGTTGAACCCAATGTTTTGGGTTCAACTGTAGCGATCCATTGCCTTATTATAATCATAAAAAAAAACTCTCTCCTCTCACATCTTTTCACGCCCATTATTTTTTTCCGTTCTTCTCCGCCCTCTTCTTCTTCTGCACTTCATCTTCAATACTCCATCTTCACTCTCATGGCCACTCAAAGGATTTACACCCAAAATTAAACAACAAATAAAACCCACAAAATCAATCTTCCCCAAAGAACTTAAATCGTTCCAGAACTCAGCAACTCAACCAAAACTCAAGAAACTCTAGATCCATTCGGCCAAACCATCTCAAAACAGATTCTAAGAACACCTCAATTAGAACCGAAACTCAACACCCAACCAGCCACTCAAGACAATCAAAAATCCTCAACAACACAATTGATTACCCAAATTGAATACCCAGAGAATCAACCCCATCACAATCAAATACCCATAACTAAAAGAAGGAGAATTTTACCCAAGGAATGATTCTGAGCCTATAAGCCGTTGTCCAGCCACTCACGGCTTCGCCGTGGCCATCTACTGAGCTTTTTCTCTCTCTCCATCTCTCTCCATCCCTCTCCCAGCTCTCTCTGCATCACTCTCTCTCTCTCTCTCTCTCTCTCTCTCCTGTTCTCTCCCTATCTGTCTTCGTGAGCGAGAACCTGCTGGGGGGAAAGTGAGGCAGAGAGTGAGATAGAGAAAGAGAGAGTTGTGGCTTGGGGGAAAGAAAAGAAGGAAACAGAGTGAAGAAGACGGAGAGAAAGAAGACGGAGATGAGAGAGAAATGAAAAGAAAAAGAAAAAAAATTTTAGAATAAAAGAAAATATTATTTTAATGAAAATGAAAATAATATTTTAATGATATAGGGAATGGTAAAGAAAAGCTATTGTGGAGTTTTTATAGATAAGGAAGTAAAAAGTAGTTTAGATCCTTAAATACAGGAAAAATGGTTGGGTAGCTGCTGGGAATGCTCTTAGCCAATTTGATCTGATACCATGAAAATGTTTGAGAGAAGCTTTGTTTGGTTAACTTACCAAAACAGAGGATTGTGATCTTATTTATAGAGAGACTCGCGGAGTCATTTTACACAATGGTTTAGAAAGGGCTTCAGATACACAAAGGAGTACCTCGTGGATACAGTACAAAGGGAAAACCAAAAAAACAACAGAAAAGGTTACAATATGATGTCGTCATAGGTTCAGCTGTGCAGAGCAGTAGCTGATGCTCAAAAGCTGGAAAAGAGGCTGTAAGGAGAGGCTACTGTTCACAGAAATCATGGAGACATGTTTTATGTGAACAGTTGAGCAGTCAATGCAGTCAATCTCCTTGGATCACGGGATCAGATTGAGTCATGAGATTTGTGTTGTTGGCTTGTAGCTGAAAATGTAGCAGATGAGTCTTGAATCACTTTAACAGGAAGAAAGAAGACAAACAAAGTAAGAAGTCAAAGAGCTGAACCTGCAGAAAATGATAGCAACCAGAGAATGGATCATGTAGCAAACGTGAGGAATCAAAAGAAAAGAAAAGAAAGCCATGCACTTTTTTATGCTTCAGCCATGCTACTCCTTGAAACAGTAAAGAAAAAAAATTAACAAAATGCAAGCCAAGCCAAAACAAGAGACAAATCACCTTCTCTCATCTACCAAAATACTCTCAAATCATCCAATGGGTATGCGAACATAAAGCGTATATTTAAGAAATATGCACCAAGATTCGAAATTAAACCAAAGCATGAGAAAACGGGATTCGAAGAGAGAATTTCGGACAGTAACGAAAAGAGAGAGAAGACGAAGAGGAAAAAAATTTACCTGAAAGCTCTTCTTTCTTCCTTGCTTTGCAACTAGAGAAAGACAAATGTTCATACCCTAGTTATGAAGACCAGTCAAAACCAGTCATAGCTTTTGTATGAGCATGCAGTCAAAGCTGGTCTCTCTGTACTCTGCAGACTGCAACGATGAAAGATTTGACTATCCTTCTCCTTCTTTTCTTTTCTTTTACCTTTTTAGTTACTTAATTTGAAAAACTTTTCCATCAAGTTTTGTCCAATATATATTTATAGCGTGCAGAGATCCTTTCTGCCCCAATACGCTTCTAGACTTTTCTTTTTGTTCCGGCCTCCGAGTTCGTCACAGACGAGGACTCAGCGTCCGAGTGAGACTCACCAAGGCATCATCGTTCGCAGTGGCTCATTTTTCCATATCCGTTCTTAATTAGTGGATGATCTGTACGTTTTCGAGTTTGTTTTCCTTTAGTTTTTTTATTTCTCTTGTGTGGATAATATTATCGTCTTTGATTTTTAGAAGTATTTTATTTTGTTTTGTTTATTTAGCTTCGATTCTGTTTGTTTACTGAGAAAAACGAAGAAAATAAAGTACGATGTATTTATGACATCGTAGTTATTTTTGGTGTCAAAACTTTATTTGCGTTGAACCTTTGATCAGTCTTGAGATTTTAATAACTTACAGACTTGTTTGACAGCAGTACAGATGAAGCATTTGCAAGATTCAAAAGCCTGGATTAGGTAACAGCTTATCTTACCTCCTAATTATCCAAAACTTTCTTGCTGAAATTTTTTTTTCTTTTCTTCTTTTTTTTATCAGTTTAGGAGAACATTCTACTGGAATGAGCGGTATTGGGAATTCGAAAGGTATTCATTGGTAATACATTTGGAGGTTGGAGCCGTTGGAGGTTGCCACGTGAATACTTAAGCTAATGGTATTTGGCACTACAGTCAGCAGTTACCAAAGAGAGAAATTTTAGGACCTTGGGACAAGGTCCAATTTAAGGGAAATGTAGTGTTCCGAGTTTAGTAATAGAGATATTGTAGAATTAAAATACTTACAGATAATAATAAGTTATCTTTATAGAACTAGATTTATAATTTAAATATTTGTGATTATATATTATCATTAAAGAACATTAGTATTTATTTCTATTAGTCTTTTATGTCTATTATATTTTGTAAGTCTCTATTTAAAGAGACCAAGTTTGTTAATGAAAGGAAGCAAAGATTAATAATAGGGTTAAATACTCTAGACTCCCCTAGGATTTTTCAACTTTATTTTTTCTTCCTAGGGTTTCATTTTTATCATAGGAGGTCCCTGTGATTTTGATAAGTAATCAAGTTAGTCCATCCGTTAGTTGGCCGTTAGGACTGACACATGGACCAATCAGACGTCAACACGTGGCACATATTTGATTTTTTTTTAAAATTAAAAAAAAATGTATTTAATAAAAAAAAAAAAAAAAAAAGACGGAAAAAAATTGGGGGTGGCTCTTGGCCATTTGGGGGTGGCCGAGCCACCCCCTTTGGCCAGGGGGGTGGTTGGCCACCCCCATCTGGCCGGATGGGGGTGGCCCTTGGAGCCCAAGGGGGTGACTCGGTCACCCCCATCCAGCCCTGGCCACCCCCAAATTTTTTTCCGTCTCTTTTTTTTTTAAAAAAATATATATATATATATATATATATACATTTTTTTAAAAAAAAAATTTTAAAAAAATTAAATATGTGCCACGTATCGACATTTGATTGGTCCACGTGTCAGTTCTAACGGTCAATTAATCGGCAACTAACGGATGGACTAACTTTGTCACTTATCAAAACCACAGGGACCTCCTGTGATAAAAATGAAACCCCAGGAGGAGAAAAAATAAAGTTAGAAAACCCTAGGGGGGTCTGAAGTATTTAACCCTTAATAATATTCAGCATTGAGTTAATTTGGGAGGCATTAAGGTTCCTGGAACTACTGCTTGAGAAATTAAGCAGAAAAATGCGAGTAAGAGAGAGTGAAATGAGCAGTGTGTGAGAGTGGCTGTGTGCATTTATGTGTGACGTGGAAGAAAATTTTAGGTATGCTTGGGAAGGATTTAGATCCTCATATTTTTTAAAATATGAGATTTTCCTACTCTAAAATTCATCTAATGATTTAAACAAATACAAAAATACAAAAATTTGTGTTATTGAGGCAAGTGTATTTGACATATTGAAAACTAAAATTAATTACTTCGGCAACCAAGGCCAGCTCAATACATTTTGGGGCCTAAGGCAAGAAATTTAAGTGACGCATGTTTCTTAAATTTAAATATTGTATTTTTATTTAAAAATCATTCTTATCTCTTTTTGGAATGCAAAATTAACATCAAAACAATCTCATTTTTTATATCACATCATTCAGTTTTTTTATGCTATTCAAATAAAATAAAATAAAATAAAAATCATTACAAAACAAAAAATTTTCATTTTAATACTACTTTTTCACTTTTTTTATACCAATCATTTTACTCATTTTTTTACAAAAGGTATCAATAGTGTCGTATAAGGGGAGGGTGTTTGACAAACACCTCTTTAGTTGTTGAAAAATAATAAAATTGGAGACAACTCAAATTTGAATAAGACTTGAATGGACAAATAGAGAGAAAAATAGAAACTTATGAATATGAGTTTGTAATCGAATAAAATATTTAAAGACTTTCCATCTTCTTAACATTTAATTTTTTTAAGGTTAGAATCTAATCATAAATTCATATTTTGTAGACAAAAGCAACCTATGTATCAAGTTAGAGTCAACCAACAAGGGGAATAAGGGCCAGTATCTCGCAATAGAATCATTTGACAAGCCTTCTACGATAATATGAAGAAGTGTCCAGTCAAAGACTTAATAGTAACAAGACGACGGTTTTTTTCAGCAAAAATACCTCTTTGGCGGACAAGGAAAGGATTGGTGAGGCGTCGGGGATACCTATCCCGCAATGCTATGACACGTATTTGGGATTGCTTATATTGGTGGGCAAATCGCGAACTGCGGCTTTTAGAGGAATTGTGGATCGCATTTGGAAGAGATTATAGTACTGGAAACTGAGATTTCTTTCTCAAGCTGGGAAGGAAATTCTCATTAAAGCGGTAATCCAAGTAATCCCAACTTGTTAATATGAACCTATCGCGGTTGACCCATAATGTTGACGCTGATTGTCTACTTTTTAATTTTTTTTTTTTTTAATTTTCCGATTAAGACAATTATATTAGCTTATTAATTTTTTTTTTCAATAAATCTTGATTTAAAAAAGAAAAATTAATTTTTTGGGTCATAATTAGTAAAGTTTTCTATTTTTGTTTTATTTGTTAATATATATATATATACATCATTTTGTAGTTTTCACACACTCCCCTTAATATATATAGATTTTTTTTATTTAAAATTTGACACCCTTTGCATTTTTTTTTTCTTTTTTTTAAGTTTTAGGTTTTTATTAAAAGTTTTAGTATTTTTTTTATTATTATTTTACTAAATTTTGTTAATTTGGGGGACATTGTTAGAATTAAAAGTTTGAGAAATATTATCAAATGGGTGGTAGTAACAAACACCCTCCCACACCAAATACTATTCACCTTATTTTTCAAAAAATCAACATAAAAACATTTACAATTTTTGTATCACATCATTTACCTTTTATTATTATTCAAATAATAAAAAAATTATTAAAAAACAAAACTTTTTTATTTTTCTGTACCGATCATTACTCTAATTTTTTTTTTTTTCCATCAAAAAATAAGCATAATGTGGTTTTACCAAACAGCGCCGGAAGTGTTCATGCCCTAGTTATGAAGACCAGTCAAAACCAGTCGTAGCTTTTGTATGAGCATGCAGTCAAAGCTGGTCTCTCTGTAATCTGCAGACTGCAACGATGAAAGATTTGACCATCCTTCTCCTTCTTTTCTTTTCTTTTACCTTTTTAGTTACTTAATTTGAAAAACTTTTCCATCAAGTTTTGTCCAATATATATTTATAGCGTGCAGAGATCCTTTCTGCTCCAATACGCTTCTAGACTTTTCTTTTTGCTCCGGCCCCTCCGAGTTCGTCACAGACGAGGACTCAGCCTCCGAGTGAGACTCACCAAGGCATCATCGTTCGCGGTGGCTCATTTTTCCGTATCCGTTCTTAATTAGTAGATGATCTGTACGTTTTCGAGTTTGTTTTCCTTCAGTTTTTTTATTTCTCTTGTGTGGATAATATTATCGTCTTTGATTTTTAGAAGTATTTTATTTTGTTTTGTTTATTTAGTTTCGATTCTGTCTGATTGCTGAGAAAAACGAAGAAAATATAGTACGATGTATATCATGTATTTCTGACATCGTAGTTATTTTTGGTGTCAAAACTTCATTTGCGTTGAACCTTCGATCTGTCTTGAGATGTTAATAACTTACAGACTCCTTTGACAGCAATACAGATGAAGCATTTGCAAGATTCAAAGGCCTGGATTAGGTAACAGCTTATCTTACCTTCTAATTATCCAAAACTTTCTTACCTTCTTACTTGCTGAATTTTTTTTTTTTTTATCAGTTTAGGAGAACATTCTACTGGAATGAGCGGTATTGGGAATTCGAAATGGATTCCTTGGTAATAAAGGTTAAAAGGTTGGAGTCGTTGGAGGTTGCCACGTGAATATTTAAGTTAATGGTATTTGACACCACAGTCAACGTCAGCAGTTATCAAAAAGAGAAATTTTAGGACCTTGAGACAAGGTCCAATTTAAGGGAAATGGAGTGTTAGAGTATAGTAATAAAGATATTTTAAGATTAAAATACTTATAGACAATAAGTTATCTTTATAGAATTAGATTTATAATTTAAATATTAGTGATTATATATTATCATTAAAGATAATATATTATAGTATTTATTTCTATTAGTCTTTTATATCTATTATGTTTTGTAAGTCTCTATTCAAAGAGACCAAATTTGTTAATAAAAGTAAGCAAATATTAATAATATTCAGCCTTGAATTGATTTGGGAGGAATTAAGTTTCCTCAAACTACCCTTATTTATCGGTTACGGTGCTTAAGAAATTAAGCCCATACCATGTAACTCAGATTCATAGAGGTGATAAGAAATGGGAGATGAAACAAAAGAAAAATGAGAGGAAGAGAGAGTGAAATGAGCAGTGTGTGAGAGTGGCTGTCTGCATTTATGTGTGACGAGGAAGAAAATTTTAGATATGCTTGGGAAGGATTTAGATTCGCATATTTTTTAAAATATTAGATTTTCCTATTCTAAAATTTGAGCCATTCATTCATCTAATGCTTTAAACAAATACAAAAATATAGAAATTTGTATTATTGAGGCAAGTGAATTTGACATACTGAAAACTAAAATTAATGACCTCGGCAACCAAGGCTAGCTCAATACATTTTGTGGCCTAAGGCGAGAAATTTAAGTGACACATTTTTCTTAAATTTAAATATTATATTTTTATTTAAAAATCATTCTTATCGCTTTTTGGAATGCAAAATTAATATCAAAACAATTTCACTTTTTATATCACATTCAGTTTTTTATGTTATTCAAATAAAAAAATCACTACAAAACAAAAAAATTTCACTTTTAATACCACTTTTTCATTTTTTTATACCAATAATTTTTCTCATTTTTTTCACAAAAAGTATCAACAGTGTCGTAGGGTGTTTAACAAACACCTCTTTAGTTGTTGAAAAATAATAAAATTGGAGAAAAAAAAAAAGAAGAACTCAAATATAAACTTATGAATATGAGTTTGTAATTGAATAAAATATTTAAAGACTTTCCAACTTCTTAACATTTAATTTTTTTAAGGTTGAAATCCAATTATAAATTCATATTTTGTAGACAAAAACAACCTATGTATCAGGTTAGAGTCAACCAACGAGGGGAATAAGGGCCAATATCTCGCAATGGAATCATTGACAAGCCTTCTATGACAATATGAAGAAGCGTCCGGTCAAAGACTTAGGCCTCGTTGGGTTGACAAATTGTCTAGTCCATTGGAAAATGATTAGTTACCATGGGAATAGAAAAATGTAAAATAGATTAGCTATTCATATTCCTTTGTTTTGTTATAACTTTGGAATAGACTAGCTAATCATATTCTTTTGTTTGGTACAATGCAATATGTTGGTGAATGGAATCGTATCGTGATCTTATTTCTTAAAATACCCTTATAATACAAATACAATTTATATTATTAAGGATTTTTTTTTTTTTTTGAAACATAAACAACTATATAGAATCAAACTCAATCTTGACTTCTAATGTCAATCAACCTCAATCAAGAAAAATAAACGGTATAGAAATTAAACAAAAAAAAAAAAAAGAGAGAGACAGAGAAACAGAATCAAAGAGAAATGTTACAGAGAGAGATGGAGAAATAGAATCAAGAAAAATAAACGGTACGCAAATTAAAAAAAAAAAAAAAAAGAAAAAAAAAAAAAAAGATGGAGAAACAAAATCAAAGAAACATTGTAGAGAATCAAAAGAAATCAAAAAATTAAAAATTAAAAATTAAAAAAAAAAAAAAAAAAAAAAATTGAGAGAAGAAAAATAAAACTAAGACGGAAGAAAAAAAAAATCCAAGAAGCAAAAAGAAAATGAAATAGCCAAGAAAAAGAGATCGAAGAGAAGAAAGGGGGAGAGAGATGGAGAACGTGAGAACCTCGTGAGTGTGAGAAGGGTAAGGTTTTTTTTTGGCATTTTTACACGTTAATTTTAATTCCACAATAATGGATTAGCTAAGCCACTCATTTTTGAGTGGTTTAGCTAACCCTGTGTGTATGAGATTAGTAGTCTCATGGGAATAGACTATTACCAGGAATAGAGTGTTACCAAACAAAGGACTAGCTATACCTAGTGTTAGCTAGTCCAATCCAATGGTCTAATCCGCGAACCAAACGGGACTTAATAGTAACAAGACAGTGATTTTTTTCAGCAAAAGTACCTCTTTGGTGGACAAGGAAAGGATGGGGGAGGCATCGGGGATACCTATCACGCAATGCTATGACACGTATTTGGGATTGCCTGTGTTGGTGGGAAAACCGTGAACTGGGGCTTTTAGAGGAATTGTGGATCGCATTTGGAAGAGATTACAGGATTGGAAACTGAGATTTCTTTCTCAAGCTGGGAAGGAAATTCTCATTAAGGCGGTAATCCAAACAATCCCAACTTATTGCATGAGTGTATTTCTTCTTCCGAAAGTTTTATGTTCGGAGATTAATAAACTTATGCAGAATTTTTGGTGGAGCCAATTCAACAATGATTCTAAAGTACGTTGGATGAGTTGGAATCGAATGGGTGTAGCAAAAAAAGTGGGAGGTATGGGCTTTAGGGATCCCCGATGTTTTAATAAAGCATTGTTGGCAAAACAGAGTTGGAGGCTTTGGAAGACGCCTGACAATTTTTTGGCCAAGATTATGGAAGGTAAATATTATCTGGGGGGTCCATTCTTGATGCATCTGTTAGAACAAGACCATCTTTTGCATGGATGAGCATTCATGGCTCATGTGGATTGGTAAAAGAGGGGCTGATATGGAGGGTGGGAAGTGGCAAAAAAATTCGAATTTGGAAAGATAAGTAGATCCCTAGGCCGTCGACGTATATGGTACAATCTCGGACAATAGTATTGGATTCTAATGCTACAGTTAGTGAACTTATCAATGAGGAAACGAAGTGGTGGGAAACTACACTGTTGGCAAGGATTTTTAATGAGAAGGAGGCTCATCTAATTCAATTTATGCCAGTGAGTCGTTTTAATAGAGAAGACATACGGGTTTGGAGAGGTACAAAGATAGGGTTGTTTTCGGTCAGAAGCGTCTATTACATTTAGATGGAAATTGAAGCCCAAGATGTTGCTGCAAGCTCAAATTCGGTGGGTATTAGTAGGGTGTGGAGTATTTTGTGGGCTTTGAAAAGCCCCAATGCCAAAAAAAAAAATAATAATAATAATAATAAAAATGAAAATAAAAAATAAAATAAAATTGTTGAGAGCTGGTCATGAGATTCTGCCGACAAGGAGAAACTTACATAAGCGGAATATCACTAAAGATCCTTTGTGCCCGTTATGTGGAAGAGACCCGGAAATTGTACTACACATCCTTTGGCAGTGTCCATCTGCTATGGATGCTTGGAGTGTGGGTTGTACCAAATTACAGAAGAAGAGTTCTACTTCTGGTTCCAACTTTTTTCAAATTATCAATGAAGTTTTCGAGCAATGTAACCAAGAGGAAATAAAGCAGTTTATATAGGTGTTGCAAGAATACTTTGGTTGTGTCGTAATGAAGTGGTGCATGGAGGTAGTATGACTCATCCCAACTTGTTGATTCAACGTACTAATTCTACTGTGGAGGAATTTGTTGTGGCAAATGGGGTAGGGGACGAGCCACACATTTTTCCGGGTGTGTGGCTCATCCCAACTTGTTGGTTCAACGTGCTAGTTCTACTGTGGAGGAATTTTCTGTGGCAAATGGGGTAGGGGAAGAGCCACACATTTTTCCGGGTGTCTTGGTACAGGAAGTGTGGTGGAGGTTGCCTTGTACAGGATGGATAAAAACTAACTGGGATGCGTCCTGTTAAGAATATTACTTGTTATTTACTTCTTTAGGTATTATTAGTCTACTAAGTTTACATTTTCTTATTCTACTAGGTTTACCTTTCCTTAATCTATTAGGTTACTTGCCTCTCTATAAATAGAGGTCTCTGTATTCATTATTATAATAAGAGTCAATACAATGTAGTCCATTGTGTGCTTTCGCTCTCTCTCTCTTCTCTCTCTTTCTTCCGCTTCTAATATATTATCCAATATATTTAACATGGTATCAGAGCCACCTTTTTGTGGCCTCCAATAAAAGTCTTTGACGTTTTCCGGCGCATCCATCCCTCTGTCCCTCACGGTTCTTTATCTTCTTCTCGAAGTTTTCAGCAAATCACTATACGGCTTGAAAGCCAACCGTCGCAGAGCCGCCTCACTCAGTCCCATCGGAGCCCTCACGCACCGCCCAAAGGTTCGGCCATTCCGCCACTGCCGTTCCGGCACCGGCCACCACGGACAATTGCTTCTCTCAGGCCACCGATCGATAGATCTGCTCCCCGTGACTCCAGAACTACAACCAAAATCCAGATCTAGTATTCCACACGCTCTCACGCGCCACTTATATATTTGCGCGTGAGATTCACGCGCCTCCAACGGCCATGTCAGCCCTAAGTGCAACGTCAGCAGAGACACGTCAGCCTTGAGTGCCACGTTAGCCCTGAGTGCCACATCAACTTACCTGCCACATCATCAACCACTGCAATGTCAACACATCAGCCACGTCAGCACCTTGATAGGGTTGACTTTTCTATCGTTGACCATTGACTTTGACTTTGACCACTGAAAAAGTTGACCAGGTGTTTTCTACTCAATTTTTCGTCCTGATTTCAAATTTGTAGTCTATTTTTGCTTTTGGCATCTCTATATGGCAGAAAACAAGATTCTTATCCAAATTTAGGCGTTTGTTTTATGTGGTTCAACTTGGTTCATACTTGTTCAATTCGGTTCCATAGCCTTTTCTTTGGTGCAGTTCAATCCGGTTCATTCTTCTTGTGGTAGGCACTCTCAGGTCAGACCAATCTTTCCTCAGGTCCATGGGTTTTTGGGCCAAAGAAGCCCCTTTCAACCGGCCCACTTATGCCTTGTCAAATGCCGCCATCACTGGTCACTGCAGCCTCTCCTAGGCCATTGATCCATTACTAGTGAGAATTTTTTTTTTGGTCAGACCTTTTAACGGTCAAAGGGTTTCAGGCATGATTAGCCTCTTCAACCGGCCATTTTTCTCCTTACTTAGCTCAGCCGACCAAGCGAGACAGTCTACTAGTTAGATGGGTCAGACTTTAGTTCAGCCGACAAGGCGAGACGGTCCAAGGGTTTCAGACATGATTAGCCTCTTCAACCGGCCCTGCTTATCTCAGCCGACCAGGCGAGACGATCTACTAGTTAGATGGGTCAGACTTTCGTTCAGCCGACAAGGCGAGACGGTCCAAGGGTTACGGGCCAAACAAGCTCCTTTTAACCGAACCTACTTTTCTCAGCCGACCAGGCGAGCTACTTCATTACTAGTATATGGTTTTCAAGTCAAAATTACAACCAAGTGAACCGAGCTCCAGCTTAAATGCATTGCTCAAATTCAGGCATAATCTACCGGTCTCTAACAACTTTTATGGCATTACTTCGGCAATTGTTTCGGCACAAGCAGCTTTTTCGGCGAATTCCTTTTTCTTTTCCTGTTCGTTTATCCAAACTCAAGTTTACACATTGAGTTTGAGGGGGGATGTTAAGAATATTACTTGTTATTTACTTCTTTAGGTATTATTAGTCTACTAAGTTTACATTTTCTTATTCTACTAGGTTTACCTTTCCTTAATCTATTAGGTTACTTGCCTCTCTATAAATAGAGGTCTCTGTATTCATTATTATAATAAGAGTCAATACAATGTAGTCCATTGTGTGCTTTCGCTCTCTCTCTCTTCTCTCTCTTTCTTCCGCTTCTAATATATTATCCAATATATTTAACACTATCGAAGGAAAGAGGTTGGATGGGCTTTAGGGTGTTGGTGAGAGATGATAGAGGAAGGGCTCTGGGTACAGCAAAACCTTGGTGGGACACCTTGATCCGACACTGGCTGAAGCAAGGGCAACTCTCTTAGCGTTTAAGTTGTGTAAGGAACTGGGATTTGATCAAGTTCACTTTGAAGGGGATGCACAACTAGTGGTTAAAGCTGTCCATTCATAAGAGACAGATTGGAGCAGTATGGGTGTTATAGTTGAGGATATTAAGCATGAACTACAGTCTTGCCAACAATGGTAGTTGTCTTTTGTTCGGAGTGAGGGTAATGGTGCGGTGTATACTCTTTCTAGACTAGCAACAAGATGTTTAATGGATTAACATCGGCTTCATGAGTCACCAGAATGTATTGTTGATGTAATAAAGATGGAGCAATTTGTTCAACCCGTTTTTGACTTAAATCAATGAGAATGGCATTATTCTTTCAAAAAAAAAAATGTATCATTTTAGAGTTGTTCAAAAAAAAAAGTCTCACATTCGAGAGAAAAGGAAAAAAAAATCTTATATTTCATGTAATGACTATCCTGCCAATTGGGACTTGGGATCATAATTTATTGCTGATTAGCTGTCATTGTAAATTATGGTGAAAATCTTGCTGCTCATCACAATGCCCAAAATATCTCTACGTTCAACATGAGAATTTTATTTAAGAATAACTTTGATATTAGTATATATCTTATAAATCTCTTAGTCAATGGGCCAAAACAAAAAACTCCCTGAACTTTTTTTTTTTTTTTTCCCCGAATTTTTACTCACTGAGTCAATCGAAAAGGCAAATTAAGCCCTACTTTTACATTTTCCCCCAAATGTTTAACACTAGTCAATCCCACCTAAACGCACCGTTTTGCCACGTTAGCATATTAATTTTTTATTAATTTAATTTAAAAATTAAATCTAAAAAAAATAATAAACAAATAAAAATTGAAGTAGCCACCCCATAGGGGTTAGGGGTGGCTTTCCGGCCACCCCTTCAAATATATATATATATATATATATATATATATATATATATATATATATATATATATATATATATTAGATTTAATTTTTAAATTAATTTAATAAAAAATTAATATACTGACGTGGCAAAACGTTGCGTTTAGTTGTGACTAACGGGCATTAAACATTTGGGAGAAAATGTAACGGTAGGAGTTAATTTGCCTTTTTGATTGACTCATAGAATAAAAATAAATAAATAAATAAATAAAAAAAGTTGAGAATTTTCTGTTTTAGCACGTTGACTCAGGTATTTATAAGATATTTACCTATATATTATGTGATTTCCTTATTTAATGCTATCAATTATTGTAATACTTGATTCAAGAATAGAATGTTTGAAATTTTAAGAGAATCAAACAATGTTAATGTCTTTCTAAATTACTTGTTTACCATAATTTGGAGCCTTAATTAAATAATATTGGTGGTAATTAATGCCCAATTTTTTTTTTTTTTTTTTGAAAAAAATTTCATTAATATTTACTAATTGTTGGCCTTATTAAATTGAGGGCCCTAATGAGAATGAGATGATTATTTTTCAAAAAAAAAAAATCTGCCTAAGGCTCTAGTCGTCCCTGTCAGTAACACATAAAATTCTATATGTTTAGAGCGTTATATGAAATGGATGGCTCAAATTTTAAAATATTAAAATATCTCAGTCCGCTTGTGAAAGGGTAAACAAACAAATCAACGATGGAGAAAATTTTTGGTTTTTCGAGTTTTTATGTATGGTGGACATGTTGAAAAATGACGATGCAGATATTTTGAATTGAAGGGTTTGGATTTAATACCGAGATCAGACAGTCAAGAATAAGTAAGATAAAAAGTTGCTGAATTTTTTAGAATAAATCTTAGTCATCTTTTTGCTTGACAACTGGTTTTTGGGTTTATAAAAGAGATAAATGCAAAATTGGTCCATGTGATTGGCCTAAATTACAAATTACTTCATGTAGTATAATAAATAATTTATAGGACCCTGTAATTGGCTTAAATTACAAATTCCTCCCTGTGGTATGAAAAATAATTTATAGGTCCTCAGGGTAGGCCAAAATAACAGTTTACTCCATAAAATCAATTTCCGTTAAGTAATTTAACATAATCAGTTACTTTATCACGTCATAATGTTACAGTAAATTAACCTAAACTCTTTTATCTGCAAAATTTTACTCTATGTGTAACCTTATTTCATTTTCATCTTTCTCGCCACGATTTGAAAGCATTTTGCATGAATTTGACAGTCGCATTTTATAAAATGGCTGAGGAAGATGAAGATGAGGAGGGAGGGTTACACAGGGGATAAAAATTTTGGGGGTATAATAGATTAAGTTAATTACTGTAGCATTATGACGTGAAGTGAAGATTGATGTGTCATCTTAGCTGGCATCGTAAAATGATGTGAAAAATCTTAATTGTCATTTTTGAAAGTCAGAAATTAATAATAACACGTGCCGCATTTTTGTTGGGTATAATGTTGCAAAGTGGTAGATTTTGTTAAGTTACTTAACAGAAATTGATTTTAAGGAATAAACTGTTATTTTTGCATACCTTGAGGCCTATAAATTATTTTTTATACCACATAGAGTGATTTGTAATTTAATAAATTATTTTTTATACCAAATGCAGTGATTTGTAATTTAAGTCAACCACAAGGACCAGTTTTACATTTATCCTTTTCTAAATAGGTGCAGTGCATGAGTCATGTGATCTTGCTACACAATCTTCCTAGCATGAATGTAGAAATGACTTTGGATTTCTTTCGGATTGTGTTGGGAAGTACAGTTTTTAAAGTTAAAAATAGTTTTTTTAGAAAAAGCTTCAAGCTACTTTAATAAGTAACAGGTTTCATCTCTCACATTTTAATTGAAATACAAAATTTGTTTGTTTTTTGAGAAAAAGGTTTGGATTTTGATCGCATAATGCAAAGTGATATTTTAATTAAAATACAATATTGGTTTTCTTTTTAATTCTTTTAATAAAATGTAATATATTTAAAGTACCATATCCATATGATCAAGGGCAAAACTATTTTAATAAAATGCAATATATTTTTCAATAATGGATATGCATGAAGAGTATTGCAAATTAAAGTAAGGCTTCGTTTGTTTCAACGTAAAATACTTTCCGTCGGAAAATATTTTCCTGAAAAATGATTTCCTGGAAAACATTTTACGGTGTTTGACATGTACGGAAAATCACAATTATATATATATATATATATATATATATATATATATATATATATATTTCATTAAATCATATTAAACTCTAAATTATGAAAATGTCTTGACCAAGTCTTAGAGGTGTCCAAATTGAGTCCCATAAGGACCCCAATGCGACTTACCCAGGACCCGCCCAAACTCCGCCTAGACCTTATCTGGACCTTGTCGGAATCAGCCCAAAACCCTAGCAGGGCTTGCCCAAGACTCGATAGGGACATTCTCGTAATATCAGAAAATATTTTTTGTTGAATACATTTTTCGACATCGGGGACCTGACTGGGACTCGTCTGATTTTCTGTACATGCCAAATACCAAAAAATGTTTTCTAAAAAATCATTTTCAAGGAAAATGTTTTCTGTTGTGAGTTTTAAATGTTACTCGCAAGTGTACGAATCGTTTGCAATATAGTTTATGCAAGTGCGAGGTCGAATCCATATGGAATTGTGTCGTGAAAGCTAATTTCTATCTAAATCAATTCTATTTTAACATAGTTCCAAATTTGATGTGAATTTTCTTGCGAAATGATGAATTAAATAAAACAGAGTAAATCAAATGATAAAAAGCACTAAGGTTTCAGAATTCACCTCACCAAATTAAATCATACATTCTCATGTTTTTAGTTATACATCCGGCAAGCAATTAAACCATATGCAAGTTCTATTGTTTTTATAAAATTAATATATTGAAACATTCAATGAATCCATCCTAATTACAAATTACAACGAATATCCAACTGAGACGAAAACATCCAATGTATCCGTTTGAATTATGAAAAACAATGGATATCCAATTTCAATCGAAAGATTCGATGTATCCGTCGGATGAAACATATCGAATATCCAACGTTGAATCAAAAAAATAATCAAACAATCAATTAAAAGGGTTAATCTAATAACTGAATTGTAATAGAACATCATATATATATATATTAGAGTTATATAAATGTCAGAATTGATAGGCCATACTTAGGGAGGACAAATTTGTTTACACCCTAGTTTAGTGTAATTTAGGTAGACTATTCGTACTAACCTAAGATGATTTATGCTTATTCATTGATTGTGTGTAACTTATTAAAATATTTGATAGTCCATACCTAAGAAAGATGGACCATACAACATCTAGATGTTAGGCAGATGGTCCCCAACCAAAAATTGATTATACTTATTTCTTAATGATGGTAATTTTTTGACTACTCGAGTGAGACGAACCCTATATCATGTATAGTATGAATTTTCCTTAGTAATTTATGATGGGCCATTGTTATGCGATTAGTAGTGAAATCAACCCTTATTCTCTCTCTTATCACAATCTACTTTTACTTTTACTTTTATGCATTTAGTTTCCAATAAAAAAAAAAAAAAAAAAACCAATCATATTTTACTTAAGTTACTTTAATCTTGACAATTTGATAACAATACTAGTGCAGTCCTTGAGTTTCGACACCCTCTATATAGCTCTATCATACAAGGATTCATCCAATTGCGAGTAGTAATTTTATTATTGATTATTTTTGCACACAAAAAGACAACATCAGCTACTACGATTGTCTGGAATATAATGAATGTTCAGTGGTCCATGGTCGAACGTTTGGTGTAATGTGTATACAGTGTTTTAGAGTTGCAGGCGTACATTCAGTCATTACCCAATGGGTCAAAGTTTGGTCAATAAACGTTTGGTGTGGTCCCCTCGCGAACCTTCGGTGTACTGTTTGACCAGTGGTTTCTTGGTTTTGGTCCCGAACGTTCATTGGTCTTTCTGCCGAATGTTCGATCAGTGTTGAAAACCCCCTCAAAACTTCTCCAAAACGGCTCCTAATGAACCGAGAACCCTTGCTAATCCTTTTACTAAGCTAATCACAACTTAGTAATTACCCGGGACACTACAGTTTCACTTGATGGACGATGGGTTGCTCACTTATTTTGATCAAGTGTGCGTCTCTGGAGGTAGCAGGCTAAGAAATGAGATTATGGGTGAAGCCCACTGTAACGCCCACAAACTTGGCCTTGACCAATTTGGCAGGGTTACTGGCAATTACCTTAATTTAACCAACTAGTAGCTAAATGGAAAACCGTCCCTCTAAGCATTATTAGAATTAATACATAAGAAGATGAAATAAATCTGACAAGTCTATTTATCATTACAGGTACAAGTATAATCCTCAATACAAAGACACAGAGCAACTAGCAATAATTTAAAGCAAACTTGATAATAATATGAAGGTCTTTCTTAAGCAAAGTCTGTAATGGCAACTGTATTACTACCTGATTCTAGAAACAGGCTTCCTGTAAGAGTAATAATCGTGTAAGTCTAACGACTTAGTAAGTAAACCCTACGATAGAGTATTACATGAGCCCGTTATTATTAAGTATAAATAAATGTATAGTTTTAGTAAACATTTTAAAAAGGTGTTGTCTCCGCTAATACACTTTAAAAATATTGTTTGGTTGATAAAATGTGGTGTACTCCTGACGACAATCGCCTAAGTGTTTAATGCAAAAAACTAATGCTTTATAGGTCATAACTATCATATATGGTCTGTTAAGTGCTAAAATATTCATATTTTAGCCCTTAACGTATATTGTTAATCCTTTAGTTTTGGTTAAATTATGCTATTTTAGTTCCTTTATGTGTTTTTCCATGCTTTTGTAAGCTTTTGGAAGAAAATGAAATAAATTTGGAAGATTTGGGCTCAAAGAGAGAAATTGGGAAAAGTTGGAGCCCTTGATAGTGCGATCGAGTGCACTACCAGAGAAGACAAGCAAATGCGGCCATGTGCAATCGTGCGTACAACAGAAGAGTCTCGATCGCAGACGTGGGATCGAGAGCACACGGGTTGCGATCGATCGCACCCGTGCGCAGGTGACACATCAAGCGGCGGAAAGACTATAATTCTTTCCATATTAGGGTTTTCCAACTCCCACTTGTAATAGGAATAAAGCCCTACGAATTTCCTAGGTTTACTAGTGTAACAAGGACTTCTAAAGCCTATAAATAGACCTCTTAGCTTCTAGGAATAAGTGTGGAGAAAAATGCATAAGCTCTGGAAAGGAACTGAAGGCTAAATCAAGAGGCGTTTGGATTTTTCTTCTCTTCCACCTTTTATTTTTGTTATGTAGTTTATATTTTAATTGAGGCTAGATTGAAGCCTAATCATGTCTTTTTAGGATTTCAATATTGGCACATTTGCTACAATTATATTTTGGTGTATTTAACTTGATTAATTCCTGTTATCTTGAATTCCTCATATGTGTTTGCCTGATAAACATATGCATGTGGTATGAATTAGTTAATTAAATCAATTTGGATAACCGAGTCCTGGGTTTAATAAGAGTAACAAAAGAAATCTACACCGGATTCTTGAGTTAATCAACATGGGGAACCGGGAGTATATACCCATGCCCTACGCCTCATGTGTTTGTTGATTTCCGTAGATTTATGCTCTCTTAAAGAACAACTTAGTATACACCGATGCTAAATCCTTTCAGAAAAAAAAAAACAATTAGAGTATACACCTATGCCTAATTTGTTGCTTAGGAAAATCTATAACTTAAGGAGAATACATCCATGTCCTTAGGTTGGCAAACATTAAATATACCGGTATGATTGGCGCATTGGCATATTGTTATCTTAACTAATTTGATTAGTGGTGGATATCAAAACCCTAATCATTTTTAGTTTTATTTTATTTCTTTATTTTGATTCAATAGTGACAATTGAGTTTTATCTGTTAATTAAATAGGAAATTACTTCTAAACATAATTTACCAATTCTCGTGGGAATGATCTTGTATTTGCTTGCTATACTATCGTTTGATCTTGTGCAGTTGTGAGTAAAACGTACCAAGTATTTGCCTATTAATTTAGGTGGGTATTTGGCACAACATGGTTTACTCGAGATATTACCCTTCTCAGTAGGGTTGTCATTGTCTCGAGGGACCTGTAATACAAAACGGGTGCACTGACCATTGTACGCTACCATCCATAACACTAGTTGTCCAATCAAGTCCGACCACGGGTGGCCCACGCTACTAATGATGTACGTCCTGTAGTGACCCACCTGTTAAGGCTATGTCAGTCATGAAATAACCATTGGATCAAGGTCCATATAACACATCCATACCGTTTGACCATAGAATCAAATTTATATAGTAGGCCCATGACCATTATATTACAAGTACTGGTGTACTGTGTCATAAAATTTATCTTATCAACCAGTTATTAAAACAGTTACCAAGTTACACAAAATATAGGCATGTTCATATCATATACGTGCTTAGTTAGCTGACATATCGCATGTTTTTAAGGAAAGTGTTCGTAAATGTTTACTTACCTTGCGTGCTCGCTCAAGTCTTCTGACATCACGAATTCCTGTTATAACAAAATATGACTCATCGTTATAAGCAATACTAGAGAACTTTACGAGGTCCTATCTAATGAAAATGGCTGCTAAAACCTTCGTATCACATTTTTGGGCTAAGGGGCGTTTGCCTTGCTCTCTGGGCGAACGCTTGCTCCCTAGGGTGAGCATACGATCAGAGGATTAAGACTCGGCTAGAAGCTCCAAAAATGTGTTTTAGGCTTTTATCTAAGGCTATGGGTTGGTAAATCTTTTCCTTGGCTCCAAATAGACACATCCATGTACAAAACATACTATCATGCAACTTTAAGGGAAACAAGGATGGGTTGAAAGCTTTTCGAAATCATTATTGGTTTTGTAAGAAAATGGGTGCAAGAACGTATCAAAGCATTTTTAAAACTTGTAACACTAGGAAAGTAGTAACTACAATAAAAACGCATAAAGGAAGGGTCAAGAAATCACCTTAGAAGATAGCAAAGACACTAAACTCTCTTCCTTCTTTCTCCAAGTCTCTCCTCACATTAGGGTTAGGTTTTTTTTGAGGCTGAAGGTAGCTAAGGATCAAATAGTAGGGTTTATATAGAGGCTGGAGGCGTGCTTTGGGTCTGAAAAGTGGAGAATGGGTTAAAATTGCTTTCCATAACTGGCAGCGAGTGCTCGGGTACTGTTGAGCAAGCGTTCAAGTACTATTTACACAATGGGTAAAAAGGTTTAGGCATTTGGGTCAGGAATATATTTGGGTTTTGCCAATGGGTTGAAGACTGGTTAACGAGCGCTCGTGTGGTCCCCGAGTGAGTGCTTGTACCTAGGCCAAGAGCGAGCGCTCGTGTGGTCTCTGAGCGGGCGCTTGGCCAATAAGGTGGTTTGGGGTTGTTTTTGCTTCAAAAAGTCTCAAGAGTTGGATTCTTTGAAAAATGTTTAGGTCTCTTGGTTTAAGGTTTTGTTTTAAGGAAACATCAACCTTAAGTAACCTTGAAAATGGATGTTTTGTCGGGGTATTACACCCACCGATCTCTATACACTGTCGACCTAGGAATCGTAAACATTTACAAGGATTTGAAAGGATCTTATTGGTGGAACTATCAACAAGTTGATGCAGAACACTAAAGACTAGCAGAAACGCTCATATCAGTACCCATACCCAAGTAGGATGAAATGGACTTCATACTAGGGCTGCCTAGAACATCATCAGGAGAGTATGCCATTTGGGTTGTTGTGAATTGTTTAATGAAGAATGCTCATTTCATCCCCATGAAAGTTGAGGATCTAATAGAGAAGTTGGTAAAGTTGTAAGTTCAAATCGTGACACGACTTCACGGTGTACCTTTGGCAATTCTTTTAGATCGTAATTCTAGATTTACCTCGAGATTTTAGAAGAGCTCACATAAGGAAATAGAGACATAATTGAAGTTTAACACTACTTTCCACCTGCGGACTGATGGTTAGACTTGGTTTCCAAGTTCTACCTTAACAGGAGTGTTTTGTACAAGAGAGTCCATAGTCACAACTCATAATTACGGAGAAAATTCAAGAGGTCTTGAGAGCAAACTCAGGCCGCCACAGACAAATCCAAAATTGGTTTTGAGTTACACATCGGCAAGGTATGCGATCTATAAATATTTTCTTACATGCAGTTTTGGTTTTTGAAAAATATTTTCCTTCAAATATTTTCTTACACGCAGTTTTCTTACATGCAGTGTTGGTGTTGTAAGAATGTACACGCGATAGTATTTTACGTGGTGGCTCGCACTTATGATAGATTGATAAGAATTGAAACCGAAATAAAAAAAAAAATAAAAACGTGAAAATTTAAATATTAAAAAGGTAATTAATTCTATTTTTTATTTTTATCGAAATATGAACCGAAGGAGTAAAACCGTAAATAGTAAAAACACAGGACCATTTTTATGGCTTTTAAAAAGTCAAGAAACAGTTTGATAAACACGCAAGCCGCTCTACGGCTCAGTTGCAGTCCACTGCTATTACCCAGCTACCGATCCCCATTCTCCTCCTCCTCCTCCTCCTCCTCTTCTCTTACTCCATTTCTAGGGTTCTAATTTCCTCCATGCCAAGTCGCCCATGAAACCCCCAATGAAAAATCTCAATCTCTTCCTCTTCCTCCTCCTCGTCCTGGGCCTACACCTTGGGCCAGTCCTCTCCTGGAAGAAAGAAGAGTTCAGAAACTGCAACCAGACCCCTTTCTGCAAACGCGCTCGTGCCCGCAAGCCCGGCTTCTGCTCCCTCATCGCTCTTGACGTCTCAATCTCCGACGGCGACCTCACCGCCAAGCTCGTCCCCAAGACTCCAGACAATGAGCAAGACCCTGACCAAATCAAGCCTTTGATTCTTGCTCTATCTGCCTACCAGGACGGGATCCTACGCCTCAGGATCGACGAGGATCCTTCTCTGGGCCCACCCAAGAAGCGCTTCGAGGTCCCCGATGTGATCGTCCCCGAATTCGCCGGCAAGAAGCTTTGGCTCCAGAGGGTTTCGACGGCGAAGATCGACGGCGACGCGGCGCCCTCCTCGATCGTGTACTTATCGGACGGCTACGAGGCGGTTGTCCGGCACGATCCTTTCGAGGTTTACGTGCGCGAGAAGAGCAATGGTAATCGCGTGATTTCCCTCAACTCCCATGGCCTGTTTGATTTCGAGCAATTGCGAGCGAAGAGAGAAGGCGAGGATTGGGAAGAAAGGTTTCGAACGCACACCGACACGAGGCCATACGGCCCGCAGTCGATCAGCTTCGACGTGTCGTTCTACAGCGCCGATTTTGTATACGGGATTCCGGAGCACGCCTCGAGCCACGCTCTCAAGCCCACAAGAGGCCCCGGGGTGGAGGACTCCGAACCCTATAGGCTGTTCAACTTAGACGTGTTCGAATACATTCACGACTCGCCCTTCGGCATCTACGGCTCCATTCCGTTCATGATTTCGCATGGTAAGTCCCGCGGAACTTCGGGCTTCTTCTGGTTGAATGCGGCGGAGATGCAGATTGACGTGATGGCAACCGGGTGGGCTGATGCGGAGTCGGAGATTGCGCTGCCGTCGGAGAAGAGTAGGATCGATACATTGTGGATGAGCGAGGCGGGGATTGTGGACGCCTTCTTCTTCATGGGTCCGGGGCCGAAGGACGTCGTTAGACAGTACACGAGTGTCACCGGTACGCCAGCGATGCCACAGCTGTTCGCCACAGCGTATCACCAATGTAGGTGGAATTACAGGGATGAGGAGGATGTTGAGCATGTGGATTCCAAGTTCGACGAGCTCAACATCCCCTACGATGTGTTGTGGCTCGATATCGAGCACACGGATGGAAAGAGGTACTTCACTTGGGACAGGACGCTTTTCCCGCACCCAGAGGAGATGCAGGGGAAGTTGGCTGCCAAGGGGAGGCACATGGTTACAATTGTGGATCCTCATATTAAGAGGGACGACTCGTATCATGTGCACAAGGAGGCCACCCAAAAGGGGTATTATGTTAAGGATGCGGGTGGGAGCGATTACGATGGGTGGTGCTGGCCTGGTTCTTCGTCATACCCGGATATCTTAAGTCCCGAGATTAGGTCATGGTGGGCTGACATGTTCTCTATTGAGAACTACGTTGGTTCGACGCCTTCGTTGTACATTTGGAACGACATGAATGAGCCCTCTGTGTTCAATGGTCCAGAGGTATGTTGCTCGCTTAACTTCTGTGTCTTTCTTCCTCTTCCATGCTTTTATTGGTTGGTTATTTCTTTGTCATGAATAATGGTCGAAGATGGTGGCTGGCTTGTGAATGCATCTCAGCATTCAAACTTTTGCTAGATAACATGAGTGGAATGCTTGGGATTGAATTCATACGTCATCTCCACTATTGAAATGCTTAATAGTGGATATACTAAGGGTTTAGTATGACAGTACATGCAACTAATCAGTTCCATAGTGGGCGTACTAGTCCACTTCCATTTAAAATTAGTTGCATACGTGAATACTTCATATATTTTTTTACGTGTCATTGGTAGAAGGATAAATGGAATTAGGTTCATGCTTTTTGATGCTGTGTTTCTTTTAATACTGAATCTCAAATATTTCCTTCCCCCCTCCATATATACATATTTATATGTATATATTTGTATGTATATTCCAATTGTCATTTTGTTTTTTGAGTGGTGGAAAGATTGGATGAAGTATATGTACATGTGATGCAAACATGGGCATGGGTTCTCCGTTGTTCTTCATTTTTTCGTTTTAAAATAATGGAGATCTATAAATTTATGGAGCATAAGGTTGGAATGATTTTGATTCTATTGAAGTGGTCTTTTGTATGAGATTTTTATTGTATAAGATCTTAGTTAATAATCAGCTTTTTAGTAGGTCATTTGAAAATCAAATTGGAATTAATTGGGGGAAATATGCTTTAGCCCCATGAACTACCACCACATTTTCATTTACATTTCCAAATTTTAAAAAGTGACATTGAGGTCCTCCATACTGCCATCGTGTGTCAAATTAGACACTTTTGCGTTTTTAGCATCGTTTTTGAGGGTTTTGGAGGGTTGTGGGCAGAGTGTGAGAAGGATATACCGACCTTGGACATCTCTCCTTGGGGCATGCCTATTAATGTCCCCCCTAGTTTCAAAGGAGTTAGGTTTTTCTGGAAAAGAAATGTTGGATGGATATGGAAGAAGATCAAAAGATTTAGCAATTATTTGGGTATGCCATATGATAAATTTAGAAAGTAGATCATGGCCCTTTTTGCAACTATTGAAGCCAGTAGCAACAAGGATGTTCTGAGCTAGGGTTCTCCTTCTAGATCTTCTCAGGTGACTCCTAAAGGGTGCGGAGAGTTGAAAAGGCTAGAATGTTCCATTAATTATGCATCTAAGGTTCTACGTCCAAGTCTGGCGGTGGAAGAAACCGGGTGTCTTCTGTTCCTTTATGAAGTCGAACATCATTTCTTCAAATGTGAGAATTGTATTAAGTGAATAAAAGCATGCATATTAGATATCTCCGTAGTACGTGGAAGGTTGTCATAGTGATGTTACATGAGACTAATTGAGGTAGTTGTCTAGGAGTATTGTGCGCAGTTTGTTGGGTAAGCAACATCTAGATGGGTAATTAGAACTGGCATGTAAATTTAGAAGTGTTAGTGACGAGTTTGAATGGGTGTTTGACTAGTCTATGGCCCTAATTCAAATGTTGAGCATCATCGTCATGGGAGGAGTTGGTGGGTTTGATTAGTTGGTGGGATTTGCATTGGTGCATTGGGAGCAATTTGAATGTGACCGACATCCTTAGTGAGTGATTGGGAGAGGCCAGCTTTTCTTTCACTATGGATGAGTTCTCAGACTTTATCTTTGGGTAGTCTCATGGATGTCCTTCTTCATGGTAGGAATTTCATATGGTCGACCAATTGGGATTCGCCTTCATGGTCTAGAATCTACAGATTTCTTATCTTTCCTGAGTGGGAGGATCATTTCCTGAATGTTGTCCATAGTAAATTTTCCAGAGTTCTCTCAAGTCACTTCCCCATTCTTCTTGATTCTAGGGACTTTTAGAGGGGCAAAAGTTATTTTAAATTTGAAAACAGATGGTGTCGTTGAGAAGGTGAGGCACTGGTGGTCTTCCTATTGCTTTCATGGCTGTCCTGGCTTCATTTTGGCCCAAGAACTAAAAGCTTTGAATCCTGACTTAATAACGTGGAATGATACGGAGTTGGGTAATGTGGAGCAGAACAAAATCGCTCTTCTTGATGATTTAAAAGGGATGGATGGAATTGAAGAACAGTGACCGCTTTCTTGTGAGGAACAATTGAGGAAGGATGAGACTATAGTTGAGTTGGAGAAGATGATTCTTTTGAAGGAGGTGAGCTAGAGGCAAAAGTCGATGGCGTTGTGGTTAAGAGGGGGGGATAAAAATACCAAGTTCTTCTATTGGGTGGCTAACTCTAATAGAAAATGTAACACAATAGAAAATTTGGTTACCAATGGTGACATTTCTTCTAATCAGAATGATATTAAGGATCATATGGTCCAATTTTTCACTCAGCTCTTTACCAACAATGAAAATTGGCGGGTAGATTTGGATGGTCTACCTTTCCACTCTATTAATCGGGAGGCAATTTGGGTAGAGCGACCTTTCGAGGAAAGGGAGGTTTTCGAAGTGGTGAAGGATTTGAATGAGGATAAGGCTCTAGGTCCAAATCATTTTTCTCTAGCTTTCTTCCAGTCTTGTTTGGATGTTATCAAAGAAGATGTTATTGAGATATTTCTTGAGTTCTATGAGCGTGGCAAATTCTTTAAAAGTTTGAATGCGACCTTATCCTTATTCGAAGAGATAAATTTAATCACTTAATCATTACTTTAACAATCCTCCTCACGTGTGGACTTAAACTCCATTTTAATAGGTGAGACCCAATACATGTAATATTTAATTTAAATGAGGGGATGATTTGACGGAGTCAAGGTTCGATCTTAGGACCTTTGGCTCTGATACCATTTTGTGAGGTTTGCATGAAAAAGATTAGAGAGAAAGAGGAGGCTCGCACTCACTTACGTAGCCAACCTCAAACATATTATTATATAAGCTTAAAGAATACAACAATGACTAAACCGCTCTCAAACCATAATACATTATTCGAACACCAAGAAAGTAGGAGCTATTGAGGTTAAAGATTTTTTCCCTATTAGTTTGGTAAGTAGCGTTTATAAGATTATTGTGAAGGGTTGGGCTAATAGATTGAAAAATGTTTTGGAGAATATCATCTCAAAGACTTAGAATGCTTTTATTAGAGATTGCCCTATTCTTATTGCTAATGAATGCATAGATAATTGTCTCTGATCTGGCGAGTCAAGAGTGTTATGTAAGTCGGACTTAGAAAAGGCTTATAACCATATCAACTGGGATTTTTTGTTTTACATATTAAGGAGATGTGGATTTGGCGAGAAATGACAGAAAATACTGTGAAACACCAACCTATCAAAACCAACGCCCTGAGAATACCTTTTTCATCAGGAAATCAACAACCACAACAACCATGAACTTGGTTCAGCTGTTCCACCACAGGATCTCCAACGACAACAATGATGATGAGGATGACAATACACTATGTTGTTTTCATACACCTTGCAACAATATCCGAGTACAAAAAGGGATCACCAAAGGCAACTGGTCACAGCAACATGAAGCAGAGAATCAGAGGAAGAAAAGATGAAGAAAAAGAAAGAAAAAAAGGACTTTAAAGAAATCTACTTGAAGCGAGGACTGATTAAATTCCTAGTTCTGATATCATGTTAAGAGGGAAGAAAATGTAAGAGAATGAGAATAGAGGAGGGCTGTTTTCTTTTTTCTTTTTTCTTTTTTTTCCTTAGAATGCAGCCCTCAATCCATTCCACATATGTAGGAGAATTAGTTACAATGAGTGGGGGAGAATATTCTGAAAACGACAGCTTCTAGGGAGAGGTTTCCTTCTAGAAGTGTACAACATATTGTAGCCTAGCATTCTAAGTATTTTAACAACAGTAATGCTAAGTATGCTGAAAAGATACCGATTTTGTTTACGCATGAGCTTCACAATGAAAGTGAGCCTCATCTATACATGGTATGTGCATTATGTGGAAACCATCACCTATGCTGGGTCCCATTGAACTCACCATACCAGCCAGTTATGTGTGACCGACATATCTAGCACTTCTATAGGAATCAAAGGAAGTGCTTATAATGAAGAATTGCATGCTGAGGGATTAGACAAAATCTATGATTTTCATATTTGGTTCTTAAATAGAGTGGAAGATTTTATTTATTTATTTATTTTTCATTAAAATGTTTCTAATGGCAAATTCCCATATATTTTGGGCCAAATTAAGTATCATGATATTATTATGTCGTTTAAAAGAATTGAATAAAGAATTTTTCATTTTGAAATACCAATTGTATCGCTCATTAAAAATGTTGGTCCTATTTCATTTTTTTCCTATTTTGTCATAACTACCTGTTAACAGGAATATACTTTTTTAGATTGGGCTTTGGGGATAAGGGGATTGAAGACGTAATAGAGGATACCCCTTAGAAGGTCAAGGGTAGAAGGGAGCTTCTGAATTTGGAATGCTCCATTAACTATGATGCGAAGAGAGCATCATCTAGCTGTGGGAAAGGCAAGGCTCATGCTTGTTAGCTCTTGTGGGTGTTGGGTTGTGGGTTTTTTTGCTGTCTTTTGGGCTTTGGGCTTGTGGGAGCTCGTATATGACACACTTAGGGGTGCCTTACGCTTTCAATAAAGTTTTACATTACTAACAGGAATATACTTTTTTATTGGAGGAAATGATCATATGCCCCATTGAGTGATTGAAGTTTTCTACTTTTGTTGGTGTTGAAGCTGGATAATCTAAAATAATTCTAAGGTCTCTAGGAGGCATTTGATATAATAACTAATAGAGGGAAGATAGCACGACCACGCAAACTGATAAGAAAAATCTTTATAGAGATTTTGAAGAATATCACTAATTGTTAGTTAGGGGTGACATTTAGAAAGTAGATGGCTTAAGATAATTTTTCTCCCTCAGAAAATTTTGAAGGTTATGCCTAAACTATTTATTATGACCAGGTGACAATGCCGAGAGATGCTTTGCATTATGGAGGCATGGAGCACCGGGAGCTACATAATGCCTATGGTTACTACTTCCACATGGCAACAGCTGATGGGCTTGTAAAACGTGGAGATGGGAAGGATAGGCCTTTTGTTTTGTCAAGAGCAATATTTGCTGGAACTCAAAGGCATGGAGCAGTTTGGACGGGAGATAACTCAGCAGAATGGGATCATCTCAGGGTTTCAGTCCCAATGATTTTGACACTTGGTCTTACTGGAATATCATTCTCTGGTAAGTGTGATTTATTTGTCTAAAGAAAAACCAATGAGCTCTTGCTCAAATAGCACCTCCTCGCTTGTAAGTGTAAGGGGAAGGGTGAGGTCATGTATTTGAGACCCACTGGTTGTGTGTTTTACTTACCAATTAAAAAAAAAGTTTTATTTTTCTTACAGATGGTGATTATTGATATGCTTTTCTGCAGGTGCGGATGTTGGTGGGTTTTTTGGCAATCCTGAGCCTGAATTATTAGTTCGTTGGTATCAACTAGGTGCTTACTATCCTTTCTTTAGGGCCCATGCCCATCATGACACAAAAAGACGTGAACCATGGTTATTTGGGTAGGATGTCTGCCTCTATTCAAGCAAAGTTCAACTTTTCTCTTACTTATAAAGAAATTTCGAAAAGAAAAAGCTCCCTTTTCTTTTTTGCTAGGATACTGTTCAAGACTTTAACTCAATTTGCCAACCAGATTACTGTTAGGGTATGTTTGGGATTCTGTTAGAGAGCTTAAAAAGTACTTTTAGGACCTAAAAAGTTGTGCTAAACAAAAAGTTAGTTTGTTTGGTAAAAAACTTCAAAAGTACGTATTTAGCTTTTTAATTCTAAGAGCATGTCTGAGATTGTGTTTGAGAAATAGAGTTTTTAAGTTAAAAAACACTTTTTGTCAAAAGTTTCATTTTTAAGCTTTTGCCAAAAGTGCGTTTTAGCAATTTTTAGGCTTTTAGGACCCTTAAAATCCCTTTCAATTTTTTTTACCAAACGGGTACTTTTTTCTTTAAACGGACTTTTTGAGTGTTTGCATTTTTAGGCCCCTCAAAACGCACACCCAAACAGGCCCAAGAATAGCCAAAACATACTTTTGGAAAATGATTAAAAATGAAGCTTTTCTAAAAAGATCTTTTTAACTCTAAAAGCTCTATTTTCTAGCGCAATTTCAAACATGCTTACTAGCACATAGATTTGGCTGGTAAATGGTGAGAATGAGAAGTATGGCTCAACCCCACCCAATTAATGCATTGACCACTGTGCCATGATGGCATTGTCTAGTATGCTATATTTCGTTATTTGATCTTTTAAAAAAGTTTGTTCCATGAAGATTCTGCCATGAAAGTTATATAAACAAGTGTTTAACCCTTGTTTGCATTTGTTTGCATTTCTACTTTTTTTACTCTCGATTTGGTTTTCCGGACCTTATAAAGTCACCCCAGTTCAATGAGATAACATGATCTACTCTATCTGGGAGAATATTGTAAATGAATATAAAGACTGCATGGAGATAAAGGTTTTAGGTAATGTGTTAGTTTAGAATGTTTCATACCAAGAATAATAATCTTCATGGACTCTTGGGGTTATTATGCAGGCTCAAGTTGAATTGAGCAGGTGTGTTTAATTATTGTCTGGTACCCTTTGACCCAAGTGTTTGAGTTGAATAGCTCTTGTTGGACGTCATTTAAAAACCTAATTTTAAATGTTTGCAGTTGCGTATGCTACAAATATCTCAATTTAGGCATCTAATTTAATAACTTCTAGCCAACCCCAAGGGGGTTGGCTTGGTGGTAAGGGAGTAAAGCCTGGGGCTCTGAGTTTGCTCCTCAGTGGTCTCAGGTTCGAAACCCACCAGGTGCTACCTCCCCCTTGGGGCCACACCCCTCTGGTGAATAGCCAGTGACTTACCCTGTTCTGTGTAGGGAAACTTCCGAGGGTGCGGTGCACAGGGCCGGGGTTTACTCTGCAGGGGTGGGTCCGAAGGGCCCTGCCTTGGAGAGGTTCCTCGATATCAAAAAAAAAAAATTTAATAACTTCTAGCCATTCTAATCTTGTGTGCATCAGTTTCAGTTCCAGCCAGTCTATTGTTAAAGATCTGCTATTTTGTTTTTTAGATAAGAAAAAAATTGTTATTTATATAATAAATCCGTGATCTTTTACATCACTGCAGAGAGAGAAATACTGAACTTATAAGAGATGCCATACATGTCCGCTACATGTTGCTGCCATATTTCTATACATTATTCAGAGAGGCAAACACTAGTGGTGTTCCTGTTGTCCGTCCACTATGGATGGAGTTCCCTTCTGAGGAAGCTACTTTCAGCAATGATGAGGCTTTCATGGTTGGAAACAGTATTATAGTGCAAGGGATTTATACCGAGGTACTGCTGTGACCATATGTTTTAGTGTGATATCTATTTAGAAAATTATCCTCCCATTTGCCTCCTTTCTTTATCATTTTGTGCTATCACAAACTAAACTATTGGATACCTTATCAGCGAGCTAAACATGCATCAGTGTATTTACCTGGTAAAGAATCTTGGTATGACCTGAGAACTGGAACTCCATATAAGGGAGGCAGGACCCACAAGCTAGGTGTCTCAGAAGACAGTATTCCTGCCTTCCAAAGGGCTGGAACCATCATATCAAGGAAAGACCGATTTCGACGGAGCTCCACACAGATGGTGAACGATCCATACACTCTGGTATGTACTCGATGCTGATATAAGTTGCCTTAATTTATAGCACAACCAAATATTTATCCTTTTGGTAAGGAAACTTTTCCGTTAATGAGAAGCCTAATTGAAATTTAACAGTTCACTTAGAAAATTGGGAAAACAAAATGTTATTCTTTCTGGCATGTGACTGATTCATATTTTCCATTCAAATACTAAGAGATTGGTATATATCTTTACTTTTGGTTTGTTTATTGTATCTTAAGTGTTGAGGATCCATTTATGACAATAAAAGGGTACGTTATTTTTGTTATTAATGGAGAATAAAGTAGTCGTGCCTGCTTTCCACTTCAGAAAAGATATGATTGCAAAACGCATGAATTTTAAGTATCAACGTTCTGCAGTTACATGGATGATGGGAGAGTCCAGGTTTACTCTTCATTGATGTATTCAGTTAGCAAGAATTCTATGTGAAATTGGGTTTTAGATGTCATGTGGGGGACACATCTAGTGCCCCATACTAGGCGAGCAGGGTTGAATATTTTGACTGGTTGAATGTGGTAATTCTCCAAAGAGGCCCTAAAAAATTTAGAGTGCTAATTTTCCTCTCATATTTGACATAAATATATATATTTTTATTACGGGGAACCTCAACAAGGCAGGGCCCTTCGAATCTATCCTTGTAGATTAAACTTCGGACCTGTGCGTTGCACCTTCGGCAGTTTCCCTACACGGATCAGGGTAAATCGCTGGCTTTTTACACCAGGGGGTGTGGCCCCAAGGGGGAGTTTGCACCTAGCAAGTCTCGAACTTGGGATCTATTGGGTGATAATCTCATATTTGACATATAATCAAGAAAATGTCAAAAACTGTCTGATAAGTAATGTTTTCTAGACAAACAAGTTCCTGAGCAGTATTTTATGTTAGGTGCTCTTTAAAATGTTATAACTTTTGTTTCAATAGTGTATCACTTCAATAATTATGGTTTATAAAATGGATTAAGATTGTGAAAAATTATTGGGTTTTGGAACTAGTTCTTGCTATCACTTTGCATATTTGTTCAATTATTATGGTGCTTCTTGTTAATGCAATCTTTGCATTGAAATCTAGGAAAATTGAATAAAATGTGGTTTTCTGTTGAGTTTTTGCAATAATCATTGAACCGTTAAGTGGTTACACTTGATTCAGAAAAAATGATGGTGAACTTGGAGCTACAAATCCCCTTCTCAATGAAGCATTTGCCTTTTCTGCATGACTTCTGCTACTAACAACAATTGTTGTTGCTAACACCCTTTTTTTTAATCTCAAGCTTTTTAGCTTCACTAATATCATACGGGAATGCTTTTGCTAATTTCTTAAGTCTACTTTAGGTGATAGCTCTTAATAGCTCCCAAGCAGCTGAAGGTGAACTCTATGTTGATGATGGCAAAAGCTTTGAATTTGAGCACGGCGCCTACATTCATCGCCGCTTTGTGTTTGCAGATGGCAAACTGACTTCTATAAATCTAGCAACCACTTCCCCCGGTAAATCCCGATTTTCTTCAGAATCTGTTGTTGAGAGGATTGTTCTGCTAGGACATGCTCCTGGTCCGAAGAGCGCTCTGATTGAGGCAACAAATCAAAAGGTTGACATTGAACTGGGGCCACTTTGGCTTCAATGGGGACGTGGCTCGGCCGTTCTAACTATCCGCAAGCCTGGTGTCCGGATTGGAGATGACTGGACCATAAAAATTTTGTAAGAACCTTCATGTTCAGGACTTTTTCCTTGCGCGATTAAAAAATCTACAATGTTGCTGGTAGGACATCGTTATCAATTACAAACAGATTTATTTCCATCATTTTGAGTCGACGTGGGGAAATCTGAAAACTCAAAACTATGTTTAGAGGTGCAACTTCAGTTACATGATACACATTACAGAAGATTGTGGGGTTGACTGTTGTTACTATTCTCTGTGGGAACCTGAAAAATGAGAAGGAAGAGAGAAAAACAAAAAAGGCCCGGTTCGACAAGTTTGAAGACGCAATGTTTATGTTTTACTATGATAACTGAAGAGGATGGGGACTATTACCCAATTGTAGGGCAATTTCCTTCCTTTGTTACCACTCTATTATTTTTGTTGGTGGATTGAGGTTGGAAAAAGCAATTGGATCCCCTGGTTTGACCCAAAGTTTCTGTAGTATCTTTGGTGATAGTACTTGCTCCATATTTTTCTTGGTACTTGAAAATCCGAATCAGAGGGCTCTTTAAAATTTGTTTCTGCAGAGAAAACAAAAGTTTTTTGATTATGTCAGACAAGCCTCCTTTACCATCGCTTGTTAAGCTGAATTTGTAGATGTTGCTTTTTCGATAGTTTACCTAGTTTTGAGCTTTCCAATTGAAATATAACCCATACATAAAAAAGGCTTTTTTGTTTTAAAAAGTAGATTTCTAACCCAACAAAATGCCGTTAAACAATGCCGTCAACCGTTAACGCTATGTAGCGTCTTCTCCTACTATGCCATCTTCTTTCTCTGTCTGTCTCTCTGTGGTTCTCTTTCAAATTTTCTCTATTTTCATGAGAAACCTTGAAACTCTAATTTGTTGCATTGTAACTCTTTTGTGTTTAATAATTTGAGAAAGTGCTACACACACTCTTACTTCCATGCTCTCAAACGCACATTATGTGGCAATAAAATTACCATTACATTTTGGATGATCATCATTAGTACTTGGATCTAATGATGGTTTTCATTGTCACATCAAGAAGTGCACTTAGGAGTGTGTTAACATTTCTGGAATAATTTATGCTTCTCTTGTGATCAATATCAATTCAATTCTCTTGAATTGATGCTTCTCTTGTGAACAGCCAAATCAATTCTCTAGTGATAATGATATTGCATATTTTTCTTTGTAGGCATCAAACTTTTCTTTCCTCTACTTGTCCCTATGGACCCCTTAATTTCCTCAGTTGAACATTGCACATATGAAGTAAAATGGAAACTACTCTTCTGTATGCTTTTGGGCTTTCCCAATTCAAACTTACAATGAATGAGTAGACAAAAATAAATAATAGCTTTTTGGTCTTAGAATTATCAAAACTCGGCTGCTAAGTGGATTTGAGCATTGGATTCATTAAAGGATAGACAGTACAATATGGTCGTCCCAAAAGTTCCAATTCAAGATAATATTTTTAGTTCTTGTGCTTGACGAGAATAGAACAAAAGGTATGCAAAAGTGAGCAACTATTCGACAACTCACTGGATTTGGGGAGCTTATGTGTGTGTCTATTGTGTGTTAGAGGAAAGCAAGGGATATATTTGGATGTTTCAACAATATCTTGAACACCTTTTGACAACTTTTGGTTAGATTTGTTTCCTTATTATAAATACTTTCATCTTAATCTCGTAAGCAAGCAAGCAAGCTTGTTATCCATTTACTATATATGATCAAGAGCTCTAACGATTCATAATTAATTTCATAAGGAGGCCAAAGTGTTACATATCCTACAAATATCAAGTGGAATGAAAAATCATTATCTGGTTCATGAGATAAACGCTTGTACCAAAAACAAAATGATATGAAATGGGCAAGTGCAATTCCATTTTCAACATGTGTTTTCGTTCAATGGTGCCATTTTGCTTATGAATATGTGAGCAATAAATTGGTGGATATATGATGCCATTTTGTAAGAGAAAGGATTGAAATGTGTTTTTGGGAAAATTCCTTCCAACAATATGAACGCAAGACTTTCAATTTATTTAATGTAAAGCGTGTGTACGAGATTTTCATATGATCATGACCATTACCGACCTCAACATTACCCTTTTTTTCTTTTCTTTTTTTTTTTTTGTATTTATATGAATTACAACATGAGAAAGGGGAAAAAGACCAAAAACAACAAAACATAAAACATAAAACGGGCTGAACAACCCAACAATAAGCCCCAATACAACCAAATCATTGCAGCAAAAAACAAATTAAAAGGACATGTGCCAAATGAATAGCCCGACCCTATGTATTTTTAGCACAAAAACCAAGAAAATTGACCACAAATTAAGACGGTTTTTAGTGGTGTATCAAATACGGTAAGACCAAGAGGTACAAGAAAGGCACAAACCTCAAAAGGTCTCTTTAACCCTTTCTCCCGATCCCCATATCAGCAAAAATGACATTAAAAGAGGCCAAATCGAAGCCACCAGTGGGACATACGCTACGGTGTCTAGAGAACACCACCAAATGGTCTACAACTAGATTTAGAGATCACCATAACATTGTCACTATCATATTAAAGATAATGTAATGACATACCATTTAGATCAGTCATGAAAGTGGTTAGTGAGAAAGGACTGAATATACCACGTTGTGGAGAACTTATAGAAATGTTAAGCAAAGTTTTTGCTCTAGTTAACCGTCATATAGCTTGAAAACCTCCAGCGCAAAACCCATAAACACCAGAGTACCATGCTAACGACCACACCGAACCCATTCCCATGTCAAGTTTATAACTACCGCATAATTTTTTTTCCTTTCTCTAGGCTCAACCTTTTTAGTCATTATTGATTTAGAGCTTGTTTGAAATTGCGTTTGAGATATAGAGCTTTTTCGAGATGATGTTAAAAGTTTTTTAACAATTTTGATTCTAACAGAGGCAAAAACTAAAAGGGAAATTTCAAACATAGTTGGAATCGATGCCCACCCTTAACTGTCTAGAAGTAATAGAAAGTATATGTATAAATCTTTAAAGGGCAATGTACGTAGACATTATATACTTGAGTCATATATGTAAAATGTAAAGTAATTATACAATTGCTCATGGTATGGCAACAAATTGCCGATGCCTCTCTCAAATTACAATACTCCTTCTAAATTATCACTTATTTATCAATGTCTCTCCTTAACTATTGATTGAATTAACATCTCCTTTAAACTACAAAATTTATTGATATTCCTTCATGACAAAATACCCGTCATTTAAAAAAAAAAAAAAAAAAAAGGACGAGGCTCCAAGGGGTGTCTAAACCGCTCCATGGCAGTTTGGTCGTGGTTTGACCGCCCCTCATTTTTTAAAATTGCCTCTGCAGCCTGCAAGTGTACCCAACAGTTATCCCCAATGCTGTGATCACCAAAGCGTTCTGATCTCTGCAATATTCATAGAAGTGATCATACACATCAAAGAATCACAACCATTTGCATTCATATTTTGCTCTCAAAGCACAATGAGAAAAACCTGCTTCCTGGGTTTTAATCCGCAGCATGCTTTGCCTAGTAACATTGTGGTTTCCTCATTACCTTCATCGCTATTTATTTATTTATTATTATTATTATTATTTTCTATTCATATGTAGAGGGGAAAAAGAGTAATCATCATCGCTATTATTGTATTTTTATTTTTCTTATTTATATAATCCAGCACTCAACCCCTAGATAGGCGTGGTACATTCTCCACCCAAACCGGCATTTGGCGAACTCCCTTTTATTTATTTATTTATATTTATATTTATTTTATTATTTATTATTTATTTATTTAATTTTTATATTTTTAATAATAATATATATTTTTTGTTTTATTTTGTTTTGTTTTGTTTTAATTTATAAATGTATTTTTGTCTTATTAAAAAAAATTAAAAGTCATTTTTGCTTTTTTACTAGCCATGGAAGAGATATCGACAATTTTTTATAGTTTAAAGGGAGACATTGATTCAATCAATAGTTTAAAAGAAACATTAACAATGAGATGATAGTTTAAAAGGAGTATGCATATCTTTTTTCTTTAATTTATTTGAGTGATGTTGCTTTTTAAAACGGGAAATGATAAAATTCATATCATTTTTAACCATTTGCATAGTGAATGGATGAATCTACCATTGAATTTGTGTCGGGTTCACATGAGTCCATAAATCTAATTGTTGATATATTGAATTTGTATGATAAGATCGAAAAAAAATAAAAAAAGTATTTACGCGAATTATTTATCTTTTAAAACCATGTTATATAAAACACGTCAATATATAACTTGGGAGTTATATTTAGTAAACCCCTGTATTGTGAATAATAATACTATAAGTCTTCCTAAAGTTATCCAAATGTGATGTGACTTTTAAAATCATAGTTGAATTTGAGATGTGATCTATTGACTTTTGATCTATTAGTGATTTTAAAAGACACATCACATTTTGGATGACTTTAGGAGTACTCTAGGAAGACTTATAACATTACTCTTGTGCAATTGTCATATAATGAATCAGCAATGGTTTTTTATATATTTATTTTTTATACTACCATGTCATTTAATTATATGATAATTATACGAAGGCCTACTAAATAGCATTACTCTTACAAATGTCGCCTCTAAAAATCTAATAGTCAACGCTATTAGTCTTTAGCACACAAGCCAGATCCTTTTATAATAGTAGTGTCGACTTTTTTGGTCGGAGTCGTCGTGAAATAGATACCGGAACGAAAATGTTGCCGCTAAAGAATGAATTTCTTGTAGTTAGTGAGAGTATTCACATACTAAAAAATCAGATTTCATTTAAACCCAATATCAAATTTCATGCACTTGCAATTCCACAACATCATAAACTTGAGGAATCTACCAACACTAATCATAACTCACGAATTAAACTAATAATAGTGCCGGACCCAGCCCCGACCGACAAATTAAAGAACAAACAAATAAAATAAAACAAAGAAGAATGAATACCCACCAATGAGAGCACTCGAGGACCTCGAGCCACCCATACCGAAATACACTATTGGCGCTAGCCCCCCCCCCCCCACCCCATCCACCCAGTATGACAGATGGACAGACAGCATGTGATCTGGTGCAGCTGGGTCCACCTGATCATCCCCACTCCACTGAAATTTGTGGTCAAAACTTTAAAACCCCACTTTCAATGGTAGCTCTTTTAAGTTTACTTAACTAGAATCATGCATTGTCTCCGTCAAGATAGAATATCTATCAATTCTAACAAAAAGGGAGTCATGGAAAACTTAATTGCATTTTTGGCTTCCACTTAAGAAATAATTTCTTGCTGGGAACATCCTTTTGTCAAAAAACTTACTTTTCAAATAAATAAAATATAATTATTTGATTTGATAGTATGATCAATGTTTAATTTGGATTATTTGTGCATTAATGAACCTATCTCTCTTAACCGGATCCTAATTGTTGCTAGTCTACTTAACTCATATTTAATTTATCAGGAGTGTCACTCGTAATGCTCTCAAATTAATTAATCAATATTTAACTTAAAGTGCTACCTCTTTCTCTCTACAATTCATAAAAAAAAATCATGTACATATCTTATGTTAGGGCTCATATCATATCTCCAAGTGAAATCATGTACATTAAAGCTGCACAATTTATATAAATGAAAATATTCATACTCAAAGATAAATTGTTTTTGGGTTCTCATAGGCGATCACTTACCTCATGTGCTAAAATCTAAGTTTGGACTTTCTGAAAAGTCAAGCTTCTTGTTTCTGCAAATTCATTCTCTATTATTACTCATTCTTCTGTAAAAGTCAAGCTTCTTGTTTTTCGGCCTTCATCAGTTGATCACTATCGGGGACCATTGATCATTCTTTGGGCACTGACTGATCACTAATTGAACATAATCAATAGTGGGCCATTTTCTTGTCCAAGTTCTCAATTTTACCAAAATTCATTCGTTCTTGAAGTGTCCAAAGTGTTGTGTGTGCATCTGTGAGTGTTAAGTCCTACATTGAAAAAACATAAAGAAAAAAGTAATTAATATACCTAAGTAGACCTAAGTTGATTAGCTTATGCTTTTGGACTAGAGTGATATTTAAATATATCTGTTAATTAATTTACTTTTGGTAAAAATTCTATAACCCTTTTTCTCCCCAACACAAAGGTCCCAAAGATAACTACTTTATAGATCTAGAATACTTTTAGGGCTTAAATAACCCAACTTTAACATAAATCCTTCAAAGATGTCACCTTTATCACTTACTTAGAGCTTGTTTGGAATTGTGTTTGAGAAATAAAGCTTTTAAGTCAAAAAGAGCTTTTATGTAAAAACTTCATTTTTAAGCTTTTGCCAAAAGTGTTTTTTGACAATTTTTAGGTTTTTTGGACTCTTAAAAGCGTTTGTAATTTTTTTACCAAACAAGTACTTTTTTTTTTTTTTTTTTTTTTTTTTTTTTTTTCAAACGAGCATTTTGAGTGTTAAAAACACTTTTACGCCCCTTAAACGCAATCTCAAATAAGTCCTTAGGCTCTTGAAAAACATTTATCCACGAAATAAGTTGTGTGAGTGTGGCATAGCACTGATCTAACCCTAATTACAAATTATTTAACCCATTACATTTCGTATAATTGATCTACCACTCAACACCATTAAACCAAGTTTAATGAGTAGATACTTGAAATTTATTAGTTAATTGAAGTGGAGAATTCAAACTTCAAATTCAGAAGCATTTTGGTTCTCCAATTGCTATCTTTTCCCGAGTCTTAGGGCATCAGATGCATGCTGTTTCGACAGAAATCAAATTTCTTTCCTCCATAGAATACTCAACGGTCGTCACATTGTTTGGATTTTTTTAAAGAAATTAAAGGTATATAGACGCTTTGAGGCCTTGAACCACTACTAGTGAAACCATTTCTTCCTAATTTATTCATTCCTTCATTTCTGTATTCATTTATTTAAAACCACAAGAGAATAATTTCACTTGATAGAAATGTCTTGAGGTGCATGCAACAGTTCTTCTACATTGACGGCTTTTAGAACAAGCATTGCCAGGTTCAATTTCGAATGTCACAAAAGGTTTTGCTTTTCCTCACTGAAAACCAATTAGTTTTCAAATTAAATAGTTAAAGGCTCGATCTAACAAAATGTTTTAGGTCACGATGTGCTCGTTAATTTGTGTCCACTAATAATTTGGGGGTCCCCAATTTACCATAAAAAGCAAAGGGGGACCAAACTCACATCCTTCACATAAACAAAGGCATGATGATCATATAGATATATTTATATTCTTGCACTTGCATCTACATCCAATCAAACACAAAGGCATGCACATTGATCAAAGGGACGGCGGAGGAGGAAGAAGCATAGATTCTTGTCTTTCAATAAGGATGGAGGGGAGGCAATACACGCGAGAAAGCATTAATACAAAAGTAGCCCACGATTGGATATATATAAATAAAAATACAAGTGTTTTTAAGTGCTTTCTAATTAACCCCCTTTGGCTTTCTTACTATATATAAGCTTCAAACACCAAACAACAGATATTGCAGCATGCAATAAGTTCCTCAACCCATCTCGATCCTTTTCTTTTAGTTTTAATAAAATCCTCCTTTATTTGTACATATATATAATTTGAGGTATAGGAGGCTTGAAAAAACTTCAGGTGAGACACTCTTCATCATACACACACACACACACACACATATATATATATATACTATATGACATTGACATACTATGTGGTTTATGACATCAATCTTGATTTAGTTAAGCATCAAATTAACACTATCAGTGGCCAATAGGATGATTGATATTATTCTACGTCTTTTGTTGCAATATTCCGTCCCTTTTCGCTGCTGCTTCTTTTTTCTTTTTTCATTTTTATTTTCAATCTTGATTGGTAATGTTGAGACAAGATTTATTTGAATATTTATTCCAATTTAACTATTTCATCAATTTGATGCTTACATTATTCAAAAATAAAAATAAAAAAATAATTAAAAACTGTGTATTTCGTAGACTTTAAGGAAAGCAAAGTCACACTCTTTCAGTAGCATGATTTCATAATTAACGACATCAATTCCGGTTTGCATGTGGTGCTCCTTTTTTTTTTTTTTCATTCAATTGTTAATCACAAGGAAATATCATGCCCATATGATATCATTTTTTTTTTTTCTTGGCAATCAATCACTTTATTTTTTATTCACAGATCATCATAACAAAGCAGGGAGAGAGAAAGAGAGTTGACCCAAGTATGTATAAAGTATGTTCACAGAGAGAGAGAGAGAGTTGACCCTTGTATGTACGAAGTATATGTTCTTCCATGGGTTTGATGGGGGTGTTTGAAAAAGTGTCATTTGGGTTGGCCATTGACTGCCCAGTCATATGGGGATCACGTGGTTTCACTTAACCTTTTTTTTTCTTAAAAAAAAAAAGAAAAAAAAAAATCTGGAAAACCACTATAAATACCTTCCTTCCCTCCTCATTTCCCTCCATTCCAATCTCAATCATGCTCTTTCTTCTTCCAAACAATTTTCTCTCACTCTTCTGGTTGACAGCTTGAGGGTTTGGGGTTAGGTGGTGCATACAAATAAACTACAATCTCTCTTTTGGTTAGGTTTTTGAATGCAAGGCATGCCCAACTTAATTTATACACATTCATATTAATCTCTCCTTTCGACAGAAAAAAGCATAACAACACCATTTTCCAAGCTATTATTTCTCACGAATATCTTCTCTGTTTTTCTCTCAACCAAATTAAGATGGGTGAGAACGCTGCCACAAAGAACCACCACCACCACCATCAAGTCTTTGACATTTCCATAGATGTGCTTCCTCAGAAGGGCTCAAAATGCTTTGACGACGATAACCGTCTCAAACGAACTGGTAAGATATATCCTTTCTGCACTCTGAATAAGAATCCATAGCAATTACCTGTTCTAATTATTAGCAATTTAGACAGGTAATGAAAAAGGCCTTATACGAGATTCACTGATCCGAATAAGTTAAAAAATTATTTGAATAAGTGGATTTTATAATATGGCGTCTCTCGTGTTACTTGTCCTAATTGCTAGCAATTTGAGCAAGTAATTCATACTGTTCCTACCTTTTTATTCTATAAAATATTCGTCTTTGTTGGCTTACCCTACTTGTTTATGTGTATATATATATATAACAGGGAGTGTATGGACTGCAAGTGCTCACATAATAACGGCAGTGATTGGATCTGGGGTGCTATCCTTAGCCTGGGCCATTGCTCAGCTGGGTTGGATTGCCGGCCCTGCTGTCATGTTCATGTTCTCCTTCGTCAGTTACTACACTTCTTCTTTGCTAGCAGATTGTTACCGCGCTGGTGACCCCGTCTCCGGCAAGAGGAACTACACTTACATGGAGGCCGTCCGCTCCATTCTTGGTATAAATTTCAGATATTTGATCGATGCAGGAGAAAATCAATAGAATTTTTTTTTTTAAATGCACGTGTTTTAATTTTTTTTTTTAATAAAAGATCGGGTCTTGTAGAGTTATTTTTGGGTTAAATACCTTATTTACTCCTATAGATTAATTTTTTTTTTTTTTTGACTCATAGGGTTTACTTTTTATCACATGAGGTCCTTCTGATTTGTCTAAAGGTGGATGGTCCCTCAATCAAAATTCTGTTCAAAATTTGACGGAACACCATGTCAGCACCGATCATGGTTTAACACATGTCCATATAATTAATTAATTAAAAAAATTAAAAAAATTATGTTTAATTTTTTTTTTAAAAAAAAAATTAATTGGCCCAAATTATTATTTTTAATTAATTAATTAATTATATGGACACATGTCAAATCATGATTGGTGCTGACGTGACATTCTATCAAATTTTGGACATAATTTTGATAGAGCGCCTATCTCCGTCTTTAAGCAAACCAGATGGATCTTCTGTGATAAAAAGTAAACCCTAGAGGTCAAAAAATAAAGAAATTAAACTACAGGAGTGAATAAGCTAGGTATTTAACCCTTATTTTTTTGTTTGCTTATTTGAGACCGTTAAGGTCTTTCTCTTCCATATTTGTTATTTTTTTTATTCATGAATTCCTTTTTCAATCTTCAATTCTTGATTTTTTTTGCTATCATATGCGGTTAGAAAATTAACTTTTAATGATGTAATTTATCAGGCGGAGCTAAGGTCAAGGCATGTGGGTTCATTCAGTATCTCAATCTTTTTGGAATAGCCATTGGATACACCATAGCAGCATCTATAAGCATGATGTGAGCATTATTATCATCCCCCCACCCTTTTATTTATAAAAAATAAAAAATTATTATATATATCCTGCTTTGTAATTACAACATGGCAATGATGATCGGGGGCCATGCAGGGCGATCAAGCGGTCGAATTGTTTTCATGAGAGTGGCGGGAAGAACCCATGCCACATGTCCAGCTATCCGTACATGATCATGTTTGGTGTGACGGAAATTTTGTTTTCTCAAATCCCAGACTTTGATCAAATATGGTGGCTGTCAATAGTGGCCGCTGTCATGTCTTTTACCTACTCGTCAATTGGTCTTGGACTGGGAATTGCCAAAGTTGCAGGTTCAAATTATATATATATTCTTAGATGAATTTTATTATTGAACTTAATTGGTTGATTAATTAATATATCAAACTGAGCTGAGCTTTTTCCGATCCATTAATGAGCAGCCACCGGAAGTTTTAGAGGGAGTCTCACCGGAATAAGCATTGGAAGTACAGTGACCCAAACCCAAAAGATATGGAGGAGTTTCCAGGCTCTAGGCGACATAGCCTTTGCTTACTCATTTTCTGTCATCCTTATTGAAATTCAGGTTTACTTTTTTCACTTCATTAATATATAGTTAGATTCAGTAAAAATAAAATCCAAAAAAATTAGCCAAAAATTCACTTACCCCTTGATGTTTATTAATTAAGCACTTTTGCAATCCTACTCTTTTAAAGTTTTAAAAGTTATAATATCGGGCTATCGTGTTTGAAAATTTTGCAATTTCACTCTTACCGTTAAAATTTAAGGTTAAGTCAACTAGTATAGGGTGAAACATCTCTTATACCCTTTTAAAACTTGTAGAAATACAAAATTACCTTAACTATATAATTAATTAATTAATTAATTAATTTTTTTTTAAAAAAAAGATAAGTGCTACATTTCTCAAAAAATTTCTAAAAAAGTTAGTTAATTCTCAAATGATTTGTCATCATCAAATTAAATTTATTATTTTTTAAGAAATGTGTCACAAACTTATAAGATGGTATATAATACATCATTTGAGAACTAGTTCTTAAAGATTTGAAAAGTGTAGCATTTCTAAGAAAGAAACAAAAGAGAAAAAACATGAAACTCACATCTTGGTCATGCGTCAAGAGACCAATCAACATTAATGCAACGTCACGGAAATTAGCGTCATTATTTTAAGGGTAGGATTGCAAAAGTGCTTAAAAATTATTGGAAGAAAAGAAAAGAATTTTTACATGCTTAAAATTTTTTTAACTTTAAAACATGAAGGGTACTAGTTTAAAACATGAAGGGTAATATTGCAAATTTTTCAAACTTAGTGACCGAACATTACAATGTTTTAAGGGTACGATTGCAAAAGTGCTTAAAAATTACGAGAAGAAAAGAAATTTTCCCAAAAAATTGAAGTTGAAAAGTTAGACAATACTAATTAATCCATCTATTTGGCAGGACACAATAAAATCCCCGCCATCAGAAGCAAAGACAATGAAGAAGGCGACCATGCTTAGCGTTACTGTAACGACGTTATTTTACATGCTTTGTGGGTGCATGGGGTACGCAGCTTTCGGCGATCTTGCTCCCGGTAATCTCCTCACAGGCTTCGGTTTCTACAACCCATTTTGGCTTCTTGATATTGCTAATGCCGCCATAGTAATCCACCTTGTGGGAGCATACCAAGTTTACTGCCAACCAATCTTTGCTTTCGTTGAGCAAAGGGCTTCACAAAGATGGCCGGAAAGCGGATTCATCACCAAGGAAATTGCAATTCCGATCCCAGGTTTTCGCCGGATTAACCTAAACCTCTTCCGTCTGGTTTGGAGAACCATGTTCGTGATCTTAACCACCATTATATCGATGCTGCTTCCCTTCTTCAATGATGTTGTGGGAATTCTTGGGGCCCTTGGGTTTTGGCCTTTGACAGTGTATTTTCCGGTGGAGATGTATATTGCACAGAAGAAGATACCAAAATGGAGCACTCGGTGGATATGCCTGCAGATGCTGAGCCTTGCTTGCCTTGTAATATCAATTGCAGCGGCTGCCGGTTCGATTGCCGGTGTTATGCTTGACCTGAAGGCCTACAAGCCCTTCAAGACCAGCTATTGATTCACTCTTGGGTTGTCTTTTGGATTCACTCACCATTGAACAAAAAGACAAAGACATCATATTTCAGTTCCATGTAAATGAAACAACATCAAGTTGTTGGTGTTTGATTGTGTGGTTTTTTTTTTTTTTTTTTTTTTTTTTTTTTTTTTTTTCATGTTAGTCTTTTAAAGGTTTGGTTACAAATTAAAATCGAAGAGAGGAAGTACTTTCTATGTAATTATGTATGTCAAATTCATAATAAGATCTCCATTTCTTCTGATATATCTTAGTTCTTATCAGAAACATCAGCAACAGATCTACACCCTATAGTTCATTACATTCTCTATATCTAGGAAAAATCTCAAAAAAGAAAAGAAAAAGAAGACCCCAAAAAGTTAGCTACAGCAGCTTCCTTAAACATTGAGAATGCTATAGTACTGCTACCCAGTGTGTAGGAAAACAAAAGAGCTTCTCTATACATTATTTTAATATAAGCATTTACATTTCTTTTCTCCCCTTTCATCTTTTTGCATTTCTTTGGAGAATGTGTTGGGATTTTGTATTTAGGGAAAATCAAAGTGAAATTGTTTCTAGTGCTCTTAGACATTGAAAATTCATGGAAGTAAACTACATCATTTAAAATAAACAACGTAGTTAATTCACGTCCTTGGACAGTAAACGATGTAAAATATTTACGTTGTTTACCTTTTTAAGACGGCAATTCACGAACTTTCTACAGTAAACGACGTCATTTTCTTTTCGCGACTAATGGAACGCTATGGATACCAAAAGACGACAAAAAACTGAATTGCACTTGTTAATGTTGGCTTTTTGATAGATGATTTCTTATAGTGTCCACAAATAAATGTAATTCCACTCTAATATTTATTTTTTATTAATACAATTGATTTCTTAGACACTTCTTAATATTGACTTTTAATTCCTTCATGAAATATTTTGTAGAGAACTAAGACAATAATTCTGCCACTTTTATTATCTACCTTTTTATCTTTAAGTACCCAATTTAATCACATAACTATTCTCAAACATGCGAAACTCTTTTAACTATGGATAAATATTTTTGCAGCTCTTTTAATATTTTTGCAACTCTTTACCAAAAAGCCCTCATTAGAGGCTGAGAATAATTACTCTATTAAATCTATCTTAAAGAGATTTTTTTTTTATTGAAATATTTTTAAATAAAGGACTTTAACTGATCATTCTTGAGAAAATGTGTTCCCACAATGCTACATGTGATCACCTAACGTACCAATAATTTTGACCACAGTAAAGATCCCACTACTAAATGCACCGAAGTAAACTTCACTTGACATTTGAGTTCCCAATCCTCTTTAGATTTAGAAATTAATATCATAAGAAGTCTGAGAGTTACAATCATTTCTTTTTTACTGTGTTTATAAGGAATGGCAATTCCCGTGGTATGTTCAATGCATTGCATGTACTACCCGACAAAAACACCTGTTTTAACAGGTTAATGATTTACTACAAAACGGCCAATGTTTTCATAAACAAGGTTTTATAAACCAAAATGGCTCAACCCCATATGAGTAGCCCAACCCCTTGAGGTTTCCAAACCAAAGACCTAGAACTCCACTCTTCGACCGAACGTTCGCTCTTAACCTAAGTGCGAGTGTTTGTGTAATGACCCCGATGGGCAAATCAATTAATAGGTAATTGACCCCATGGTTCGTCTCCCAGCCCTATCCCTCACGGGACAAGTCTCAGGAATCACAACCTCTTATAAGCGAAAAACCTCAAAGGAAGACTTTTTAAACTATAGGAATAGAGAGTAATAATGAAGCAATCACGCATTCATACACCAGAGTAAACATAATTCATCATAATATAAAAGTAGTCACCAAATGTATCGGTCATCAGACTATCATCAAAATAAAAGGTTACATCCCATAACATAATTGTCTTACAAAAGATCAACAGATCAAATCTTAAGTTTAAGCAATGCTAAAGAGATAATAATCTCAATCATGTTTGTCCGGGTAGTTCCTCCGTCATCCCACATGAATTTCAATCAAATTGAGTCCATTTCTTCAAAAATGACTCAGATCAGGTCCTGCGCAATCACCCATGTACGGTCCGTAGGCATCCTTGTCTATGCTAGCTAAACTGGGCAATTATTCGTAATGGAGGGGGAAAAACATAAAATAAAGGAGGGTAAGTCTAAAGACTTAGTGAATGTTAATGCAGGTAATACCCATGCCAGTTTATAAAATATATAATAGTTCCATCATGACAGTTTTCCATAAGTTTGATATAGATATATGATATATAGTAACAGTGATAGTTCAATAGTATGGTCTACTCGAGATATTACCCTTTCTCTGCAAGGTTGGCGCTGTCCCCAAGGACCTGTAATACAACACCCGTGCCTCGGATATTGTACGCTACCGTACATCCCATTAACTGCAAGACCGAGTCCGACCTCGGGTGGCCCACACACTAATAATGTTCATCCTGTAGTGACCGCCCATTAAGGCTGCGCCGGTCACGAAACAATTATTGGATCCAAGGCCCATATAACACACACATTTGATCATAAAGTTAACATGTATAGTAAGCTCATAATCGTTATCCCGCATGATAAGTGCCAAATATTCCATATTTAGACCCCTTTATTTACATCAGTTAATCATTTAGTTGTATCCCTATTTAATGTTTTGTATTAGTTTTGTGTTTTTAGTAGTTTGTAGGTCATTGAAGAAAAACTACAATTTTAAAAGAAAAAATGCAAAGTTTGGAAGAAAGCATACTTTGAGAAGACCTAGATGATGTAGTTAAGTTTAACCAAATCCAAGAAAAGGTTAAATCGGATTAAAGATCAAATTAGATTAAAGTTCAGATTAGATAAAATTTTGGATTTGATTCAAATTTAGATTCTGCACATGTCTCAGTATTTTGACCATAACTTTTCCTTCAAATATTGGATTGAAGTGATTCAAGCGGCTTTGGAAAGATAACTCAAAATACTACAGTTTATTGTGAAATATAATTTTCCTAATTTGGAAGGTTACTATGCCAAAATCGTCCCGCAATAAAAGGGCACAAATTTGGATGAATTTTATTCCGATTTCAGACTTCTATTTTGACTGGGAGACAGACCTCCGAATTATCTATGTTTAATAGGGCTTCTAAGACTTCCCTAAGCCTATAAATAGACTTATTTTCATTCAAGAAAAAATATAGAATTCTAGAGAGCAAAATTCTACAGTTTTTCTCTTTTTAGTTTAGGTTTTCTTTAAATTTAGGTTTTATTTTTATGTGGAGCTAAATTCCCAACTAAGGTTGGGGATGAAGCCTCACCGATGAAGAACATCAATACTTTCATGTAAGTCTTTATTTATCTGATTTTATTGGGTTTAATATTTTAATTGTTTTATTTCTTTTCAATGTGTGAAGTGATTCTTGGATATCTTTTGTGATTCAAGAATACACTTGATGATTTAAGATAATTTTACATAATTGATTGCTTCATTTTATTTGCCTAAATAATTGGATATCCCTTGTGATTTGTTATACGGATACATTTGGTGTTTCAATTAAGATTGGATATCTTTTATGATTTACGGATACATCTGATGATTTAATTGATATTGGATTCCTCTTGTGATTTGTGCAATGAATGGATACATTAGATGGTTTTGATTAGTTGTTTGAAACATAGTAAAACATATCTAAGATTTTAATTGTGAGAACTTCAGATTAATATTGATAAACATGAAAGTATGTTGTTATAATTCGGTGAATGTGAATTCCTAAACCTTAGTATTTTATCTCTTAGTTTATTTTAATTAGTTTATGTTTGACTTTTAATTTTTAAAATCAAAATCAAAACCCTTTTTGAAACTAGATTAGGATTTAATTAGTTTAGATATAAATTGCATTTTCAAAAACACAATTCCCTGTGGGTTCGACCTCACATTTGTAAAACATTATATTGCAACTGATTTGTGCACTTGCGAGTATATTAGAATTTGCACAACACTGTACGTACTGGTGTACCATATCATACGATGCAATTAATCTTATCCGTATTTTACATGCATGCCCTTTTTACAAGTCTCACTTTCATTAACATGTTCAGCACAATGTTTTTTCACAAAAAGCTAGAGTTCATGTGCAATAAAGTGTATATTGTGAGAGTTGCTAATATGCATGTTTTGATACACAAAATAGACGTGCAATGTATGAAAATAAATGGCAAGCATTATGTGAGTTAAAACTCACCTATGTCGAACAAAGTCTCTGAATATTCCTCCAAACAGTCCGGGTTCTCCAAATCTGTGGAAAACCTTCTAGTAGTCCAAAGTCTAACTTAAAATAACCCTAAAACATGAAAACAAGAGCTATTAGATGGCTGGCCAAAATAGTGTTCCCTAGAATGCTTCTGACCTTATGTCCGGGCTCAAGGCCGTTCGCCCGCCCAGAAGGTTTTCAGGTGGAACATCATTTTGTCCATGCGTCCTCTTATCCTCCCAAACCAGTTTCTAAGGTTACCAAAAGGCTTTCTAAGGCTTCCTATCTTAAAATAAGGTCTCCATGCATACGAAAACACGTTTGATCATAACGAAATTCTAAACTCAACTTTAAATAAGATCAAAGGCATAACTTAGCTAAAGTTTCAAACCAATGATTAAGCTAATCTAGAAGGCATTAAAAAAGTAATAACGACCTAACAACAAATATGGCTCAGAAGGTTACCTCCTTGAAGCCAAGCCTTCACAAAATCACTTCCCCTTCTCCACAAAACACACAATCTCACAAGAGCACACTCACAAGGGTTTCTGGGAGCCTGGGGGGATGAGTTTGAAAGAGAAAAGGACGAGGGTGTAGGGGTATTTATAGGTGAGAAAAAGCAGAAGACGCTACCAACTATTCTTAAAAGTAGCGAACGTCCGGTACTATTGGGGCGTACGTTCGATACTATTTATACAGCGGTCCAAAGGCTATAGCGTATGTCCAGGTATTATCCAGAGGTTTTTCAAAAAGCAACTTACGTCCGATGGTCCCCCATCGTACGTCCTTGTACTTTTTTGCAGGCGTACGTACGGTGTGTTGTGCAAATTTTAATATACTCGCAAGTGTACGAATCGTTTGTAGTTTAATGGATTGCAAGTGCGAGATCAAACCCACAGAGAATTGTATTTTTTAAAGAGCAATTTAAATCTAAACTAATTAAATCCTAACCTAGTTCTAAAAGGGTTTTGAATTTTGGTTTTAAAAATTAAAAGACAAACATAAACTAATTAAAATAAACTAAGAAATAAAATACTAAGGTTTGAGAATTCGCATTCACTGAATCATAACAACATACTTTCATGTTTATCAATATTAATCTGAAGTTTTCACAATTAAAATCTTAGATATGTTTTACTATGCTTCAAACAATTAATCAAAACCATCTCATATATCCATTCATTGCACAAATCACAAGAGGAATCCAATATCAATTAAATCATCAGATGTATCCGTAAATCACAAAGGATATCCAATCTTAATTGAAACACCAAATGTATCCGTAAAACAAATCACAAGGGATATCCAATTATTTAGGCAAATAAAATCAAGCAATCAATTATGTGAAATTATCTTAAATCATCAAGTGTATCCTCGAATCACAAAAGATATCCAAGAATTACTCCACACATTGAAAAGAAATAAAACAATTGAAATATTAAACCTAATAAAATTAGATAAATAAAGACTTACATGAAAGTATTGATGTTCTTTATTGGTGAGGCTCCATCCCCAACCTTAGTTAAGAATTTAGCTCCACATAAAAATAAAACCTAAATCTAAAGAAAACCTAAACTAAAAAGAGAAAAACTGTAGAATTTTGCTCTCTAGAATTCTATATCTTTTCTTGAATGCAAAGAAGTCTATTTATAGGCTTAGGGAAGTCCTAGAAGCCCTATTAAACCTAGATAATTCAGAGGTCTGTCTCCCAGTCAAAATAGAAGTCTGAAATCGGAATAGGATTCGTCCAAATTTGTGTCCTTTTAGTTCGGGGCGATTTTGGCATAGTAACTGTCCGAATTAGGAAAATCCTATTTCCCAATGAACTGTATTATTTTGTGTTACCTTTATAATGCCACTTGAATCACTATAATCCGATATTTGAGCAAAAAATTATGATCAAAATACTGAGATGTGTGTAGAATTTGAATTTGAATCCAATCCGAAATTTTATCCAATCTGAACTTTAATCAAATCTGATCTTTAATCCAATTTAACATTTTTTTGGATTTGGTTAAACTTAACCACATCATCTAGGTCTTCCCAAATTATGTTTTCTTCCAAACTTTGCATTTTTTCCTTGAAAGCTGTAGTTTTTCTTTAATGACCTACAAAATACTAAAAACACAAAACTAACACAAAACATTAAATAACGACATAACTAATGTAAATAAAGGGGTCCAAATATGGAATATTTGTCACTTATCACGGTGGTCCCCCCCCCCCGGCGTATGTCCTCTCCTAACGACAAGAGCATATGTCCAGTCAGAAAGTCTAAAATTGCCAAAGTGCCCATGCAGATGTTCCGTGTGACCCAAAGCCCAAATTAACCCTCTAACCTACCTAAGCTTAGTTAATTATTTGGGTTACTACAGTTTGCTTGGGGGACCACCACGAGCGTTCGTTGAGCAGTTTTTGAGCTAGTGGGCAATGCCCCAGAACGCACTCTTGAACTCTTTTATCCAATGTGTAATAGTACCCAAACGTTCGCTAACACTCTAAAAAACAATTTTTCCATTCTCCACCTTTTCAGAGCAAGCTGATAAGTGCCAAATATTGCATATTTGGACCCCTTAATTTACATTGATTAACATTTAGCTATGTCGTTATCTAATGTTTTGTTTTAGTTTTGTGTTTTTAGTGTTTTATAGGTTGTTGAAGAAAAACTGCAGCTTTAAAGAGAAAAATGCAAAGTTTGGAAGAAAGAACAATTTGAGAAGACCTAGATGATATGGTTAAGTTTAACCAAATCCCAGACAAGGCACGCCCCAAGCCCCTATATAAATCATACCCTTCGACCCTTAACCTCCCATAAGCTCAGAAAAACCCTAACCCTAGTGTGAGAAGTGACTTGGAGAGAGAATGAAGAGAGTTTGGTGCATTGGCTATCTTCTAAGGTAATCTCTTGACCTTTCACTCCTGCATTTTTATTGTTGTTACTAGTTTTGCAAGTTTTAAAGATGCCTTGACAAGCCATTGCTATAATTGCTTTGGAAGGCAGGCCCAAAAACAGAAATCCTAAAACCTTCATTGATGGGCCCAAGCCTTTAGGGCCTTTTTGAAAGCAAAAGCCCAAGACCACCCTCATTGGACGAGCGCTCGTCCAGGGGACCACACCGAGTGCTCATCTGAACCTCACACCACCCTCGCGAAACCGTAGTCTGAACAACTTTTGGCCTTTTGTGAATAGTAGATGAGTGCTCGTATGAATAGTACACACGAGCGCTCGTTGATGGTTAATACCCAAGACGCATGCCTGAAAAGCATCATTGGCTCGTTGAGAACAGTACACGAGTGCTTGCACATGGACTGTACGAGCGCTCATTCCTTTTTGACAGAATCCCCATTTTACCCTCAGCTTCCTTCGCCTATAAATACTTCCACACCCCATTAGACCCATCCCTCAAATCCGCCTCTGAAACCTTGGGAAATCCTTGCTACTTTGTCATTTGAGTGTGTGTAACCTTGTGGGTAACTTTGGAGAAGGGGGGGAGCATTCTTGAAGAAACCTACTTGTTGAGGTAATCTTTACACCACTTTGTTCTTGTAAGTTTCTTGTTTTACTATAGCCTAAACATTTTCTTAAAGCTATGATTACTCCTTTTAATGCTTTAAGCCTTTTTAGTGTTATGGCAAGCCTTTGCTCCATTTTCTTGTTTAATAAGACTTGTTTCAAAAACTGTTTTCAAAAGTTGCCATTAAGAACACTTGTAATATGTTTAGTGCTTGAAACGAACCTATTCTTATAAGCAAAGAAGTGTTTTCAAAAGCTTTTAATGCCTCTTGAGTTTTTGTGTTTTACTTGCTTTGTTAAGAGTAAGGGCCAACCCATAGCTTTAGATAGGAGCCTAGGAGCATTTTGAGCACTTTTTGGCTAAACCATAGCCCCAAGACGAACGCTCGCCCTAGGGAATGAGCGCTCGACCCAAGGTCGATTCTTGTGTTCCTTAGCCCCATAAGTGCCAACAAGGCCTTAAAACCCTTTTTCATTATATGGACCCTCATAAAGTTTTCTAGTATAGCTTATAACGATGAGTCGTGTTTCGTTATAGCAGGGATTCACGATGTCGAAAAACTTAAGCGAGCGTACGAGGTAAGTAATCACTTGCGAACACTTTCCTTAAAAACGTGGGATATGTCAGTTGACTGACCACACGTATGATATGAGCATGTATACATTTTTGTATCCCTTGGTAACTACTTTAATAACTTATTGATAAGATGCATTGTATGACATGGTATACTGGTACGTGCGGTATAATGGCTATGGGTTTACTATATAAACTTGATTTTATGGTCAAATGTGTGTGTGATATATGCACCTTAGATCCAATGACTATTTCGTGAATGACGCAGCCTTAACGGGCGGTCACTAGAGAACTTACATCATTAGTAGCGTACAATATTCGGTCGGGCTGCTAGAATTATGGACGGTAGCGTATAATATTTGGGGCATCGGTATTGTATTACAGGTCCTTCGGAACAGCATCAACCCTACTGAGAGGAGGTAAGATCTCGGGCAGACCATATATGATAGTTATAACCTATAAATCATTAGTCTTTATGCATTAAAATGCTTAGGCGATTACCAATGGAAGTACACCACCCTTTATTAAATCGAACCATATTTTTAAGGTATATTAACGGAAACAACATCTCTTTTTAAAGTTTACCAAGAACTGCACGTTTAATTCTACCTAATAATATAGAGCTTATGTCATACCTAATTATAAGGTTTACTTACTAAATCGTTAGACTTACGATGTTAGTATCCTTTTAGGGAATTGGTTATCGAGATTATGGATTGTTTAGGGTGGATCCAATAGCTTTTGCGCATAAAATATAGTGTTTACATGCTTATTGTATTTGAATTTTTTTGCTGATGTGTTACCTTTTTATTGGATGCTGTAAAAGATGGGTTTTACACTACATCCTATTGAAGGTATTCTCCTATTTTTATATAATTTTTTTTTCTTTTTGGGAAAAATATAAATTGTATTTGATAAATCAATCAAAAGGAGAGAGCAGATTGCTCCCTCAAAAGAATGTCACAGATACATTCTAGAGCTTCCTCCATCCAAACTTTATCTATGACACCCTGTTTAACCAAATTGGCTAGTTTACGGGCTGCTATATTAGCTTCTCTACTAACATAAATACGTTGCAATCTACGTAGAGAACGAAGAATTCCTTTGATGTCAACCACAATATGCCCAAACCTGGTTCCACTTTTCTCTATTTTGGACACCTCCTTTACCTCCAGCAATGCATCAACCTCCAGGATTATATAATTGTTAAATCTTCAAAAGTATTAATTTTAGTTAACCACTTTACTAAAATAACTAGGTTTAGACTTAGATGATCAATTGTATTAAATCATATCTAAGGAATATCTATATCTTTAATCTAGACTATAAATTCTATATAAGAATAATTATTTACACAATCCTCAATATCAATTACCCAAAATACCAAGATATTGGCCATGTAAAATCTCATTAATTGATTGTTCACATTTGAGTCAACTATTCACTTAGAATTGAGTATTTATACAATTTAGAACATAGGTAATTTGAAAACTATTTCCTCACGGCGGTCCAGTTCAAGTTCAATGCATTCCACATATACTAACATACTAACTTGAACTTTACTTCAATGACCAAGACCAGGACAAGTCATTCTGATTCTATCATATAATACTTTAATATATTATAGCCTAATTCATCAACGATTATGAATTCAATTTTTTTTTTTTTAATGAATTATAATTGCCCAGATTAAATATCATAATTCTCTAAATAAAATAACATTATTTGAATAATATCAAATTAGTTTTAGGACACTAATCCCAAATCTAACCGAAAGAGGACCCATTACCTTTTATCAAATGCTACCAGAGTTCATCAACTCAAATCCAAAACTTCTTTTAACACTCGAGATACCTCCACCGTGAATAGAAATTTGAGAAAAAAAAAAAAAAAAAGGAAGAAGAATTTATCCCCACCGACAGTTTTTCTTTGAGAAATCTCAAGGTTCGACAGGTCGGAGAGTAGAAACATATTAACACAACCACTGAGGCACCTATCTTAGTGAGTGCTAGCATCATATCCAACGTTCCATCAATGAACACATCAATTAGCTAAAAAAATAAATAAAAAAAAGTACTGAAAAAATATAAATGTTTCAAGCTTCTATGTATTGTACTCTGCTCAGACAAAAAACATAATACCAAATCGACACACGGAAGATCCTTATCATAATTAAATTCTCAACTCAATGGCACAGTGCCACGTCAATCTTACATATCAATGAATTGTACTATATCACAAGTAAAAAAAATAACTAACAAAAAACACAGACTGGCTTCTCATTGAAGGGCATGATTCCCAGAAAATACTACTTTACATCAACAAGCCATTCTGGATATCATACACATATCTTTGGAGCCCCAATAAGCACTGGAGGAACATCAAGTAGGGCAATAGAAAAAACAGAACACGACTTGGGCATCTCGTTGGCTATATAGAAAGAAGCCTAAGATTGCGGTAGATACATTTTCAACTTCAATCAAATTCAGTAACAATATGAAAGTCCCATAACAGACGTTCGTTTCCCTTTCCAGCAACTGGTGCAGTTACCCAATGAATTAATTTGAAGTGGAAAAAACCTCATAAAATTTAAAAAAGCTCCTCTGAATTGAATTTGTTCCAAGCTTCCTGTGACAATATTACCAAACTATTCATGTGCACAAGCCCGATAAATGTAACCAAAGTACTATTAACCTATCCAATAACAAAATAAGACCAAAAAGGTGCATCAACTTTTGCAAACGCTTCTCGCTTAAGGTACAATTACAAGTTGAATATCTGTGTGAATTACATCATCGAAGTTCCATTAATGATTGCGAGTGAATGCAAGAACATTCGCGATAATGCCATATGCATCATTCTATGTAGGCAGCAGCTCCTATAATCTGTGGTTGTTTATTCTCTTTTACATCCATAATGCATAAATGAACTCAATGTTTGACCAGTTTACTAGCATAAATATGTACATCTAGCAACAAAAAGCCAACGTATCCACAAATTACTAAGTAAATATATCAATTGCAAAGTCAACGGACCATGGCCAACCCCCATGACTTTTTTTTTCCCTCTTTCCCCAGAAAGACTAATTAAAAAAGATAGGGCAACAAAATTGTTTAGATGGATTTGAGATTAAGTACCTTAAGGAGGTCAAACACCTTCTCCGCAACATATTTCTGTTGAAGAGTGGCACCTTTTTGTTGCACCTTATCAGGGTGGATGCACAAGGTAGCCTTCCTATAAACCTTTTTAACTGCAGGCGCTGTAATCATATCAGTTAAAGAAACTGGCTGCCAACCACATTCAGGCCAGAGCACCTGGTCATCAACAGAATTGAATCCAGTCAATATAAATTACTAACATAAAGAAAAGACAAATTTTACAGGTAAGGTAATTTTGAGAACTTAATAACAGATCATAATTTCCATGCAGAACTGAGCAGAAGTACCTTTAAGTTATTATATCATGGTAGGTCTTTCTGTATAAGTTATTTTAATTAAGACACTTCAAGCTGTTGGCACCCTGCCTATTTTTCTTTTCTCCCTTTCCCAAGGGCCAAATGAATTATCCCTACGTTAGGGTTTTTGAAGAAAACCAAACTATCTCCAATCTTTTCAGCAAAGACCTGCACTATGCTTCCTATTAATCAACTGGACCTTATACAGTTTTTGTTCTTTCCATTCCCCTTATTTTTCTCTTTAATATTTCTCTAGAGCTGAGCACTCTTTCATAATCCACAACCCAGCTTTTTCCCCTCATTTTTACATTTCTCCCACCACCTTTCCTTTGCAAGATGTCAAATAACCTTTGGATCACCAACAACCAAAGCTATCCAGCATCACGCCCTTTAAGGGAAGGATGTACATACATAATTTAATCAAGCCAAAAATCACGACGACATAAATTTTAAACAAAAGTATAAGAAAATTACATAGATCCCATACAATTTGAAAGTTTGGTATGTAATATACCAAGCATAAAAAATTGCAACTCCTGAAATTTCCAGCCAGCTTAGCTCATGGCATTGTAACAAAGACTTCAAATCACCAGGGATAGAGGTTTCAAAGAATGGAGAACATAACTGTACAGGCCCTGGGCTCAATGGACCAAGAAAGGCCGTAAGTCTTCCCACATTAACTCAAGGATGACTCTGTCATTCCGGTTTCACCATATAGAATATGATTTTTAAAAGAATTAAAACTCCAAAAGGTGAATGGATTTTGATAGACAACCACATTTATAACCTGAGATCACTGGATACACATCATATAAAAATTTGGGACAGATAAAACCAGGATCTGCAGGTTTGGAACTCTATACAAGAGTTGTTTCCTTTCAAATGACAATTGCCTCTTCCTGCTGCAAGGGCGTATAAACACCCCCCTGTGCACATGGGGGGTAGAGAGAGAGAGGGGGAGAGAGAAACTAAATCATATCCTTCATTTGACACTCCTCATACTTTAAACTCACATAATGCCTACAAATACTAACACTTTATTTCTTATACATCCATCATCATTGCCCAAAATGCATCGGATTAGTAGTACTAACCTTTCTAACTCCCATACATTGTCCTCAATGAGGCTGTCCAAACAAAGAAAGCAACCATTGGAGGCACTCTCACACACCTTAACAAAGCCCAACCCACCAAAACAGTGTCACCCCCATATTTTAAACCCACCAAACGCATTCAAAGACTAAGCATTTTATACATCATACCTCGACAATCATTTCCCAAAATGTGTCAGATTAAGAGTACTAACCTTCCTAACTCCTAAATGCTGACTTGATAGGAGAAAAAACATCTAATCCAACCAAGTCATATTTGAAATCATTGCCCAAGCTCCCACAAAGAAAGTCCTCTTTAGTGTATTAAGTCCACTACCAACAGACTGGCATAAATTAACAGATACAAGAAACAAGAAGGGAAGTTGGTTTAGGTAATATAAGCATAACTTACACCTTGGAGTGTTTGTTTTAGCCTGCCATCTCCTCTCCATTATCTTAAACTCAAAATTCTAAATCAAATAGCTTCATAAAATAGAGCCTTAAGCAGGCCCAAAAATGTCTCTTGAGAGAACTGGCCTTACAAGACAATGTGTCAACAATCTCTCTGACACCATGAACCACCCTAATCAATACCAACTCACTCTTTCCTCAACAGATATTTAGACAAAAGGAACATTCAAAGAATAGAAACAATACTCAAACACCTAAGTTGTTTAAGATGTGACCCCACTGAAAAATTATGGTAATGTCCACAAATAGAATCTTGGAAATAATCATCTTCCTTGCTTTGTATCAAAGGCCTTAAGCCACCCTCAATTTCCTTGCTGTTATAATGTTCAGGGCCTTCACTCTGCAAAATGACAGAGAGAGAGAGAGAGAGAGAGAAAAGAGGAAAGTGGAAAAAAAATCCCCTATCAAAATAGTGGCTCACCATCGATTGGATGTTCCTACTCTAGCAAATTTCATGAATTTATTTTTTTCTTCTTCCGATTAGGGGCTCATCTTTGTATACTCCCTGTGTAAAAGGGTTGTACCCCTTCACGCTTTATTAATGATACAATTTTTTTTTTTTTTTTTTGATAAGTAAAATTGTAATATATTAAGAAAGAGTTATTTTGTATCATTATCTTTTATTATATATATATATATATATATATATATATATATATATATATTTGACATGTCCGCACAAGAGGGGGAGGGGGATTCGAACTAGTGACCTTTGCTTCATGAGGTGTGGTCTCCAGCCGATTGAGTTAATGATACGAAATTACTAATAAAAAAAATAGAAGCATGACAATTCACGAGGACTGAATCTCTCTATGGCAAAAATGCATCTCCATTTCAATATGAGTTTCATTGATCCCACAAGTACCCATCAGCAGATCAGTACAAGTAATCAAGGGCATATAAGCTTTGAAAAAGAATTATTTTATTTTCTCAAACTCGTCTTCAGTAAAATACAGGGAAGAGAATATTCAATAATCAAATCCCCTATATTCAACATGATGAGTTCATTTTCTAAGTGGATCGCAAATTTTGACTCGCATCAAACACCTAAATTCAAGAATGACTACTATAGGCTGCTAAGTACTTTGTTAATATATACAAGCAGCAACAAGCTGATGAGCAATATCGAACTTGGCTGTTGAAGTAGAAAATAACACATAAACGTATTCATCCCAAACAAACTCGGTGGATCTTGAACCCACAACCTCACCCTCCTTCTTGTTCTTACAAAGAGATGGGACACCTTTTCAACTAGAGCCCATTGGCTTCAACATGGCCAAGGAATTTTAAAAAGGCATAACAGTGCTGCACCTATATGATCCACACACACACACAAATACAGACACAAACATATGTGTAATGTACAAAGAGAATGCAGGCCAAAATACTAGAAGGCATTAAATATATGTCAGATGCGAAGCATAAAAGAATATCTGAATGTAGATTAGGAAAATTTACGTATTGCATAGTTGAAAGCAAAGCACGCAAATTCCCCTCCTTCCCTGCAGCCCAACGCTTGATCTCAATATCCAGGGTTTCAGCAATCCTCTGAAATTAATGCACATCAGAACCACACAATTAGTAATGACTCCAGTAACTTCATGTTAGTTTTAGATAGCCTAGCATCCAAGACACACGAAAGGAATGAAGTTCTTTACATACATAAATACATATACATATATGTACACACGTTGACACGTGTGTGTGTGTGCATGTGTGTGAAGTATTAATTGCTTATCATATATATATGAAGTATATGAAATACATTGAATGAAGATAACAAAATACAGCAATATTTACAACTATTTTTTGCCAAACTAGTATAAAGACGCAACAACGATAAAGACAAATAATAAATAATTTTTTTTTAAAAAAAGGCACAAACTGGCAGGTTAGCTGGGTTAAGGTGGGTCATAAATGTGTTGGGTACATCAAGATCTATTTACCCATTTATTACTAATTTAATAATTGATTAATACCTATACTCAACCCATTTATTTAGAGTGGATCTAGTGTAGCAAAAATATCACACCTGTCGTTCGCGGACAATACCTTGGTTTTTTGTGGGGCCCAATCCTAACTGCCTTCTCTATTAGAGCTTTATTTTTATGTTTTGAAGTTGTATCAGTTTAAAGGTTAACCTAGCTAAGTCAAAATTAGTTCTTGTGGGTATTGTGGATAATGTACACAGGCTGGCTGGCATCTTGGGTTATGGGGTTTCCTCTTTGCCTTTGAAGTATCTTGTTCTTCCGCTGGGGGCCTCTTACAAGACCAAGCCTACTTGGATTGGTGTGGTTGAAAAGATTGAGCGTCAGTTGGCTAGTTGGAAAATGATGTATGTGTCTAAGGGTGAAAGGGTCACCCTCATAAAGAGCACTCTTTCCAACTTACCTAAGTACTTCTTGTCACTTTTCCCTTTTCCCCCTTCCTACTGGTCTGGCAAATTGCATAGACCAAGACGAAGCCTACTTGAAATGGTGTGGTTGAAAAGATTGAGCGTCAGTTGGCTAGTTGGAAAAGAATGTATTTGTCTAAGGATGGAAGGGTCACCCTAATAAAGATCACTCTTTCCAACTTACCCAAGTACTTCTTATCTCTTTTCCCCCATCCTGTTGGTCTGGCAAATTGCATAGAGAAGCTCCATCAAGATTTCTTATGAAGTGGGATAGGTAAAAAGTTCAAATATCAACCGGTGAGTTGGTCCAAGATTTTCTCTCCAATTTTTTAGGGAGGGTTAGAGATTCAGAACTTGAGGATGTTCAATCATGCTTTTTTAAGGAAATGGTTGTGGTGCTATGTGCATGAGAGAGGAATAGTGGAGAGTTGTTATCAAAAATTTAGCAATGCTTGGGGTGGGTGGTGTTCTATTGATCCCCATAAGCCGCATGGGGTAGGGCTTTGGAAGAATATTAGGAGGGGTGAAAGGATGTTTTCTACTCATACCATATTTGAGTTGGGAGATAGCTCTAAAATCAGATTCTGGGATAATATGTGGTGTAGAGAAATGGCCCGTAAGGAAGCTTTCCTAGATTTATATAGCATTGCTTGTGTGAAGGATACTTCTATTGCATTTCACTTTGACCTATCTAGTGGTTCTCTTCAGAGCAATGCAAGCGTAGGTGAATGTCTAAGCTTCATTCTTTACTTTGTTGTATTCCTATAGAGCAAAATGGGAAGGGGAAGACAAGGTAGGCCCCTTCACACAAAGGGAAGTTCGATGTCAGCTCATTTTACAGGGTCCTTGCATGTAATGATGCTATCCCTCTTCCTAGGAAGATTGGCTTTTTCGCGTTGAAAGTGGCCTCTTTCACTTGGTATGGCCCTAAGAAAGATCCTTACCACGGACAGTCTGAGGAAGTGGCATGTCATTGTGGTCAATAGATGCTACATGTGCAAGAAGGATGGGGAGTATGTAGATCATCTTCTTCTACATTATGCCTTCTTCAATCGCTTTGGGTTGTCCTAAGTTATGCCTAGTCGGGTTGTTGATTTGTTTGCCTGTTGGTAATAGGTGGTCACTCTCAAAGTGTTGTTGTGTGGAAGATGCCCTATTGCCTTTTGTGGTGCCGCTGGAAGGAAAGAAACGATCACAACTTCGAGGACCAAGAGATGACGTTAGAAGAGCTCAAGTCCTTTTTTATTCTCTTTATACTTGAACAGCTACGTTTTTAGCTCTTTTGGTGAGTAGTTTTAATTCCTGTGAAAGGTTTCATTAACTCCTAATTCATCTCGAGTAGACCTTGTTGTTGCAAGAATTCTTAATTCATGAGTTGTAGGGAGGCCCCGTCACAGACCATCACAAGGAAATCTCTAATCAAAATCCTAGGCTTTTCTCTTGTATAATTCATGTGTACCTGGATTGTGTTCTGCGCTTTTAATGATATTTTGATTACGATATTTTGATTACTTATAAAATAAAATAAAAATTTATTTAGGGTGGATACCTATCCAACCATTTTTTTTTAAAGTAAATGGAATTCAACCAAAGGATGCACCCAAGTACAAAGGAATTATACAAGAGAAGCATCTAACCAGAAAAAAATAAAAGAGATAAAAATAAAAAATAAAAAAGGTCATCAAAACTAGAAATATGAAATCAATCACTGAAAAAGGGTATGGAAAAAGGCCATTAGCTCTAGCCCCATCCTCTCACTATCTTCAAGTCTCCAAATGCACCACATCAAACAGAGCAGAATCATCTTCCACATAGCTTCAAGAATTACCAAACAGCCTTCTCCAACAATCAAGGAGATCTCTCATCCAATGAGGCACAACCTACACTAAACCGAATAACCCAAAAATAGAGTACCATAAGACACTAGCTATCTCGCAATGGAGTACAAGATGATCAACGGTTTCCCCACTCTTTTTACACATGCAACACCATCTACAACAATGATTTTCCGCTTTCTTAATTTGTCCAAAGTGAGGACCTTACCTAAAGCGGCCAACCAAGCATAGAAGGCCACTCTCAAAGGGGCCTTGCTATGCCGTATACACCTCCAAGGGGAGGGATTTTTGTGATGGTGGATTAAGACTTTTTTTTTTTATGAGTAATAAAAATTTATAAAAAAAGCATAAGACACCCTTAAGAAATTTTTTTTTGTCTAATCTTCCGACTTACTTTTTATCTCTGCTTTCTATTCCTGTGTAGCAAAAAGACTTGAGAAAGTCCAAAGAGATTTCTTGTGGGGAGGGATGGGAGATGAACCTAAGTTGCATTTTGTAAACTGGAATCAAGCCTGCTGTCCCTTGCGTTCCAGTGGTCTTGGCATTCGGAAGATGCATAAGTTTAACCAAGCTCTCTTGGGAAAATGGCTTTGGAGATATGCGAATGAGAGTGAGGCTATTTGGTACAAGATTATTAAAGCCAAGTATGAAGATCAGGATGGTGGGTGTTGTACAAAGGAGGTTTCGGGTTCTCATGGTGTGGGTTTATGGAAGCATAGCCAACAAGGTTGGAACTTTTTTGCCAAAGGTATTCGGTTTGAGGTGGGAGTGGGTTTGAAAGTTCGTTTCTGGCAAGATATTTGGTGTGGGGAACAATCTTTGAAGCTTGCCTTCCTTTCCCTGTTCAGTATTGCTAGATACAAAGAAGCTTTGGTGAAGAATAACTTTACTTGGAGGAATGGGGTTGTCGAGTGGAATGTCATTTTTGTGCGACCCGTCCAGGATTGGGAGATGGATATGGTCCTTTCTTTCTTTGATCGGTTGTACTCTTGTAAGATCTCCCTTGGTATTGTGGATCGTATTCGCTGGTCCTCGTCCAATAAAGGTAAGTTCGAGGTGAAATCGTTCTATAAGGCCTTGTCCAACTTCGACCATGAGGTGCTTCCTTGGAAGAGTATCTGGCGTACTAAGGTGCCATTGCGAGTGGCTTTTTTCGGGTGGATTGCGACCCTCGGCAAAATTCTGACTCACGATAATTTGCGTAAGAGGAACATTGTGGTAATGGAATCGTGTTGTATGTGTAAGAAGAACGGAGAGTCAGTCGATCATCTTCTTCTTCACTACGAGATTGCAAGTGCTCTTTGGCATACTACTTTTAGTCGGTTCGGGTTGCTTTGGGTTATGCCTTGCAGGGTAAGGGGCTTGTTTGATTGCTGGTAGACAGGAGGGCGTTCTCGAAGTGTGGTTGTGTGGAAGATGATTCATCTTTGTCTTATGTGGTGTTTATGGAGCAAAAGGAATGCTAGATGCTTTGAAAATTCCACTAGGACTTTAGAGGAACTTATTCATTTTTTCCTTTACTTGGACAGCCGCTTGGTTAGCTACATTAGTAATTAGTTTTTCTGACTTTCTTTTTCATTTTTCTCCCTCTTAGGCGCTCTCTCTTTATACTTCCTGTGTAATTGGGTTGCACCTCTCTGCGCTTTAGTTTTATATCAACATTACTTATCAAAAAAAAAAAAAAAGTACACAAGAAAACCAAAGTTAACCCACAAGAGTCCCCCATAAGAGAAACTTCAAACCCAAAGAAACCCTATAAACCGACTAGAACCACTGCCTCTAGCTCCCCAAAGAAACCCTAACCCACAAAATAGTGCTACCTAAAGCCCGACTAGAGCCACTGCCTCTAGCATCAAAATTAATGGAGCATTCCAAATTCTTGAGCTCCCTCTTTCCCTTGGTTTTTGAAACAGAAACCCCGTCTTCAATATACCTATCCTTTTCGATAGCCGACAAAAGATCCTTAAGTCATTATAGAATGGTCTAACATTAAACAACACTGAGAAGTTCCAACAAAGCTTGTTTTGCACCGTCCTGTTTCAAATTAATGGATTACAACTAATTGAAAAACGAAGAAAAGAATTCCAACTCCCAATCATATGCCGCTCTATCCGACCATTAACCCATTTATATTATCACTTTATTTTTTGGCTTTTCGGAAATGTATTAATTGATGAAGCTGTCCCCCGATCCTCCTGATCGGGGGCTAGATGGCAATGAAGAGGACGATCGGAAGTTGGCATTGCTGAATGAGGTGAAAGCAAATTTCCTTTGGAAAATAAAGGTCGCGTAGCCTACGACTAAGGGCAAGAGAGAGCTGTTAAATTTAGAAAGCTCCATTAATCACGGCATTGTTAGCGCGTCATCTTGGGGAGGGAAGGGCAAGATTATTGTGTTGTAACGATTCGTGTGGGTTCTAAGGGCCTTTGGGCTTCTCTGAGTGTTTTTTTTTAGGGAATTTGGGTGGGTCTGTTGGGTGTTTGTTCTTGAGGGATTTTGGGTGGCCTGTTGGGGTTCTTTTGTGGGTGAGCTTCGGAATCTTCTCTTTCTTTTTCTTTTTCTAGTTAGGTGTTTCCGCTTGAAATACTTCCAATGTACATAGGGGCGCCTTACGCTTTTAATAAAACTTGATTATTACTTATCAAAAAATTAGTGGATGAATTAGTAGTTGCTCCTTTTGTTTTTTAAGTACCCAGAGTAGTTCCTATACCTATTATGTTACTTGGATCATTGACAAGCAGTATTCAAGCTCTCTTTTTTACCAACTTTAGCTGCCACTTATATAGGCAAATCCATTAAGGGTCATCATGGACTAGTTTTTGAAATAGGCTTTTTATTTTCGTTTTAGCTTAAGACTTATGCAACTTATGCAATATATTCACAAATCAAGACAACCTGCTAAGGAAAGATAGCATAATATATATAAATATATAAAATTATATAATAAGTTATAAATAAGACATATATGATCTAGAGAGTAACAGTATTAATATCTTCAAGATATTAGGGACTTGCAACAAACACAAAAGTAAACAAAATTAAAAAAATAATAATAATAAAAAAAGGGAGATCTAAAAGATCTTTTTCCTAAAATTTCAGTTTTTTACTACATTGTGAAATGATTGATGCCCTATGGAATACCATCTTCACCCTTGCAGGGTTGCCGTTGGCTATGCCTCGTCAAGTGGTAGATCTTTTTGCTTGCTGGAAAGGGTTTTTTGGTGGAAGTCAGAACAGTATTATATGGAAGACGATTATGTCTTGCCTTATGTGGAGTCTCTAGGAGAGAAATGATCGGACCTTTCAAGACCGCGATTGGATGGTTGAGAAACTTATGGATTTTTTCTTTAAGATTCTATTACTGGACAGTTTCTATGAAGTTAAGCATTTCTAGCTTCCAATTTTTTTTTTCTTTTAATCTTTTTTCCTCCACTATGTAAGGGTTTTTCTTGTATACTTCCTGTGTATTTGCACTTTTTAGTGAATTGTGCTTACTTATCAAAAAAATTTCCAGTTTCGTCCATTTTTTCCCTCCCCAGTGAATATTCTCTTTATATTGTATTATTTAATTCGAATATTCAATGTTGTTAGCTATCTGAAGAAGAATTGTTATGGATATATAATATTACGGTGTGCTATTTATAAAAAGGTTGTTCTATTGAATAATGCCCATATATACATATACATGTACATACATACATATTTACTTGCAAACATATAATTTCAAAGATTCATTATTAGTTTTTTTCTAGCTTTGAAAAAAAAAGGAATTATTTGTTATTGTATCGTGGTACATATCCCTCCGCAGTGGAATCCCCGTCACTGATTGCTTTTTAGTTTTCACTCCATCTCCCCCTTTCTCTTTCACAAAAGGAAAGAAAGAGAAAGCCAGAATTCACAAGCCTTTTTCACATGACAAAAAAACATACAGCTCTCTGTTTTTTAATTGCGTTTCAGGCTTCTCTTTTTATTTTTATCACAGAGAAGTACTAGTGTAATCTCTGCTTGAGGAGCTTTTCTAATGGCAGAAGAAAGGGATCCTTTTCTTTTGGAGTAAGAGAAAACCCAACAGGGTGAGCAAGATCTGATTGTCTCGGCCCAACTGGAGTGGTATAGTAACAATCTCTATTTTTACCCTAAATTTTCTTAAGCAACCAACCAAAGCATAGATTGTTGCTCTGATGTTTCCTGTTGCTTTGGGTTTTCAAGAAATGAAAAGGTCAATGGGTCTAGGTGAAAAAGAAATTAAAAAAAAAATCAATTTTAAAATTTTCCACCTCACTCTCATGGCTGAGACTTTACTTTATCTTTTATTTTCTGTTTGGCTGCCCAGAAATCTTAAGATTAGGAGAATTATGTTTTATGTCTTTTTTTCTCCTAAATTCATGAATTCAACTCAGAAAAGAGTGGGTTGACATTTAAGAGTGAGCAAAGAATTGATACAGATGGGTAAAGCAACTCTTTTAAAAATAATAGGTACCCATTTATTACCCATGTAACTTCCAGCCATGATGAGTAATAACCCATCTATATACCCATTCTTAAATGGGTATTACCTGTCCCAGAAATCTAGGGCAGGTGAATGGACATTGGTTTATTTTTCCATCCCAAGAACAAATGAATCTAGCCAGTCAGTTAACACAGTTCTACTTGAGCAATGGAACATTGATGGAAACTACAGGTACTTACATGTCTCTCTGCTTGATCTCTCTGAGTTTGAAGGTCCCTCTGATTCTTCTCAGCCAATGCTTTGGCCTAACAAGAAAAGTCAATAACAAAAACTTCAGAGAAATTGCACTGATCATAAACACACCAATCCAAGTGGAATATGTACTTTAACCTCATTCTTCACTCGAGGGAACAGAGTATAAATTATGAATAGAAACAGATCACATACCGCACGCTCCTGGGCCCTCTGGTGGCGTTCCAACCTTGCCCTTCGTCTTTCTTCACTTTCCCCATCAACTTCCTGGAAATCTCCAGATGATGGAGCAGCTTTTCCCCCCCAAAAGATAAATATCAATAATAGTATCATCCAGTAGCAACATGAGATAGAGGACTAGAAAAGAATATTAGTGTGTTATTACTAAAAGCTGCACTCAAACTACCTCCAAAAATTGAAGAAAGATCGTCCACAATATTTGTTGTTGAATTAGCTTTCTTAATGTTTGAAGAAGTCGAAGCAGATTTCCTTGCTACTTCAGGCTCTTGCCTGTTCTGAAATTGGGTATCAAACAGCGGGTCCTGAAACATACAATCAGAAAATCAACAACCCAAAATTGCAGTACAGAGTAACTATATGTTTCAACCTCAGGTCCTCACCGAAGGGTTAGCCCTAGGCCTTGGTGCACTGCTAGCTCGACCAGCACTAAAGAAAGATTCGAGATCACTTTCATTCTTTTGCTGATTCATTCTAGCGGATGCTGCCCTTTCCCGAGCCTCAGCCGCAGCCCTTTCCCGAGCCTCTGCAGCAACCCTTTCTACAGCAGCTCGTTCTGCTCTTGCTCGTGCATCAGCTTCAGCCCTTGCTACCGCATTTGACCTTTCCCTGGCTTCTGTAGCAGCCTTTTCTGCTCTTTCCTTCGCATCTGCTGCTGCCCTTTCACGAGCTTCAGCTTGGGCCCTCTGGACAGCAGCCCTTCCAGCACGATCCCGAGCTTCAGCATTTGCCTTCTCAACAGCTGCCTTTTCAGCTCTTGTGCGAGCATCAGCAGCTGCTCTTTCACGGGCTTCCCTAGTAGCCCTTTCCACAGCATGTCTGGCCTTTTCCCTTTCCCTCTCAATCTCCCTCGCTCTCTCCCTTTCCTTCTCAATTCTCCTTTGTTCTTTCTCCTTCTCCTCCCTTTCCCTCTCAAGTTCCCTAGCTCTCTCCCTCTCTTTCTCAAGTCTTTTTTGTTCCTTCTCATCTTCCCTTTCCCTCTGCAATCGTTCACGGTCTAACCTTTCTTGTTTTTCTCTTAGTGCTCTCTCATCTAGAATAGGTCTCTCATCTTTTTCTGGCTGCACAGCATCTCTACTTCTAGCAGCTTTTGTGTTCTCTCTCTCCCTTACTTCCTTTGCATGTCTGAATTTAGCCTCAGCTCTCTCCATAGCCTCCTTCATGGCAGCAGCGGCTGAGTTCATCCCCAATTCTTCACTAGAAAGACCATTTGAACTTTCATCAACATTATTTTGACTCCTACCCATGGCAAAATCTTCCAATTCATCAAAGGGAGATGCCACTGAGTCCCTCGCTGCAGCAGGAGCTGACTGAGGACCCTGAAAGTGTTGAGCAGAATTTGGGAAAGAAGTATACTCATTCACCTTCTTTCTTGAATTTGTGTAAGCAGGGGAAACTAACCCGCCCTTTGAATTTGAAACCTGTACCGGTCTTGGAGGAGGGGGTCTTGAAGGTGGTGGTGCACTTGTGGGTTGTGTGAAAAGAGGAATCTCTGATACAGTCAGCCATACATCATCAGATGAATCCGATTTTTCTTCTGATCTAGGAGACATATCTACCTGAACATTTGCCTCCTGAGAACTAGCATTCATATAGGAAGGGGGAGAAGCTGTTTGACCAAAAGATTTATGGGAATCAGTTGAAAATGTTGGCATGTTGAATGGGTTCTGTTGAGACTCCTGATCAATTTCAACAGGCAACTTCTTCTGTGAGTGGATTTCAGTACTTCTAATTGAAGTCTTCTCAATTGATTCTTTACTAGCAGAACTCCTATTCCAACTTGTGTTCACATCTGTCCTTAAAGGGCTCTTGTTCTTTCCCCTGCTATTCCTCTCTGATGAAAATGCTGGTACAGATTTCCCAAGGCCATCAAAGGGATCCATATCATCGTATACTCCACCATTAGCTGGAAGCGAACCCTCATTTTTTGTGCTTCGCGAACTGCTGAGCTTACCAATATCTTCCAATGGATCAGAATATTGCTCAGGAGATGAACCCACATGACGCGAAGTTGATTCTAAAATTTTGAAGGGGTCTTCCATCACGTTGGAAGTCGATTTAGCTGTATTGATAGTTGGTGCTGAGGACCAACTGGCCTCTGAAGTTGGCCTGTGAAAAAATAAAAAAACACGGGGGTGATTCATCAATCAATTGATACTGGTACATCAGAGTGAATATATAGATGAATATTGGCATGGCGTCACACAAGATGAACGGACTAAAGAAAACCATAGCGCAAAAGTAGTATAACGCCATCAATTCAACAAATTTTTATTCCTTTGTTTTTTATATACTTTTTTTTTTTTTGTTTTATGACAAGGAACCCCTTCAAGGTAGGGTCTCTTCGTACACCCACCCCTGTCAGGTGAGCCTCAGACCTGTGTAAAGCCCCTCCACACAGATCGGATAATACTCCAACTTTACCCACGGATTGGCTCCAAAGAATTGTTTGCACCTAAAGGGATTTGAACCTTAAACCTGATGAAAATGCCACAAAGATCAAGGCCCTTACCATTTAAGCCAACCCCTTGGAAAAAAAATGACAAATGAAACTGCATATATCCCATTTTTACACAATCAGCCTTTTTCATTAATAATATTGGCAGGAATACAGATATGGGACACAACTGGCACATTAATGCCAAAGAGAAGGCCAGTAAATGTGCAAATTCATCTCATAAATAATTCCATGGAATGATACACAGAAGACAGATAAAAGACACTTGCTCTTTTATGCCAAAGAAAAGACATGTTTATGCCCAATATCAGTATACTGGAATTTATTCTACACCTGAAAGCTGTAGCCTGTCACTTCCTTCACACAGTGTTCAATAGTTTCTTATACAAGAGGTCATTTTGATAAATTCATTGTCAAATTGGAAGACGAAACAAAATGCGTTCATATCTTTGCATTTCTTTGCATGGTATTTTGCGCATTAAATGCATTCATATCTTTGCATAGCTTTAGTAATTACACAAAGATTGCTTAAGAGAAATGCTATGAGTACTAATTTTTTTACCAAGAGATGGGTACCAAAATGATGTGAAGCTTATTCATTAGTACCTATAGCATTTCTCTTGATTAATTATTTTGATCCTCACAAATAAATAAGCTCTACATCATTTTGGTACTCATCTATTGGTAAAAGACTTGATAGCCCTAGCATTTCCCTATGTTGAATCATCTTAAGAAATAAAATTTCCTCCGAAGTCATAAGGTATAAACATGTAGCACCCCCACAAACACAGAAATATACTTACCTAGAAGCCCAAATTTATAGACATATGCAGTAACTTTCATGATTTCCAACCCATTTATCTCCTATTTATTTACCTCAACTTCAGTAAAATAAAAGCCACCGCCTAGCCAGTACCAGAAAAGGATCTTCTCTCTAGGGTTTGCGGCTGAAACCTAGAGGAGGAGAATCTTCTAGCCTGTATGAGGCTGTGAAGGATTTTCCTTTTTTTCTGTTTTACTTATTCATGCATCTTAAATGTGCACTATATGGGGAATATAGTGCACATTTAAGGTGAAGGAAATTGAGTGGCTCTCTCTCTCTCTGTGCTCTCTCTCTCTCCCTCTACATTTTTTAGGTTAGTAAGATAGTTTTCTGCCCTAGCGGCGGCGCTGTTAGGCGCTGTGCACTAGGCTCTGGTGAGCCGCAATGGAACGGCGCTTCTCCATAGAAGCAAAATCCTTTTGCCTGTCAGCGAAGGAAGGGTGTCCTGATTTTCGGTTGGAGGACAAGAGAAAAGGGTTCGTAGGGGTAATTTTCATGAGTCAACCTTGTGCTTCATGGTTGGTGGATACGGTCGAGGAGGCGAGTCAATCTCTGTTGAAGGTTGATATTGCCAAGTCATATTGCGAGGGCAATAAGGCTTTGATGGTGCATGGGGGTGTTAATAAGGCATGTAGTTTCCTGGAGGTGGCCGTCTTTGCTGAGGGAGGTCGTAAAGGAATCATTTGGCTACCTGCGGGCCGTGGTGTGAAGGGAAATGCGTCGGTTTGCAAATGAGTTGCGGAGGATGTTGGGTCCACCAGCCCCTGCGCACCCTGTTCCGAGGACGCAGCTCAAGCTTGGTTTGGGAGATTCCATCTTTGGATGTCACCCTGGGCGCTCTTTTGCGGAGGTTCTTCGACTGGCGTCTGGTTTTGAGGAGTCTTCCGTTGGGAGGAGGGTTAGATCTTCGCAACTCATTGATCTTTTCCCGGTGAAGGAATATTTTGAGCCCGGGTACGGTGAGTATGAGTCGCGGGTGATGGTGGATTGTTTGGAGTTGGAGTCGCCGGATCCTGCTAATCCTGTGGTAGGTTCCATCCCAGCAGCTGATCATACGAAGAAGAAGAAGAAGTATAAGACGATGCTAGGTCTTTTACGTTCTGTTTTGGGCCGGGTCCTAGCTGGGTTAGTTAAAGGACTATTAGTTGGGCTGGGTGTATTACCTTTTAGGAAAAATCAATGGGTTTTCTCTGCTTTCTTAAAAAGCTTAGAAGGCCTCGAGTTTGGGTTTTTCCATAAGCCCAAACACGCTGGGTATTTCAAGTCAGGTTGGCGCAGGGGTATGAAGCGTCGTGTTAAGTTTTTGTCGAAGTCTCAACAGTGTGGGTCTGCCTCACCGAGAGCGTTTGTTTTCCGGCCGATCGTAGGGAGGCGTGAGAATTTGAGGCATTTGCGCCGGTCGCCAGTGGTCTCGCCGAGGTTTGCAGCGATGATTCCGAGCTTGCGATGGTGGGGCTGTCGTTGGCGGAGGTGCATCCGGAGTTAACTCAACAGGGTTGTGTGTCGGGGTCTGTGTCTCACAAAACGGCGACAGTCCCTGTATCTCCGACGAAGGCTGCTCTGTTGCCGGAAAAAACCCATAACTGGTTGTTGACTCTAGTGAGTACCCCTATCTCTCCTCTGTCTCTGGTGGTGGTCTCTGCTCCGCCGGTGGAAGCTGGTGCTGTTCCGGCGAAGAAGGTTGAACCTGTTAAGATTGCTCCGGCGAAAGGGTTGCTACGTCGGGGGTTTTTAGGGTCTAGAAATGTTTCTTCTTCCTCTCTACCTGGGATGAAGGAGGCTTCTTCGTCGGTAAAGGGCTCTAAGGTTGTAGTCGAAGATTCACAGACCTATGCTATTTTAGAAAAGCATGCGGCTGAGCTGGGTTTGAGAATAAGCGAACCTTTACCTCGAATGTCGGAGAGTGGAGCTCCGATTTATTCCTCTATTTCCAAATCTCAAATAGGGTATACCCGGAGGGTGAAGGAGAAGCTTGCTAAGCAGTTGCAGAAGAACAAGGAGCTGTTCGCCGAGGTTGTAGTGGAACCTTCCAAGAAGGGGGTGGGGAACTATTCGGAGGTGGTTGTAGATGCAGTGAATTTCGCCTCCAGTGTGGGACTGTCTAATGGTGAAGGAGGTGATGAGAAAAGTCTTTTGAACCTCTTTTCGAATATTGAAGAGGAGAGGGAGCCCTTTACCTCTAAGGTAAAAGGGAAGCGAGAACTCAAGAATTTAGAATGCTCCATCAACTATAAGGCTAGAGAGAGACTTTCTCCGAAGCAGTGCCATCGTCGTTGGGGTTGTGTTGGGACCAAAAATGCATTTTCCTTTCCTCCAGAGGTGCATTAGGGGCTTGGTATTTTTTAAGGGCCAGTGGTGGGTTTGTGGGCTTCAGTCTTTGGGTTTTTTGGGTTCTTTCTTTGGTTTATCGTTTGGTTGTGGATACTAATTGGGTTGGGTTTCTTTGGGGTTTTGTTTTTTGGGTTTAAATTGGGCTACCTATGTATACTTTCTTGTGTACTTAGAGGCATTTTGCGCCTTTTTTTTTTATATATACAATTTACTTATCAAAAAAAAAAACTATATGGGGAATATGGCAGAGGACCTCACGAAATTATGGGGGAAATTCTCTTTATTTGAGGAGGAAAGTGTGGGAGTTGAGATTGAGGAAGATGCACTGGCCGCTATAGTGGCAATAGGGAAACTGTGTCTCGTGGAGAAGCTCATCACGAATAGGGTAGTGAGCAACGAAGTCATCAAATATAATTTGAGAAGGGGATGGAAACTATTGGCACGACCACTTTCAAGGTGTTGGGTGAAAATCTTTTTTTCTTATTTGGCACCAGGTATCCGGAACTTCGTTCCGACTAATCCAGGGGGTGCACAGGCCCATGGCAAGGAGTTTTTCACAAGTGCACCTCTGTTAATTCAAGGGTGAACCCCCAGTCCGATGGTCCAAAGAAGTAGTTTGCACTCGGTGGGTTTCGAACCTAAGACCTTGAGGAGCATACTCAAAGTCCCAGGCTGTCCAACTACTGAGCCAACCCCTTGGAGTTTTGGGTGAAAATCTTTGCATTATCTACTTTGAATATGAACTAGACAAATCAAGGGTTTTAGAGGGTAGACCCTAGATTTTTTATGGGCATCTTTTTTCGATGGAAGATTTTAACGGTCTCACCCCACTTAAACAGATTGAGTTCGAAAGGGCTGCTTTTTGGGTTCGAATGTACAATCTTACTTTGGCTTGTATGAGCACCGATGCTAGCTTCAAAATTGGATCTTCACTTTGGATTTGTTAAAGAAGTAGATGTGACTGATGATTGAGTGGGTTGGGGGGAATTCTTGAGGGTCAAAATAAAATTAGATGTGTCAAAACCTCTTGCTAGGGGATGAATGCTGAAAATCAAGGATAAATTGGTTTGGATTGCATTTCAATATGAGAAGATCCCAAACTTCTGCTTCCGATGTGGTATCATTCGACATGGAGTGACGGGTTGTTTGCAGAGTGGAGGGCGGAGGAGCCTTGGAGAGGGAGCTAAGAACCAATATGGGTCGTGGCAAAGAGCGACTTCTCCTAGCAGAAGGCGAGGCAACGGACAGGGATGGAGAGGCAGTAATACGGCAGCACAGGCAAACGCGAGAGACCACACTAGTAGAGGGCTCAAGCCACCGTAAGACAAACCGCCACTTCAGTGATGAGCGACAAATTGAGACCGATGATCATGTCACAATTAGCGAACAAGGAGATCCGATACCCAGCAATGTGAAAGATCTAGCTCGATCGAGAAGGGATGCAACAAAACAAGCAGAAAATCTGGCGTATTCTAACTACATTCATGGAGGAAGCATGAGATCGAATGGCATTAAAAAAGGATGCGTGAAATTTGGTGATTTCTCTATATCAAATATGGGAAAAACGCATGAGGGAGAATTTATGAACTTGAGCAGAGGTGAGGGGAGAAACTTTGGTGGTGAAAAATCAAACGTTTATTTGGGACAATGGGATGCGCTTAATACACAGCCGGCAAAGGGCAATATTGGAAGGACCATGGAAAATGACAATACCCACATTATTAGGAGAGAAGGCGTGAATGGAGAGGTATGTTTTAATATTGAAATTTTTGGCAGCCCTATGGCATCTGATTGGACAAGTCTAGCTGCGGCAAAAGGGCCAAGGGAGTTTACAAATAAAACTCTAGTATTCTCAACTGCTCCCAAGGTGGTGACATGGACCAAAATTTAGAGGTGCATGATCTGACACATGCAAATGAGGAAACTCCAAAGGGTTCAACAACTCCTAACGATCAGTTGGGAAAATTTGGACATGTGGCGAATGGTTCAGTCAAAAAGGGCCGGAGAAGAAAGGCTCGAGCATGTAGAGCAAAACCCATGTTGACAGGGGCAAGCACTCTGTTGACTGGAAAATGGAGGTCTGAGGCACAAGATAAGGTGTGGATGTGGGACTTAGAAAAAAAGAAAAGACGCAAGCAGATAATGTTGCATTGGTGAAGGCTGGTACCTAGCCCCGCAACTTATCATGACTGCGCTCAATTGGAACTACCAGGGGCTTGGGAACCCTTGGACAATTCGAGACCTTTGCTTTTTGGTAAAGGAAAGGAAACCCATTTTGGTTTTTCTTATGGAAACCAAATTGGAGAATACTAAAGTGTGTTTTTTGAAGAATGACTTGGGATATGATGGGTTGTTTGCGGTTCATAGCGTGGGGTGCAGTGGCGGTCTAGTGCTTCTGTGGAAGGAAGAGGACCATGCTACCATTCAAAATTATAGCACGCGACCCATCAATGCTATAGTTAAACTGGATATTGATGGGGTGGAGTGGGGCTTGGGAACCCTCGGACAATTCGAGACCTTTGCTTTTTGGTAAAGGAAAAAAAACCCACTTTGGTTTTTCTTATGGAAACCAAATTGTAGAATACTAAAGTGTGATTTTTGAAGAATAACTTGGGATATGATGGGTTGATTGAGGTTGATAGCGTGGGGTGAAGTGGCGGTCTAGTGCTTCTATGGAAGGAAGAGGCCCATGCTACCATTCAAAATTATAGCAAGCAACCCATCAATGCTATAGTTAAACTAGATAATGATGGAGTGGAGTGGAAATTTACAAGATTCTATGGACATCAAGAGGTAGCAAGAAGAAAGGAGGCATGGGCTTTGCTACGATATATTAATCGGTTCACCCCACTTCCATGGTTATGTGTAGGAGAATTTAACGAGATAATAAGTCTATCTTAAAAAAAGGGGCCAGCCACACAATCCAGTTGTCAGATGGAAGTCTTTAAAAATGTTTTAGATGATACCTAATTGAGTGATCTAGGTTTTCGTGATCCAAAATTTACATGGCACAATGGGTGCACAAATAATGGGTTTAGAAAGGAACAACTAGATCGGGTTGTTGCAAATAAAGAATGATGAGAGCCTTTTGATTCGGCTGAGGTGCTAGTGTTGGCGTGTAGGAGTTCTGATCATAACCCTCTTTTTATTTCCATTTGTAAGCCAGGGGATACTAAATGGAGGAAATGTAAGAGTTTTCGTTTTGAGGCAAGCTGGGCCATGAGAGCTGATTATCGAGAGGTTGTTAAAAAAACATGGAAAGCAAGGACAATAGCAGGTAAACAAGTGGGGAGTAGTGCAAGGGAAGCTTAAAAGATGCCAACAAAATCTACAGAGATGGGTAAGAAAGACAGCACACTCAATGGATGAGCTTATCAAACAAAAAACGAAAGAACTAATTGAAGTGCAACAAACGGAAGCCCAACTGATGTGGAGGTTATGAGAACACTCCAAAATCAACTGCATGTGATGATGGAACAAGAGGACTTAAATGAAGACAGCAAGATAAGGAGACTTGGCTTAAACATGGTGATCGGAATACGAAGTACTTTCACACTTGTGCAAATCAGCGGAAAAAAGGTAATCTGCTCTTAAATATTATGGATGAAAGGGGTACACTGTGTACTACAAATGGTGACATTGTAAATGCTTTTATTCAGTATTATAAGAATCTATTTACCAAAGCAGAACCAAAAAACATTGGTGAATGTATTCATGCTATTGATAGAAAAATTAGTCCAAAGATGAATTTGCAGCTCTCTTAATTGAATTTACTGTGGAAGAGGTCAACAGGACGTTGGGTCAGATGCAGTCTTTTAAAGCGCCAAGGCCTAATGGGTTTACAGCTGGTTTTACCAACAAAATTGGGCAACAATTGGTGGGCAGGTATGCATTAGTTTTCTCAATTCAGGACAGTTGGATGAGCATATTAATGCCCCAAAATAGCTCTTATACCAAAAGTCAAGAACCCCCCTCATGTGATTGAATTCAAACCTATCAGTCTTTGTAATGTTATTTACAAACTCATTTCCAAAGTGCTCACTAACAGATTAAAAGAGGTGCTACCCCATATTATTTCGTCTAATTAGGGTGCTTTTATTCCTGGACGATTGATTTCTAACAATAACTTGGCAGCATATGAGACTTTACATTCCATGCAATCTAGAATGTGGGGTAAAGTGGTTATATGGGGCTTAAACTTAATATGAGCAAAGCATATGATAGAGTGGAATAAAATTTTTTAGAGCCTGTGATGAGGAGATTGGATTTTTCAAACAAATGGATATGGCTTATTATGACGTGTATCCGTATTGTAACCTATGCTATGTGGTGAATGGACAGCAAGGGGATCCTTTGTCCTCGTATCTTTTTCTTATTTGTGCGGAGGCGCTAAGTTCTCTTCTTCACCATATTGAGATGCCTGGGTGCATCATTGGTGCTCCAACTTCAAAAACGGGGTCCTTGACTTAGCCATTTATTTTTTGCAGATGACAGCTTGTTATTGTGTAAGGCTAACTCTGTGGAGTGGCGCAGATTGATCAAGCTCCTAGAGAAATATGAAATTGCATCTGATTAGAAGCTTAACAAAGAGAAAACCTCCATTTTGTTTAGCAGGAATACAAGTCCCGAATGCAAACAAGAAATTACTCAGTTATCTGGCTTTCAAGCCACCCAAAGATATGAGAAATACCTTGGGCTTCCAATGCTCATAGGGAAATCTCGTTCGAAGGCTTTTAAAACTATTAAAGATAAAGTATGGAACATGCTACACAATTGGAAGATAAATTCCTCACAAAAGCAGGGAAGGAGATCCTACTAAAGGTTGTGATTCAAGCCATACCAACGTATAGTATGAGTATTTTCCAACACCCTATTGGTCGATGCAAGGAAATAAATGGTCTAATGCAGAAATTTTGGTGGCAGCACAAGAAAAACAAAGTCAAGATCCATTGGATGAGCTGGGAGCAGATGGGTTTTTCGAAAGCCCAAGGGGGCTTGGGTTTTAAAGATTTGGTGTGCTTCAATAAAGCTTTGCTAGCCAAACAATGTTGGAGACTTTTGCAGAATCCCAATTCATTGACAACTCAAATTATCAAATCAAAGAATTATCCACAATCAACAATCTTGGAGGCTACTTTGGGCAAACAACCATCTTTTGCATGAAGAAGCTTAGTATCCACTTGTGATGTCCTAAAAAAAGGGCTTGCATAGCGAGTGGGGGATGGGCGAGACATAAAGATTGGAGGTGACAAATGGCTTCCGGCTCCAATTTCTTTTTCAGTCCAATCTCCACGAAGGATTTTTGCGGGGGATGCAAGGGTTGCAGAACTCATAGATCAAGATACAAAGTGGTGGAATTCAAACCTAATTAAAGGAGATCATTCTTGAAGAGGAAGCACGTATCATATGCCAAATCCCTCTCAGCCCCGCACAATCAAGGGATCTTCTAATCTGGAGAGGCACATCAAATGGGGAGTTTCCCGTTAGGAGCACATATCATATGGAGAAGGAATTGCAATCTATGAGGCATAGTGGGGGATCCAGGCAATTGGACGAGAATACAGTTTGGAATTTTAAAATTCCAAATGCAATTCAATTGTTCATGTGAAGAGCGTGTAGCGATCTTCTGCCCGTGAAAACGAATTTACTAAGAAATGCTAGATGTTTTGAAAATTCCACTAGGATCATAGAGGAATTGACTCATTTTTTCTTCTTTACTCTTTACTCTTGGACGGCCGCTTGGCTAGCTCCTTTAGTGATTAGTTTCTCTGATTTTCTTTTTCATTTCTCTCCCTCCTAGGCGCTCTCTGTTTATACTTCCCGTGTATGTGGGTTGCGCCCCTCTGCGCTCTTTTTATATATCATTATTACTTATCAAAAAAAAAAAGAAAATGAATTTACTACGACGAGATATAGTTCCTGATAGCCACTACCCTATCTGTGAGAGAGAGGAAGAGACAGTGAAATACACATTCTATGGAGTTGCCCATCAGCACAAGATGTCTGAGGTTGTGGTCCCAAAAAAGGCTCCAAAAATGTACTGACAAGGGGCTAACCTTTGTTAATGTGATTGAAAATTTGATGGGGTGATGTGATATGAGAGATCTTGAGCTTATGACGGTGGTGACACGCAAAATTTGGTTTCGTAGGAACATTGTGGTGCATGGAGGTAAGTTCACTCATCCTAATCAAGCTTTCTGAGAACGAAGTAAGTCTCTGGATGATTTTAGGAGGATTAACATACAAGAGCTGGATACAAGGAGTCCTATCCATGAAGAATCTCCAACACTTTGGAAGAAACCCCCCATTGGTATGAATAAAGTTAATCGGGATGTAGTTGTAGAGAAGACTCATGGGCGTATTGGGATTGGTATTGTAATGCAAGATAATGAGGGAGTTGTTTTGGCTGCACATAGTACTACTAGGAATATATTCGTCGATCTTGGTGTAGCTAAAGCTTTGGCAGCTTGGCATGCAACAGATTTTAGTAGGGAGATGGGCTTTTATGATAGAATTTTGGAGGGGGATGCTCTACAGAGTGTAAATGTGGTTAAAGGGGCAGGTAAAAATCGGAGCAAAATTGGCCACATAGGTGATGGGATTATGAAGAATTGCGCCAACTGAGATCTTGGAGGATTGAACATGTTAAGAGGGATTTGAACTCAACCACTCCCTATTTAGCTAAAGAGGTTATTCTGTGTGTAACAAATAGAGTTTGGGTTGATCAAATTCCAAACAGTATCTATGGTATTGTAACTAGTGAGCAATTTGCCCCTGTTTGATTGATGTTTCATCAATAAAAATGTTGTATGTTCAAAAAACAAAAAAAAAGCCCCCACCTTATTTCTTTTTCTTACTACTTAAAAATGTGTTTTCCCGATTTTCCCATCCCGCCAAATAAAATCAAATCCGACATTGACCCACAAATCGAAATCCAAACCAGATACTACTTACAATCTAACCTCACTCCACGAGGACTCAGAGTCTGGACTCAATTATCCATCAGTACAAAAGGTCAATCCAATTGTACACCATAAGCAATATAACAAGCACTTTAACCACAAAGTATTAAATGGCATTTTGTTCAAAATCGAAATGCACCAAATTCAGTTATGAAATAAACTTATATAATCAACAAAACATCAATCTAAAAATTAATACAACCTTCATTTTAACAACCACAAACGGTTAAGCAGGTATTAATCAAAAAGAACAAATTTCATGCTTAGTCATTACCTAAATAGCTCAAAATTCGAGTTCAGCATCTCCTGTCTTGTACAGGATCATGCGAGAGATCCTATGGAGTATGGAATAAGAGGATTGGAAAGTACCGTAGAGTTAGGAAGCTCTCTTTTTTGGAGAAACTTCGTGTTCAAAATTCAAGTTCAGCAAACGTGTTATGCAATAAACTCAGCTAACAAGGTACAAACCAAAATTATCGCTACCACAAAATGTGAATCCAACTAAACATCAAAACCAAATTTAGCACAACTCATCCACAAAGAGCTAAATGGATTATGAATCAAACTCAAAATTCTAATACCTAGACTGTTTAAAATTCAGGTTTACTAAACATAATTAGGCAAAATTACCTTTGACTAGGGGCACTAGAAGCACCAAAACCGGGTAACAAATCGTCAAAATCCGGCACACCCTTCTCCTCTCTCTCCGATCCCTTTTCGCCCGAACCCTTTGACTCACGCTCCGCCTTTCCAAACCCCCCAAGAAGATCGTCAAACGCATCACTCCCCTCCGGCGGAGACGAAGAAGACACGAAAACGTCGTCGTACTTAGCCCTCGTCGACGAGCTCTTCAGCCCCGGGACGCCGTCAAAAATGTCGTCGTCGTACAGGGGCTTGTCGTAGACCGGAGGCGCAGAAGACTTCCCCGCACCTGAATCGCGAAAGGTATCGAAATCGAACGACGTCGTCGCGGTGCTCTCCGATTTGGCCGGGTTCCGCCCCGAAACGAAGAGATCGCCGAATCCGGCTCCGAAATCTTGGGATTTGGGGTGTGGGCCCGTGGAGGAAAACAGTGAATCGTGATCGTCAAAGGAATTGGAGGAGCGAGGGCGCGATGATCCCAGATTAGAGGAAGAAGACGAATTGGAGGCCGCCATTGGGGCAGATTTGCCCTGCGGTTTGAAGCCCAAATCGGCGGCAAAGAGGCCCTGAAAGTCGTTCATATCGGGAAAGTTTGGGAAATTGGAAATGGAGATTAGGATTAGATTGGAGGATCTGATAGGATAGGGTGGGGCATGAGGTGGGAGGATCGGAGCCGGACGGTGGAGATGGGCGGAGATCCTCCGAGTCCTTTCTTCTTTTCGAGTTTTTGAATTGTTCTCTTTTCCCTGTTATTCTTTTCTCTTCTTTTTTCCTTCTTTGGGGTCCGTTCCTCTTTCGCTGCCTCGAGGCGTCGTGGTGGTGAAAAAATGTGTCTCGAGAGAGAGAGAGAGAGGCTGAACGCACAGCCAATGGGTCTATTTTCGGGTTAAAAAGTACACTAAAGTCCAAATTTTATGAGAAGGAAGCCACACCAAGAAATGGAAATACAAGCAACACCAAACCTCAAATATCTACTGCCCTTTCATTTTTACCTGTCTTTTTTAATTTTTCTTTGAATCCTTGGATGAGTTTACTTTTCTACGAATTATATGTATTTTGAACTAGTTCCTCTCTTTTTGTTTTCTTTTATCTTTTACTTTGTTTGAATCCTTGGGCATAAGAAATTTAGGGATAAATGTTAAATTAGTCCAAGTAGTTTCAGGTTTTGACAATTAGTTTTTTCAAGATTTGAAAATATGGAGTTTAAAAAAAAAATCCAAACAGGTTTATATATATATATATAAAAGAAGAAAAAATAAGAGGTAGTTGGACCACTCCCTCTTGTCAGCTGGGGCTGGCCAAACCACCCATGGCCATTTTGCTTGGTTGGGTGTTTTCTCATTTGAACTGAGGCGAAATTATAGAGGCAAGGGATCCAAATTGGGTATTGATTATGTAGTAGAGGAACTAGATTTAGTTTTGAAATTTGGGGTTTCTCTGCTCTCATCCGGAGCCTGCAGCTAGGCCAAGCATGCACCAAGTTGTACAATTCTTGGAGGGTGATGTTCCTCTTCCAGAGTTATCATCGCTTGCCCTTTGTGCCAGCGGCTTAACATTTGCACATAAGGGAGGTTGTGACGTGAAATACGTAACGGGGATAGATTATAGGTTCTGAGGGAACCTAGACCTTAGATTCAAAGGGAACCTTGACCTTTTAGATTTTGAAGAAACTTGAAAAACCCTTTTTAAACTCAAGGTTTTGGATTAATTTTCTGGTCCCCTTTTTATTAAAATATCATCCTTTAAATAGAAAGATTACAATGACTTAGACTTGGAGTAAAACTCCTACACTGAAGATAAACCTAGAAAGATAACTAATGCAATCCTGTCTCTAAAATAAATAACTAGATAATTGAAATACAAATAGATACATGTTTATCTCTAATCTAAAAATACTGATAACAAAACTAATCTAAATGAAATCTAATTCATTTTAAATATAAATCTACTATAATATAATGTCTACTTTATCCTTATGTTACTTCCGTAACATTCCTTCCCCCTTAAGGAGACCTTGTCCTCAAGGTCTAGAAATTCTTTTCTTCCAATGTTGCCCCCCATTTTTGCATTCTTTCGTCTTTGGCCTTTCATCCTCTTCCTAGGTGGTCGTTCTCTCGGCTGATGCACTTCCACTTTTGCAAGTATGGTGGTCATCAAACACAACCAGAACTGTGACCGGTGTGTATCGATTCTCAACACACAGGTCTTGTCTTTTTGATCCATCATCTTTGTTTGCATCCATGGAAGTTGTTCTGCTGGTTTCAAGTGGTTGCGGCATGAGGACTTTATTGTTAGTGGTGAGACTTCAACATGGTGAAATGGATCTTGTGGTTTGACAAGGTTGTTGACGTCTTCGATTGGTTGGAAATCTAGTGGTGGCTGGGAATATAGTGATAGCATGGGATATGGCGGTAGCACCATTTGTGGCTGCTCGTAGCAATGAAGTTCATCATTGTTATCAACTGAACCATCGTCAAATTTGGCAATCAATGCAGACAATTTTTTTGAATCCTCTCATTATTTTCTTCCATCTTCTTCATAAAGCCTTCAACCATAGTCATGAGGAGGTTACCAAGCTGCTGCTCAAGTCGATTCAGCCTTGGATTCGCCATTGAACAAGATCGCAGCTCTGATACCAAATGTTACGTGAATACGTAACAGGAATAGATTATAGGTTCTGAGGGAACTTAGACCTTAGATTCAAAGGAAACCTAGACTTTTTAGATTTTGAGGAAACTTAAAAAACCCTTTTCAAACTCAAGGTTTGGGATTAATTTTCTGGTCCCCTTTTTATTAAAATATCATCCTTTAAATAGGAAGATTACAATGACTTAGACTTGGAGTAAAACTCCTACACTGAAGATAAACCTCGAAAGATAACTAATGCAATCTTGTCTCTAAAATAAATAACTAGATAATTGAAATACAAATAGACACATGTTTATCTCTAATCTAAAAATACTGATAACAAAACTAATCTAAATGAAATCTAATTCATTTTAAATATAAATCTACTATAATATAATGTCTACTTTATCCCTATGTTACTTCTGTAACAGAGGTTTCACTGATTTTGCCATGTCCCATTCGTCTTCAATGGACAGGTTGTTCATGCATTCCTCTTATGTTCCAGAATCACTAATTCAATGGATGGGCTCTAGGGGTTGTTCTCCGTTTGGCCAAAGGGGTGGCTCAACAACCCCCTTCAATTTTTTTTTTTTTTTTAGGTTTATATATATATATATATATATATATATATATATATATATATATATATATATTTGGAAAAACTTTAATTAATCTCTTAAACTTTTATTATTTTTTCAATTACCTTCTGAAATTCAAAAACTCTCAATTTAATGTATCGAACTTTCAATTTTTTTTCAATGTCACCCTCGGTTAGATTTTTCATTAAATCCTAAGAGATGGGTATCAAAATGACCAAAATACCCTCTTTAAAAAAAATTGTAAAGATTCAGGAGTTTCCACGATTTAATGAAATTTGAAAAAATGCCCACGCCAGAATCTTTATAATTTTTTTTTTTTTTTTTTATAATAATAAAAAATAGGGAAATTATATTAAAACACCTTGGGTAATCACACCAAAAATTTTTTGTCCCTAATTTTTTTTTGTTCGACAATTTATTCCTGGGTCAATCGAAATGCTACGAAAATCCATACCGTCAAATTTTTTTAATTGCCGTTAGATTGGTCGAAACGCATTGTTTTGCCACGTCAGTATAATAATTCTTTATTAATTTAATTTAAAAATTAATAAATTTTTTTTTTTAAAACAAAAAATGGAATGGGTGGCCGAAAGCCACCCCTGGCCACCCCCAGGGGTGGCCTCCCAAGGGGTGGCTGCGAACCACCCCAAACCACCCAAGATGCAGCCGCAAACCACCCCCCGGGTGGTTTTGGGTGGCCTGAGCCACCTAAGGGGTGGTCGCTAGCCACCCCTAACAGCCATTGGGGTAGCTTACAGGCCACCCCTTGGGTTGTTAGGAGTGGCCGCAATCTAACGGCAATTAAAAAATTTTGACGATAGGAATTTTTTTGGCATTTTAATTAACCCAATGAGTAAATTGTCACAAAAAAAAAAAAAAAAAAAACATAAGGACAAAAATTTTTTGGCATGCTTACCCAAGGTGTTTTGATATAATTTCCCTAAAAAATAAGGATATTTTGATAATTTTGACAGAATTTAACAAAAAAGCCTAACAGAGAAATGACATTGCAAAAAATTAAAAGTTCAATACACTAAATTGAAAGTTTTTGAAATTTGAGGAGATAATTCCAAAAGTTATGGAAGTTTATGGGGTTAAGTGAAGTTTCCCCGATATTTTTATATTTAGTTTTTTAATATTTTTTAAGAAGTAACACATGTCGCAATATGATTGATGCTGATGTGGCACATGAACAGATTTTTTCAACTTTTATAAGATTTTTTTTTTTTTTTTTTTTTTTTTTTTGATAATAACTAAATTAAAAATTGAAAATTAAAATAACACAACTAAAGGAAAATAATTTTAAACAAAAATTCGCCGCAATCCCCGGCAACGGCACCAAAAACTTGTTGTTCATAATTACCTACCTAAATTAATAGGCAAATAATTGTGTATTTTACCCGCAAGTGCAGGAGGTCAACACAGTAGTATAGTGTGCAAATACGGAATCATTCCCATGAGGATTGCTGAATCTTGCTTAAAATCAATTCCAAAAGTAAACTAAAACAAAGATTGGATTAAGTTGATAATGATAATGAATCTTGCCAATGTTTTGATCATGTTATGAACATCTAATATTTGTCAACCTAAGGGCATGGGTGTCTACTCCTTAAGCTATTGATTTCCCTAAGCAACGAATTATGCATGGGTGTCTACTCTAATTCTTTTATTTCTTAAAGGATTTAGCATGAGTGTCTACTAAGTTGTTTTTTAAGAAAGCATAAAAATTGTGAAAATCGATAAACACATGAGGCCTAAGGCATGGGTGTCTATTCCTGGTTTCCCATGTTGATTACCCCAAGAACCCAGTGTAGATTACTTTTGTTACTTATGTTAAACCCAGGACTCGGTCATCCAAATTGATTTAACTAACTAGTCTATACCATATGCACATGTTGATCAGGCACACACATATGAGGAATTCATGAAACTAGGTATTAATCAAGTTAGATATCATAACAAGATCATCACAAAGGCGCCAATATTGAAATATTAAATAAACATAACTAGGGCTTCAATCTAGTCCTAGTAATAAATTAGCTACACATAAAATTGATGTTCAACATCTTCATAAAATAAAAGAAAAGAAAGAAAAAGAATAAACCCGAGACTTGAACTTGAAGAGCTCCTATTCTTCTCCTTACAAGGCATATCTATTCTAGAGGCTTAAGAGTCTATTTATAGGCTTTAGAAGTCCTTGACAAAGTAGTAAACCTAGGGATTTCGTAGGGTTTCAAAATCTATTACAATTGGGAGTTGGAAAACCCTAATATGGAAAGAGAGACATTCTGGCTGCGACTTGATGTGTCTCATGTGCACGGGTGCGATTGATCGCAACCCGTGTGTGCTCGATCGCAGGTCTACGATCGATCCTCTTCTGGCATGCGCTCGATTGCTCTTGACCTGGATTGTGCTTTGTCTTCTCGAGTACTGCGCTCGATCGTAGGTACCCTGTAATCGATCGCAGTGTCAGAAAGCTCCCAATTTTCCATCTTCTCTCTTTTGAGCCCAAATCATCTAGATTTACTTCATTTTCTTCCAAAAGCCTACAAAAGTATGAAAGACACAAAAAGAAATTAAAATGACCTAATTAACTAAAACCAAAGGATTAAAACGTGTAAGTTAAGGACTAAAAATATGAATATTTTAACACTTATCAGTTACTCGCAAGTGCACGAGTCGTTTGTAATATAAATTTTGCAAATGCGAGGTCGAATCCACAGGGAATTGTGTCGTGAAAATAAATTTCTATCTAAATTAATCCTATTTTAACCTAGTTCCAAATTTTGTGTGATTTTTTCTTGCAAAAAGATAAACTAAATGAAATTGATTAAATAGAATGATAAAAAGCACTAAGGTTTCAAAATCCACCTCACCAAATTAAAGCATACATTCTCACGTTTTGTTCATACAACTGACAAGCAATTAAACCCTATGCAAGTTCTATTTTCTTGTATAAAATTAATCTATTGAAACATTTAATGAAGCCATCCTTAATACAAATCACAACGAATACCCAATTAAAATCAAATCATCCAATGTATCCGTTTGATTTATGAATCACAATGGATATCCAATTTCAATCGAATGATTCAATGTACCCGTCGGATGAAACACATCGAATATCCAACATTTAATCAAACAATCAATTAAAAGGGTTTACTCTAATAACTGAATTGAAATCATTCAAACTAACCAACTTACAAGAGAGAAACGAGCTCAGAGCTACAAAGTGTCAAAAAGTCAAAAAAAAAATACACTGAACAATGCCCCCTTGGTGAGTTTACAATGAAAAATATGATATAAATACTAAACAACTAGGGCTTCGGCACTTCCAGGTCAGCCTGAGTGCGCTCGATCGCACACTAGGTGCGCTCGAGCTTACACGGGCGTGCTTCAGGTCTTCTGCGGCACAGCGCCTAGGCTTAGGTGAGGATGTGCTCGAGCACTCCCCTGCTGGGCTCGAGCACAGATACGCTCGAGCATACAGACTTGCGCTCGATCCCACTTCCCAAAAATGAACTTTTTCCAATTTCTTTGCATATTTCACAATAATACCGCAGTTTTCCCTTATCAACTTACAAAACGCTAAAACACCAAAACTAACACAAACATAAGAAAATAATAAAGCTAAAGGCTTAGCGAATGCAAATTAAGGGGCTCAAATATGTAATATTTGGCATTCATCAGCGATAAACACATCTCATTAAAAAATAAGATAATCCTTTAGCACAAAGGTCAAACCCTTTTCCTTGGGTTTCAATAAAAAGTCACATACCCATTCCTCTTCAATTGTCCAAGGAAAGTTTTACAATTTAAATCTCGTGGGTGTTTCGCCTTTTTCACTTCAAAAGCAAATTTCTAAGTACATGTTTAGTAAAAAATTTTATAAACATTTGATCTTTGATCATATTTTGCTTGTCATTGAAAGAGATGATGCCATGAAAATTTAAGCCTCAGGTTCGACTTGCGGGGTCAATTTGAGCTAAGGTGAATCAAATTTTTACACAAGAGTGTTTACCAAAACTAGCAAACGCCTGTGAGAAAGTGTACAAAGAAGATGACAATGCTTAGACAAGCCATTATAAACAATTGCATACACATATTTAAACACAACCATCATATACATGAATTTTCAAGTGAAAAGGTACACACTATGACATGATAATTGAACCAATCAATGAATGACAAGAGGAAATTTGGAAGCTTTAAAAGTTCATTTAAAGAAACAAGGTCTTCTCTCATTTTCTTTCACAAAAATAAACACAAACACAAACACAAACACCAAAAAAAAAAAAAAAAAATGCGAACAAAAGACTCAACTCAAACTACAATGATATGCATGCAAAGAAAATAAAAATGCATGTTCTAGGATGCATGAACAAATGCAAAAAGCTCAACCCTAGGCATGCCCAAACCACCTACCATAGGAAGGGATTCTATCACTCCCTCTCAATGGGTGAGGGATTTCCGCTTCCTTGGACTTATACCTTTTCCTCCTAGGAATAGTCCAACCACCTTCCAACTTATCCAACCTAAGGGAAACATCTCTCATCACGGAGAGAAGACTCTCCAAATCCGTCCTGAGTGGAATGGTCTATTTCTTAAGTCTCTTAGCCCTAAGCAAATGACAATGAGCTCTAATGTGACCCACTTTGCCACATTGGCGGCACGTAGGGACAAACCTTGGTGAAGGTTGTCTCCTAGGAGGGTCAACACCCTCAACCTTAGACTTCAAGGGAATCTAAACCTTTTTCCCTTGGCCTACAACCTTAGGTCCAACCAACTCTAAGACTCTCTTCCCCTTATTCAACTTCCTAGAACAAGGACTAGGACCATTAAAAACTATAAGGGGCCTCAACAAGAAACAATTTGGTTGAATATGACCAACTTTGCCACAATGATGGCAAGTAGGAAAAAACTTTTGATAAGCTTGTCTCCTATGAGGAGGAACATACCTAGACTTAGATTTAGTCACACAAGGGTCAATACCAACCCTCTTACCCTTATTCCCAATAGGAGGGCAAATGTCATCAACACAACACATGGAGGAGGAGAAAAAATCATTTTTCCTTTGTTGACAAGTGTGGTTTTCAAAGCGAAAGCAATTTTAACAGAATCAAGTTCAAACTTGTTTTCAATGGTTTTCTTGGAACTCAAGATACAATCAAGATTATCATTAGAAGAGCTACACAATTCATATATGCAAACATCTTCAAGAGATTTAACTTTATCTACAAGAATTGAGTTCTCATGTTTCAAGCAATCATTAACAACATCCATATCATGCAATTTAACCAACAAAGATTCCTTTTCACTCTCAACCTTGTTCAACTTCATGAGAAGTTGATTATAGGCTTCTTAGAGATTAGTCTCCCCTACCAACTCAATGTGTTATATTTCAACAAGCTTATTGATGTGCAAATTATAATTACTCGCAAGTGCACGAGTTGTATGCAGTACAGCATGTGCAAGTGCCAAGTCGATCCATGGGGAATTGTGTCGTGAAAACTAATTCTGATCTAAACTAATCTTATTTTAACCTAGTTCCGAATTTTGGGATTTTTGAAGAAAGAAATAAACAAACATAAATTAAACAAAATGACAATAATCAAATGATAAACGACTAAGGTTTCAGAATTCACCTCACCAAATCAAAGCACACATTCTCATGTTTAGGTCATGCATATCCGACAAGCAATTAGACCCAATGCATGTTCTATTGTTTTTATAAAATCCTATTGAATCATTCAATGAATCCATCTCTATTACAAATCACAACGAATATCCAATTGAGATCAAATCATCCACTATATCCGTTTGATATATGAATCACAATGGATATAAGTCTCAATCAAATCATTCGATGTATCTATTGGATGAAACATAATGAATATCCACCGTTTTCACGAATTATAAACAACTATCAATCACAATTTTGTCATACAATTGAATTGAAACGAACATACATTACATTAAATGACGGAAGAGTATGAACAACTCATAAAAATATGCAAACAAATCAATGGTGAGGCTTCATCTTCAACCTTAGTTGAAGATTTAGCCTCTCATGACAAAATAAATCATAAAGAAACTGAAATACTTCATTGAAATTGACAAACTTACAAAACAATTGGAGTTCAAAGCTTCAAAAACCTAAAAAAGTCGAAAATTGACAAAGTATGCCGCCCTTGGCGCATCTCCATCAATTTACAATAGAAAAGAATGATATTTATAAGCTAATTTTAGGGTTTCAGCGCTGTCAGGTAGGCCGAGTGCACTCGATCGCACTCGAGCATGCACTTTCCACTTTCGATGGGCACGAGTGCGCTCGAGTGCACTACCTTCGAAATTAGTCAACTCTCGTGAAATATACTTTTTTATATCTTTGAGTTAGCTTTCCAATGACACCAAGATTGCTTCAATCCGAGCTCTACAACTCTAGATATGGCATTTTTAGTGGGACTCGTCAGGTGTAAATCATCGCTCGATCCAAATTTGCTATCAATGCTCCCTGAAGTGTCTCAAGCCCCAGAATTAATGGAATGAGTTGCATTTTTTTTTTCCTTTAAAGGCACAATTTTCCCTTAGCAACCTACAAAATACTAAAAGTAACGGATTTACAAATGTAAATTAAGGGGTTCAAATGTGCAATATTTAGCACACATCACTTATTTTCAAGGGAATTAACATTCTCATTCAACCTAGAATTCTCAGAAGTTAAGAACCCATGCAAGAAATGTGAATCAAAGAATTCAACACGTAAGGATTCTTTAGAGTCTATCAATTCATTCTCAAGAAATTTAACCTTATCTAGAAGCATTGAATTATCAAACTTTAACGCATCAACCAAAGCATGTGAATCATAAAATTTAACAAACAAAGATTCATTTTCATCCCTTGCCTCCTTAATCATTTTATTAGACAAAACATTAATCTTTTGTAATTTTGTGCAAAAATTAAAAAGTTTAATGTAGTGTGCTAGACAGTTCTTCTCCTCTTTGGAATCATCATGACATGACTCACTATGGTCAAGTGTGTTATCCATACTAGACTTTTTATCCCTCCTCAAATAATCATCATCTTTCTTGATCTTATTGTTTCTCTTACACAAAGAATGCACATGAGCTCGAGAAGAACCCATAACAAAAAGGGGTTAAGAAACAAACTCAGGACGTTAGTCCAAACACAAGTGAACCCGCTCTAATGCCAATTGAACGAACAACGAGGATTGTGTACGACCCCCAAATCAAACCCATGAGCGATTTATATATAGAAAATAAATCGCAATGCTCAATATTAAAACAACACAACCATAGAAACATCCACACATTCACAACACAAAGATTTGTTGACAAAGTGAAAATCTCTTTGAACACATCAAAGGTAAAAACCACTCCGTGGAAAGCCAAACCCGGGAAATCACTAAATGAAGATTTAGAGTTACAAACTAGACGATACTCACAACCTTAAGGACCTTTAGACCTAGTAAGAACAACAAGCATCCCAGCTTGTCTCCATCTTGACTATCTTCATTGAGTGCATTTCCTCACCGTCCCTTCGGTAGACTCCTTTCTTCAAGCTCACGAAACCCACAATCTTTGAATAGATGAACGAACAAGGCAACGTGCCAAATCAAGAGCAAAGGACAACCTGAAGCTTTATCATGAACAAAACACTCCAAGACACAACTCCCGAAGAGAAACTTTGAGACTACACAGAGAAAAATCCTCCCAAAATGTCTGCAATGAATAGTGATAGCAAAATCCTTTTATAGCATAAAATTTTACTCTTCATGTCCTAACAGGAGTCATTTCTCATTAAGATGGGATGAACAAAATATTAGATATGAGAAATCCACGTCCTAACGAGAAAGTAGTCCCATTATGACGGGAAGAACAAATGTCACCTCTTCATTACATGTCCTGTCCTGATAAGGAAACAGTGGCTCCCCATTACATGTCCCGTCCTGATGCAACTCTTGACGAGAAAATAGTAACTCCGCGTTACATGTCCCGTCATGACAAAACTACTCACGAGAAATCAACAAAAATCATCGAGGTATTTTGGCCCTAACTTTTACACCCTAGCTCCAAATGACACAGACACAATGGCTCTAGAAAGCTCTTTCCCTGATCTACAACTTTGCTTCTAATGGGCTTCTTCAAAAACAAATGTTTGCCCGGTTAAAAATGGCTTCGAACTTTCTATAGAAACAAGCTGCATCATAACGGGAATTCAACTTTGTTAGGATGGAAGGGCAGTAACTTACTGTTTTCTCATCACATGTCCCGTCATGATGCCAAAGTGACGTGAAAAACATTCCCAAGTGACGCAATCACTTCCAAGTGATACCCAATGGATGTCCGGGTGATGTTTGGGTTCCGGAACATTGAAGAACACTTCCGTAGACACATCCAACTCTTTTCCAAGAACAATGGGAAGATACAAACAAATGTTTTAATCATTAAATAAGGCCAAAATAAACATAACAAAAATCACCATTGGGTTTAACAAACCCTATTTTGATAGTAAACCAAATATTATCATTCAAACCTCTCAAATGGTCTCTCATTTGAGCCTTCCAATTTGTTTAATCACTTCCATTAAAAATGGGAGGAGCACTTGAAACGGAGGTATTTAGTTCCATAGAGATGGAGGCCAAAAAACATATTCAAGACATGAGTCAAACAACAAGCAAACTCGCTCTGATACTAATTGATAAAACACAAGGATCGTGTTCTACCCCTAATTACAACTAACACAATAAATAAAGCAATACAAATTAAAACTTGTACAGCAAAAAGTAACTTATCACAACCATAACACAAGAACTTGGTTACGAAGTAGAAAACATTTTAAATGAATAAAAAAAAAAAAAAAAAAAATCACTTTGGGGCAACCAAACCGAGGAAATCACTCTAAGAAGAACCAGATTACAAACAGTGGAAAATACTCACAAACTATTGCAAGTTTCTAGACTCTGTAAGACAACAAGCTCTCTACTTGCCTCCTAGCTAAACATCTTCATGAAGTGAATCTCCTTACCGGCCCTTCTGTACACTTCTTTTCGACTAAAGAGTGAAATGTTGTAGATGGTAGAACAATCAACACATCAAGAGAGGGATAGCACAAAGCTTTCTCAACGTCCTCTCTTGGAACCAACAACTAAGAACTATTTGCTAAGAGAATATTTGAGACTCTCAAGAAAAATTTCCAAAAGTCTAGAATGAACAGTGACGGGAAACAAAATTTTTGCATGAAGATTTTTTAGTCATCGTGTCTTAACAGGATTCAGGTTTCGTTAAGACGGAAAGAACAAGAGATCTTAGAATTGAAAGTTGGAGAATTTCACATCTTAACGGAAATTGAATCGCATCATGATGTGAGGAGTAAAACATTTGCATTCCAGTCACGTTCGCATTCTGACATGCCATCCAATGGGGAAGGCCGAGAGCATTCTTGACATCCTGTTACTTGACCGTTTTGACATACATCTAACGAGTAGGTCTGAGAATTATTCTTTGAGTCCCGTTACTTGCCCGTTCTGACGCCCATCCACCGGGAAACTCATTTGGCATAAATATGCTTGCAACCTCACACCAGGATTTTAATACAAATACAACTCAAGAGCAACTAGAAACGTTTGCATTGAATATGGCCCAACCATAACCTAACACAATGGAATCTACCTGAGAGTTCATTAAACCTTCACACCACATTCTCGTTGTGATTGGCTTCTAATGGGAGATGACTAAGAAAAACTTTGTATTACATTTTTCATCTTGAAACTTAAGAAAGATGACAAGATATACAAGCAAAGTTTTGTTCGATTTTTAAAACCTAACAAAGGTGACATTTGTTCCTGCTTCTAGTTATAAAGGTAAGAAAGTCTTTGTTGACTATTATGTGCCTAGATATAAGTCTAGGGTTGTTCACTCTCCTATAAGACAACTTTCTCAAAGGTTTGTCCCTACTTGTCATTATTGTGGCAAAGTTGGTCATATTCAACCAAATTATTTCAAATTGAAACCTCATGAGCCATAGAAGTGGTAGTTCCTAAGGGGTTGTTCAATATGATGAGAGTGGTTTTCGCTAGGTTAGATGAGTTGGACAAGTGTCATAAATATGCATCTAGTGATTAGAAGATTTGGGTTAGGAAGAATAATATCATTCACCCATTAAGGAGGAGTTGTAGTGGATTCACCTAGAGTTAGGTGGTCTTATAGTATGCTTAGGATTGGTTGTCTTGCATATCCTAGAGCATGTAGAACTTTGCATTGCATATTTTAGTTTCATTGGTTTCTTATTATTTACTTAGTTTCTATTTTATCTATGCATTGCATTATTTATATGTGTTTGATTTTCATTTTTTTAAAAAAATTAAAAACAAATTCCAAAAATATTTTTCTTAGGTTGCTTTCTTCTTATCTTTGTCATATGCACTTTGAAAGTGTTGGGATTGTTTACGTAAATTTCAAAAAAAAAAAAATCTATTTATGCAGCAGAATAAAACACAATCACCAAGAGCTTTTACCATCAAGACAAACATGTTTAGATCTAAGACAAACATATAAGTTAGATTATTTACATGTATTCGGTCCCTCCTAGAGTTTACATCCCTTCTTCCGATGGTGATGGACTATGTAGTTGAAGTTCCAAAATGCTGGAATACTTCACGTATGAGTCCATACTCATCTCACCTTTATCGCGTTCTTCGTGTTCTTCATGAACCTGAAGAACATCTTTATGGTCTTCATTGTATTCATAAAGAACTTCTTGAAGACTTGGGAGTTTATCAAGATCTTCGAACAATTGGGGAAAAGATTGCTCCATTAAATCTCCTCTTTGATGATTGAATATGATTGTCAGTGTGGGCTCACAAAGTTTTCTCAAGAACAAGAGAAAACTAGAAGCAAAAATTTGAGAGAACAAATAGTCCCTATTGGCTCTGTATTTAGTCTTGTGGGAGAGTGATGTTTTTTTTTTTTTTCACAAAAATCACAAGTTTATGAATTGTTGAGACACTTTGCTTCTCAATTGAACCCTCTATTTATAATACTGGGATCCCGGGAGAAAAGTATTTTTAAACCATGGGGGACTGGGATTAGAAATCCTAGTCATAGGGGAAGTCGGCCAAGGAGTGATTACACTCCTTGCCACTTTCCTAGTGGCCAGCCACGGGAAGAATATTCTATCTCCATGTTAGTTTAGCACTTGGGCTTGGGTTTTATCTTCAAGCCCAATGCTCATTTCTCTTAACTTTAGCCCTTTGAAATAACTATAGAAAGCCCAAAGTGATTTTATCAGCCTAAAGAATTAAAATCATAATCCCAAGGCTTGTTTTAGTTCCTTAGCTTGTAAGAATTAAATTATGAGCCAAGTGCTCTATTTAATTCCCAAATAAAATTTCTCCAAATCTACCAATAAGATTAAATAAATCTTTTGGCCCATGCTTTATTAAAATAAAACACCCAAATAAATAAATAAATAACTGAGGAACAATATAATCTACCAGTCAATTTATATCAGCTCAAAAAGGGACCTAATGGAAAAATATCATTAGCTTAATAGGCCTGTGACCATGTCACACCATTGTTTAATCACAATTAATTCCATTAAATAATTGTGACTGCACTCTAATGATTATTTTTTATTTAATCAATTAATCCCCATGTTATCACTCTAATGTTTATTGCACGTTACCCCTCCGTGGAATCATTCTGTAGTCAAATCAAAGACTTTGAACTGTCACTTTGTTCACTACCTCTTTGCTTTGAATCACTGATTTAAATTCATGATTATCCTTATGTATCTTATGAGAATACATTTCACCTTGTACCTGTATAAGTTTTCAGTGTACCTACTGAAAACACTCAGGCTTGAGCTTTAAGATAATCTTTCCCATTAAGTCTAAAACATGGGGAATATTCCTTATCCCTTTGTTCCCTAACAAAGGATTTGGATTCGTTCTTGAAATTGTGTTCCCACAATGCTACATGTAACTATCCAACGTACTGAGGTACTATGGACCGGTGATAGGTCTCACTCTATGATACATCATAGTAATCAACACTACACATCTTATTTCAAGAACTTCTCAGGATTTAGAGTAAATGTTAAGTCGTTGCATGTACATCATTTTTTATGACAGTATAAACAAATGATGACTCAAATGGTCATGTTTGATGTATGACATAACCTTGCCAATACCCCAACATATTAACCTGAAGCCTTCCTGCTTCTCATGATCAAGACAAGTCATTTGAGGTTTAACATATTATAGTCTAGATGGAGTTCCCAGTTCCATTTACGACTACGAACAATAGGTTTTATAAGTTGCAAGGACCTTTGAGTATGATCTTCTACGATACTCATACCATAACTCAAATACAATGCAACTTAGAGATTTCACATGCATATAATTGGACAATACACAATAACATATAAGCCATGCAAGACTAAATGTATATATGTCTTTTGTTCTAATCAAGACATTATCCAATCAATTGGAGTTTTGGACACAATTCCCAACAGAAAGATCATCAATCACTCGTGTAATTTTTATTTTAACGCAAATTGTTTTGCACTTAGAGTGTGCTTATTATGCATGAGTTGACTATTTTTTCCACGGACTATATGTCTTTGCTTAAGCATGAGTTTTTATGGTACATTTCATCTATGCTTGATCCTTTGTGAACTTTAGAACTTCTATATGGATTGATTTTGTTTGCAAGAGTGAGTGTTAGTTGGGCAACCATGTGAGGGAGATCGACTAGCTTTTCGATCAAATTGGCCAACTCGCTAGTTGAACCAAAGACCTAAAAACTCTTGCATTCTTTACGTATGTGTTGTGTCAAATTAAAATACTCGTAAGTGCATGAATTATTTGCAGTTAATGGATTGCAAGTGCAAGGTCGACCCCACAGGGAATTATGATTTTGAAGAACAAAATATTTCTAAACTAATTAAATCTTAACCTAATTCCAATAAAGGTTTGAATTTTGCTTTTTAAAACTAAAATAAAGCATAAACTAAAAAAGATAAATGTACTAAGGTTGTGGAATTCACACTCACCAAATCACAGCAACATGTTCCATGTTCATCAATATTATCCAAAGTTCTCACAATAAAATCTTAAGTATGTTTTACTTTCGCTCAAAGAGTTAATCGAAACCATCACATGTATCAATTCTTTTACACAACTCACAAAAGAAATCCAATTTAAATCAAATCATCAAGTGTATTCGTAAATCACAACAAGATATCCAATTTAAATCAAAACATCAATTGTATTTGTAAAACAAATCACAAGGGATATCCAATTTTTTTATGAATTGAAAAACAAGCAATCAATTATGTGAAATTATCTCAAATCATCAAATGTATCCTTGAATCACAAAAGATATCCAAGAATCACTCCACAAATTGATTAGAAATAAAACAATTGAAATAAAAACTCAATAAAATTGGATAACATTGACTTACATGAACACAATGTTGCTCTTCATTGATGAGGCTTCATCCTTAACCTTAATTGAGAATTTTGCTCCACATGATGATTGAAAATAAAACATAAACCTAAAGAAAAACTAAACTAAAGAGAAAAGTTGTGGATCTAAATTGTCTCCAAGCTTGTCTCTTTTTCTTAAAGGTTTAGAGGTCTATTTATTGGGCTTAGGAAAGTCCTAGAAGCCATAGTAAACCTAGGTAATTCAGAGGTTAGTCCCCTAGTCCAATTAGGATTATGAAAACCTAATTCTAGGTGAAAAAAGACTCTTTCTGCATCTGGGCCGTACTCCGACTAAGCGAGTGCACTCGAGCGCATGGCCAGTGCGCTCGATCGCACTCGTGCCTGCAATCAATCTCTTGTAGCACAATGCCTGCGCACTGATGCATGTCCGTGGGTGGGGATGTGCTTGAGCGCAACCCAGCTGGGCTCAAGTGCATATGTGCTCAAGCACAGGGCTGTGCACTCGATCCTAAGCCTCCAGATTGCTCTTTTTCCAACTTTCTTCAAACCTTTGCAATTTTCTCTTTAAAGCTGCAATTTTCCCTCAGCAACCTACAATACACTAAAAACAAGGAACTAACTCAAAACATTAGATTATAACACAGTCAAAGGATTAACAAATGTAAATTACGGGGCTCAAATATGCAATATTTAGCACTCATCAAACACCTCCAAAACTTACATTTTGCTAGTCCCTTAGCAAAACAAAACAAAAAATAAAATGAATGCAAGAAACATAAATCCTCTTTCGTGGGAGAGACGATTGCATTTAGCATATGCAACAGTCCTTTTAAACCCCTAAGCATCCCTAGTGGACGAGTGAAGTCTCGTGAAGGTTTAACAAAAATGATAGCCACAAACATTGTAGCACTATGTTGTTGAAAAGAATGAAATTTCACGCAAACCATGGTTCTTATTCATGAGCAAGCTTAAAAAGACAAACACCATCATCACAATCATTAGGGCATCCAAAATCAAATCACTCATAAATGGACAATTGAGACATCATATGTTTTGATCAGTGCAAAGTGAAATTAACATACAATCACGAGGCTTCAATTTAATCTCAAGATAAGAACCTCAAAATTCGTTGAAATACCTATCAAGTGAAACAACCAAAGCAAGATATGCAAATTTATTTACTTTTTATTTTAATTTTTTGTGTAAGTTGTGCAATGCTTAGCTCCCTTAAGCTTTCTAATTGACTCATGTAGTGAGTGTTAGGCCAATGACTCCCAAACCAAATGGTTTTAAGGCACTAGATGTAAAAACATCCCTAAGGGCTTATTAACTCAAGTCAAAAAGGCTACGAAGCCAAGCTAGACATACCATCAATCAACTTAAACTTTACACCTTCTGACGCGAACACTTACTTAATGAGGCAAGAGGTCCAGTTACTCAGTGAAAAACTCAAAATGATATATACATATATATATCTCTTGCAAGCCAGGGTTATTCACCAATAGGTCATCCAACAAATCTTAAAATAAACATGATTAAGCTCAAATATCATACCTCACAGAATATATGCTAATGTGTTCGTGATAATTCAACTCAAAACAAGTGAAGCCTTTCGAGCCCAAAAATAAGTCAAAGGACTCATATTCCTAATGATGATGACGTGTTCAAAATGTTAAGCAAACCAATGAAATGCAAACCACAGTTACAACTTAACTCATATTTAACAACAAAATAACACAATTTTTTTTTTTAGAACAAAAATCTAGATAAAAACAAACAAACAGACAGAGTGTCTTTCCATACCCCCAAACTTGAATTACACATTGCCCTCAATGTGTAGTATAGAAATACATTACTAGAAGTAAGGAAACATCAGAGTTTGCAAAAAGACAGGGCGTCCCCCAAACTTAAACACCAAGACACCTGTCAAAAACTCACAACAATATTGTCTCACAGAAATAGGCATCATATGATTAATTGAAGAAAGAACTTGTGGAGTGAAGTGCAGAAAATAAACTGGAAAAGAAAACTTTATAGTGCTTCCCCTGATCATTCGGATGTCCAACCAATCCCTTCCACCCTTTCTTCTTCAAAACTTCATAGCATTCTAGAAGGATGTTTCGCCATCTTATGTAGCCAACTTGCTTGATTCAAAGGATTTTCTTAGGACGACGATTCCTAGATTTACGCGCTTGTGTTAATGATTCCTTGAAGATCTTGGCATAAGATGGCTCTTCAAGACATTGAGGAGATGAAGCTTTGGGTTCTTGATGTGTCTCAAGAGGGACTATGAAGAAGGAAAGAGCTTCAATACTCATTTCTTTGTCATTGGACAGATATGGATTTTCTCAGGACTCACTATTCTCTGGGTGCTCAACTTGCTCCTCTTTTTCTTCCTCCTCATAGTTATTCACAATTAAAGGTTCAGCTGCTAATAAAGATGGGTTAGGGAATGATACCTTAGGAATGGAATCCAATAAGACCTTAGCTTGCTCATATATCATGTCAAGGTCCAGATCACATTCAAATTCAACAAAGTATTCTTCAAAAGGATCCTCTAGACTTGGCTCATTAAAAGTCTTAGCTTGCTCAAGGAACTTGTCAATGTCTAGGTCACGTTCAGATTACACAATGTATTCTTCCAAAGAATCCTCTAGACTTGGCTCATTAAAAGTCTCAGCTTGCTCAAGTATCTTTTCAAGGTCTAGGTCACATTCAGATTGAGAAAGCACTCTCCCAAAGGGTTCTCAAGATTTGGTACACTAAAAATCTCCTCAACAATTTCTTCACTCCCAAGTGTGGTGGTGGCTTGGACATGCTCATGATAAGAATTGCTATCATCATCCTCGTCAATCATGTAGTGTCATTTAGCCATCAGCTGAATTTGAAACTCTTCATCCTCTATTCTATTGCATTCAGCAACTAGATGACCGATTTATCCTTCCAACCTTGACATAGCTTTATGAGTGAAGTTTTTAAGTTCTTGTATGTCTTGGCTAATGACCATCGTGGAATTTTTCAGCTCTTGTATGCCTTGGGAGTTGAGCATGTTGGTATTCTTCATCTCCATGGTGGTATTCTTCATCTCTAATAGGAATGCTTGCAACGTGTCTTCCAATGATGATTGTTGAGGAGGATAATCATATGATGAAGGACGGAGGACTTGGTTATCGAACTGCGGATATTCTAAATGGTGCAATTCATCAACTTCGAGCGCATAATTTCCTGTAATCTTCTAGCATGCAAATATCTGTTAAGTGCCAAAATATTTATATTTTAGCCCTTAACTTATATTTGTTAATTCCTTAGTTTTGTTAGTTTATGCCATTTAAGTTCTTTTATGTGCTTTCTAAGATCTTGTAGGCTTTTGGAAGAAAATGAAGCAATTTTGGAAGTATCGGGCTTAAAGAGCAATTTTGGGAAAAGCTGGAGGTTCTGGTAGTGCGATCGAGCGCACTACACGCAAGGGCTAGATGAGCACAAGGCGTGCACTCGTGCGCATAAGAAGCAGCGCGATTCAGCGCCCAACACAGACGATCGATCGCAGTCCTGCGATCGATCACACACGGGGTGTGATTGAGCGCACCTATGCATGAGGAGCAAGCTAGCCGCAGCCTTTTTATGGAAGGTGTTTCTTTTAGGGTTTTGAAGACTTGTGCGAACTAGGGCTCAAACTCTACATTTTTTAGGGTTTCTAGAGTGTTCCTAAGGCCTATAAATAGACCCTTAAACCTTTAGAATAGACACACAATTTCTAAGGAGAAGAATTGGAGCTCTTCAAGTTCAAGTTTCGGGTTTATTCTTTTCCTTTCTATTTTATTTTATGAAGATGTTAAACATCAAACTCATGTGTAACTAAATTACTTAGTAGGGCTAGATTGAAGCTCTAATTATGTTTATTTAATATTTCAATATTGACGCCTTTGTGATGATCATGTTGTGATATTTAACTTGTTTAATTCTTGTTTTCATGAATTCCTCATATGTATTTATCTGATCAACATATGCATGTGGTATGAACTAGTTAATTAAATCAATTTGGATGATCAAGTCTTTGGTTTAATAAGAGTAACAAAAGAAATTCACACTGGGTTCTTGGGTTAATCAACATGGGGAATCGAGAGTAGGCACCCATGCCCTAGGCCTCATGCGTTTGTCAATTTCCACAAATTTATGCTTTCTTAAAGAACAACTTAGTAGACACACATGCTAAATCATTTAAGAAATAAAAGAATTAGAGTAGACACCCATGTCTAATTCATTGCTTAGGAAAATCAATAGCTTAAGGAGTAGACACTCATATCTTTAGGTTGGCAAACATTAAGTATTCATAATATGATTAGATCATTGGTATATTGTTATATTATCTAAATATGATTAGTGGTGGATATCAAAGCCCTACCTTTTATTATTATCAACTCAAAATCAATATTTGTTTTGTTTTACTTACGGAATTTATTTTAAGCAAAATTTAGAAATCCTCGTGGGAATGATCTCGTATTTGCACCGTATACTACAATATTGATCTTGTGCACTTGCGAGTAAAGCGTACAATTATTTGCTTATTAATTTAGGTAGATATTTGTACAACAAGTTTTTGGCGCTGTTGCCGGGAATTGCGGCCAATTTTGTTTAGAATTATTTTCCTTTAGTTTCGTTATTTTAATTTTTAATTTTAATTCTGTTTTAATCAAAAATCAAAAATATTTTTCGTTTTTTTTTTTTTTTTTTTTTTTTTTTTGCTTTGTTTCAGTCTGTGGCACCTGCATTCTGTTACTGCGATCGAGTGGAGACCGCGTGCGATTGAACTTACTAATCTGTGATCGAGCACAATTCTAGGGAGCATCCGGACATCAGCACTAAAGCTGCTATGACTGCAGAGGCAAATCAACTTATGCAAGGTCGTCGATGTCAAGACTCAATCATCCTTCCACTCGATCCCAAAATTGAGTGGACAATTCGAGAAAGGCCTAGAGACAACTCCGACACAGAAGAAGAGGAAGAAGTTGAGAAAACAATGGAAGATCGGTTGGAGAACCCGCCATTAGTGCGAAGACTGATGAAACAGGCTTTCATCCCGAAAACCTCAACTAGCCATCATGCATAGCCTATCATCCGGAGGTGGAAGGAAATTACTATATATCCCCACAGATACTCAATGCATTGACTCACTTCAAGGGCACAGCTGCTGAGGATCCTAACTTGCGTCTTAAGGAATTCTTTGATCTATGCAAGCTTCAACACATACAGGGCCTAACTCCGGAGAGACTCAAGTTAGTCCTCTTTCCTTTTTCTTTAACAGATAATGCTATATTGTGGTATAATTCCTTGCCTGCAGATTCCATCCATACTTGGGAAGAGTTAGTCACTAAGTTCCTAACGAAGTTTTTCCCAGCTCAAAAGACAAGGCAGCTTAAAAGGGAACTTCAAATGTTCCCACATAGAGATGGGGATCTTTTCTTCAAGGCATGGGACCACTTTAATGCGCTGCTTCTGAAGTGCCCACATCACAACATCCCTCAAGATGATCAGGTACAAATTTTTTATGAAGGGTTAGATGACACTAACAAATGGATGATTGATTCAGCTTGTGGAGGTGCACTTATGGAAAAGAGTAGTGAGGAAGCCATGGAGCTCTTCAAAACACTAAGTAAGCACTCCCAATAATTCTGTTCCAGAGGAAGGCGAGGAGTAAAAAGTAAAGGCATGTATAAAGTGAACCTAAATGGTGGATCTCCAAATCAGATGGCTACTATGGAAAGAAAGCTAGATATGATTGTCAAAGCCATGACTGCTCAAAACATTTCACCTAGTCAACAAGACACATAACTCCAGGTATGCGCCATATGTTTTCATTTTGATCACACCACTGAGACTTGTCCTTTGTATCCATTTCCAGATCCAGAGCAAGCGAACTATGTGGGGCAAAACAATTATCCTCCCAAGAACAATCCATACTCCAACACCTACAATCCAGGGTGGCACAACCACCCCAATTTCTCATGGAGTAACAATCGAAATGCTCTAAACCCTCAAGGGCAGCAGAGGAGTCCCCAACAAGCAGTCCAACTAGTTCAGGAGTCGAAGAAGAATGACTTGGAAAGTCTGGTACAATAATTTATGCTTGCGCAACAACAAGCTAATGCAAAGAATGAGTAAGCTATTCAAAGATTGGAAGTACAAGTGGGGCAAATGGCTAAGGAGCTGAGTGAAAGAAAGTAGGGTGAATTTCCATCCCCAACAATACCTAATCCAGGAGGTCACCAGCAATTGAAAAATGTCACAACTCTCATAAATGGCAAGATCATAGGAACATACGAGACAACTCAAGCATCTCCAGAGGAAGCCTCAACATCCAAGGTAAGTAAAATGGAGAAGGTGAATGAACCACCCTTCCCTCAAAGGTCAGTAAAGCTAAAGAAAGAAAAACAACTTCTTGACATTTTTGAGATCTTGAGAAAAGTAGAGATTAACATTCCTTTATTAGATGCAATTAAACAAATTCCCTCATAAGCTAAATTTTTACAGGATTGTTGCACTCATGAAAGGAAGTTTCAGGAGCATGAAATAGTTGCTTTAGCAAGGGAGGTAAGTGCAGTGTTGTTAAGAAAACTACCACCAAAGCTAAAAGATCCATGAAGTTTTACAATCCCTTGCAGGAGACCATTTTTTTGAGCATGCATTGCTGGATCTAGGAGCTGGGGTCAATTTGCTGCCATACACTATATCTGAGACACTAGGTTTGGGGGAGCTTCAACCAACTTCTATCACCTTTCAATTGGCAGACAGAAGCATCAAAAGACCAAGAGGTATACTTGAGGATATCTTGGTAAAGGTAGGTGAATTTATTTTACATGCTGATTTTATTGTATTGGATATAGAAGAGTCTCCTATGCCATTGCCCTTACCCATCATTTTAGGAAGACCCTTTATGAGAACTGCTGATACAAAAATTTGTGTGAAAAATGGTACTGTAAATATGAAGGTAAATGGTGAGAAGGTAGAATTTAGAATATTTGATGCATTGAAATTACCTCAAGATGATTTGAAATGTGTTAATGTCTGTATGATTCACGGTGTTGTTGAGAAAGTATTTCAGGTGCATCACATTGATCCATTGGAGGCCACCCTCACCCATAGTTTCACAAGGTAGGACATTGAGCCAGAATCTAAAGATGTTACTGATAACATCATTGAAACTATGCACCTTCTTGAGGCCTCTCCAAAGCATCCAAGTATGTACACCCTTCCCTTTGAGCCTCTTGAGCCTACTAATACTACTCTTGTCCATTCTATTGTCCAGGCACCAAGATTGGAATTGAAGCAATTGCTAGAACACTTGACATATGCCTACTTAGGAGAAAACAAGACACTACTGATCATAATTGCTGCAAATCTGAGTTTTCGAGAAGAAGAAAAGCTGTCGAGAGTTCTTAGAGAGTATAAAACTGCTTTGGGATGGACCATTGCTGACATCAAAGCGATAAGTCCAGCCAAGTGCATGCATTTAATCTTCCTTGAAGATGAAATAAAGCCAACCAGGATGCATAGAGAAGACTTAACCCACACATGAAGGAGGCAGTCAAGGTAAAGGTATTGAAACTGTTGGATGTGGGCATTATCTACCCCATCTCAGATAGTAAATGGGTCAGTCTAGTCCAAGTAGTTCCAAAGAAGAGTGGGATCATAGTGGTGAAGAATGAAGATGATGAGCTGATATCTACAAGAATAACCATTAGTTGGAGGGTATGCATTGACTATAGAGAGCTGAACAAGGTGACAAGAAAAGACCATTTTCCCCTACCCTTCATTGATCAAATGCTAGAGAGGTTAGTTGGCCATAGCTACTACTGCTTCTTGGATGGGTACAGTGGCTACAACCAGATTGCAATAGCACCAGAGGACCAAGAGAAGACCACCTTCACATGTCCTTTTGGCACATTCGCCTATAGAAGAATGCCATTTGGATTATGCCATGCACCAGCCACCTTCCAAAGATGCATGATGAGTATTTTCACAGATGTGGTGGAAAAATTCATTGAGGTATTTATGGATGATTTTAGTGTTTTTGGGTCTAATTTCGATGAATGCCTCAATCATCTGAAGAGTGTCCTCAAGAGATGCAAAGAATGCAACTTAGTGCTCAATTGGGAAAAATGCAACTTCATGGTTCAACAAGGCATTGTGTTGGGTCATTCTATTTCCAGCAAGGGCATTGAGGTAGATAAGGCCAAGATTGACATCATCTCCAAACTCCCCCCTCTTGTGATAGTGAAGGGGGTGAGAAGTTTTCTTGGACATGCCGGGTTCTATAGATGGTTCATCAAGGATTTCTCCAAGATCTCTAGACCCCTCTATGCATTGCTAGGCAAGGAGGCCAAGTTTGAATGGACTGAAGAATGCATGATTGCTTTAAACACACTAAAAAAGCTTCTCACATTTGCACCAATAATGATGGCACCTAATTGGAATCTACCATTTGAGCTCATGTGTGATGCCAGTGACTTTGCCTTGGGAGCTGTCTTAGGTCAAAGAATCAATAAGGTACCTCATGCCATTTATTATGCTTCTAGAACATTGAATGATGCTTAGCTAAATTATTCTACGACTGAGAAATAATTATTAGCTGTCATGTTTGCTTTGGAGAAGTTTAGATCATACCTGATTGGTTCTAAGGTTATTGTATTCACTGATCATGCTGCTTTGAGATATTTGTTTGCTAAGAAAGATGCAAAGCCTAGATTGATCAGATGGGTATTATTACTGCAAGAGTTTGACCTTGAGATTAGAGATAAGAAGGGCAGTGAGAATGTGGTGACAGATCACCTATCTAGGCTACTTCATGAGGAAGGAGATGAGCATCCATTGATTGAAAATTTTCCTGATGACAGTTGTTTGCAGTTGAGGTCCAACTTCCATGGTATGCAGATATTGTTAATTATATAACTGCCAAAGTTTTTCCTCCAAGTATGTTTAGTCAAGAAAGGAAGAGGTTGATGTCTATATCTAGACATTACCATTGGGATGGCCCTTATCTGTTCAAATTCTGCCCTAATCAAATTATTAGAAGGTGTGTCTCAGAAGATGAGCACTTGAGCATATTCCAGCATTGCCATCAGTTTGCTTGTGGAGGACACTTTGGGGCCAAGAGAACAACTCTTACGGTATTACAATCTGGTTTCTATTGGCCTAATGTGTTTAAGGATGCCTATTTGTTTTGTAGCTCTTATGATAGATGCAAGAGGACAGGTAACATCTCATCCAGAAATCAGATGTCATTGCAAAATATTCAAGTGGTAGAGCTCTTCGATGTATGGGGTATTGACTTCATGGGTCCATTTCCTAACTCATATGGTTATTTATATATTCTTGTGGGTGTGGATTATGTGTCTAAATGGGTCAAGGCTATCCCCTCAAAGACTAATGATCACAAAGTGGTTGTGAAGTTTTTGTAGGATAACATCTTTGCTAGGTTTGAGACGCCATGGGCAAAATTAGTGATGGAGGTAGCCACTTCAACAATTATGCCTTTGCTTCTTTGATAAAGAAGTATGGCATCACACATAAGGTTGGCACTCCATACTATCCCCAAACCAGTGGTCAAGTGGAGATAAGCAACATAGAGATCAAAAGCATACTAGAACAAACAGTGAATCCCAGCAGGAAGGATTGGTCTCTGCGCTTGAATGATGCACTATAGGCTTATAGGACTGCATACAAGATGCCTATTGGTATGTCTCCATATCGGTTGGTCTTTGGGAAAGCATGTCATCTACTAGTGGAGTTGGAACACAGAGCATATTGGGCCATCAAGAAGTTTAACTTTGATATGAAACAAGCTGGTGACAAGAGGAAGCTCCAACTAAATGAATTGGAGGAATTGAGGCGTGATGCATATGAGAACGCCAAGCTCTACAAGGAAAGACCCAAAGCATACCATGACAAGCAACTGGTTAGGAAGGAGTTTCATGTAGGATAGAAGGTGTTGATCTATAATTCAAGATTGAAACTTTTCCCTGGTAAGCCTAAGTCATGATGGTCTGGACCTTGTATTGTTGCCCAAGTGTTCCCTCATGGAGCTTTGGAGGTTCACAGCCCACAAAAAAATTAGTCATTCAAGGTGAATGGACACAGAGTGAAGCCATACATTGAAATGAACTTTGCACCAAGAGATCAAGATTTGGCATCACAAGATCTTGCACTCTAGTCTGTCCAATATGCAACACCACTAAGAGCACTTGAGCCACAATTAGTGGAATTCGAGTGCATCTCCCCAAAATAGTAGCACTGAAGCTACTATTGCAAGAGTTTGAGTAGTCCAGGAGCTCAAGCGAATCTGTTCAGATCAATGGTACTGAGGCCACTGAGTGCGGTACAAATCTCTATCCTTTGGTTTCATTTACATTATGTCATTTTTTATCTTTTCATTATTTTTCGTAGTACTTTTAGTGTTCTTATTTATATTTTGTGTCTGTTTTTCTTTATTTCGGTAAGATGTTGTCCATTTTGCATTTATTTATTTTTTAAAAAAAAGTGTTTTACATTCTGTTTGTGCAACTGAGCGCACCTTGCGTGCGTTTGAGCGCACCACCACCACACACGCAAACCGCTGCGCAAGTGCGATCGAGCGCACTCTGGTAGAGGGTCACGTGACCTATTTTAGGTCAGTTTTTTTTTTTTTTTTTTTCCCTATCACTCTTTCCTCCTACGCCGTGCACCACCACCAGCACCCTCCCCTCATTCAGCTGACACTGCACACCACCAACTCACCTCCACCGGCTTTCTATCGCCACCACTCACTGCCCCACAACACTCACAACCCATTCCCCCATCACCTATCCCCACCCCAACTCCCATTCAACCCACTCTCATTTTTCCCCAAAATTTTCTTTTGTGTAAAAGCAATATGTGGGTGTTTCTCCACACACAATCGTTTCTATGGTTGGTTTTCTCTGTTGTGCAGGGGGTTGGGCCATTTTTGCTGTGGTTTTGTAATCTAGCTCATGACACTACACACCAAGTGTTTGACAAAATTTCTAACCCAAGCTGCACAATGCCTAAAGCTCAAGCTTCATCCTCTCAAGTCTTTAAAACCCAAGCCACTTCCTCCCCACCCACTTTTGAGGAGCTGGGGCTTCTATTTGAGACAACATTTGCAATTTGAGAAGACTTCCAAAACCTTGAAGCCACTCACTGGGCAGTTGCCAAATTCAAATGCCGAGGGTTGAAGAAAATGTTCAAAGTCGTCACCTCCATTGCATACAAAAAATTGGTAGCAGAGTTCTATGAGCATTTGTCTTTCGATTGCACCAAGCCGGGTATCCTGCCCTCAACCGTTCACGACAAAGATATTGAGGTGACTTCAGCCGACATTACCACTACTCTACAGTGCAGTGATGAGCATCCTCCAGAAGAAGCATAGCTTGCAGCAAGACATCCCAAATTCTATGTTGCAAAAATAATTGAGGACATGTGTCACGGGCAGTTTGCAGGCACACATAATAATGCCAGCAACAAGGCCAAGTTGCCTCTACAACTCTGGCTTGTGGACTCTATTCTGCATTGAAATGCCTTTCCCCTAGGACACAAAACTCAAAGACAAGATCTATTCTTACAAACACTTTACGTCTTTCATATAGGTGCTTGGTGTTCCATTCCTACGATTATTTGGAGCCAAATTCACAAGTTCAGGAATGGGGTGCATTTCGGGGGAGTTGAGTACACCCACTCATGAGGGCTGCCTTTTCCATATTTACTCACTTACATACTTCGAAAAAAGGGCACAAAGGGCACCTCAACAGATGAACCAGTCACCAAGACCCCGAGGTTTGGCATTCGACAATGGAATCAAAGTTGTTCACACATCCCCAGGGTACCTTAAGCACCAGCAACTGAGGCGGAGGAGTTCGAGACAGAGCCTATGGCAGAAGATGAACCTGCAGCTGAGCAAGAAGCGGTAGAAAAGAAGGTGACTGTCACTCTGCGCGTAGCACAATGTCGTTCTATCAGTGAAGAAGTGGCAGCACTCCGGTGAGAGCTCGCAGATCAAAGACGGGAGGCTCGGGAGGAGAAAGTCTCGACATACCAAAGATTAACTAACTTAGAAGAACTGATGCGGTCTATTCTAAACCGATTGCCACCACCATCAGGAGCATCTTCTTCGGGACATCAATGAGAGGGGAACAATAGTCTGGCTGAAGACGTTAAACTTAGTGCTCATGGGAAGCACCCCATAATTTATCCTGTTATTTTTTTTTTTTCACTTAATCTTTATGTTTATCTTTAGTTTTGTTTTGTTTCATTTTATTTGTTTTAGTGTTTTATTTTGCAGGGACAAATGTGCTTCGATTTGAGTTTGAGGGGTGTGTTATGAGCCATGCTATTCTAGACAGTTTTGTCCATATCCCAGGTAAATTCTTTCCATGTTAGAAACATATTGGGGACAATGTGTAATTTAAGTTTGGGGGTATGGGAACACTTTACACACACTTTGTCCCAGTTTCATTTTGTTTTTAGTTTTGTTGTTTATATATATGTGTGTGTGTGTGTGTGTGTGTGTGTGTGTGTGCATGTTCATGTTTGCCTTAAGATTTTGGTTGATCTGAAAAAATTGTGATTTGATTTCATTAGTGAGCTTAAAATTTTGAACACATGATCTGATGATAGAATTTGTTAGTTTGGTTACTTGCTTAGGACAGTTGAGAATTCACATGGTTGATCTGATCTTACACAAGCACATTAGCACATAATTTGTGGAGTATGACATGAAGTCTGATGTGTGTGTTTCTATGTCTTGGGTGAAACTGGATGATGTATTAGATGGATACTTTGCCATATATATATATAATAAAAAAATAAAAAATAAAAGAGAAAAATAAATAAATAAAAAAATAAAATAAAATGATCATTGATAAGCTCTTCACTAAGTATCTGGACCTCTTACCTCAAAGTATTGAGTGTTCATGTCAAAAGGTGAAGAATTTTGATTTGGTTAATGTCATGGTTAGTTTGGTTTCGTAGCCTTTTTGACTCGAGTTGGTAAGTGCTTAGGGGAGTTTTACACCTAATGCCCTAAAACCACTTGGTTTGGGAGTCATTGACTTAACACTCATTACATGGGTCAATTAGAAAGCTTAAGGGAACCAAACATTGCACAGCCTGACCAAGAAAATATATATATATATGCCATAGTTATTCGTTCTAATAGGGATTTCAATGAACTGTGAGATATTAAGACATTGCACATTGGAAATAATTGGAAGCTTCATATTTATGTGCTAGTTCACTTTACACTGTTTTAAACTTGTGATGCCTTACCATGTCTTTTGTAAGTAATTAAACTTTAAAATTCCAACTCATTGTGAAAATGGAGTTTATCTTTTTAAGCTTGCTAATGAATTAAAATCATGATCTTTTGAGTGATACCTTAATTTTGGATAATATGAACTTGTGCATAATGTTTGTGGGTAACATTTCTCGAAAACCCTCACGAGACTTCACTCGTCCTCTAGGAAATTTCTAGGGGTTTAAAAGGCTTGTTGCATATGGTAAATGCAATCGTACATCTCACGAAAGATGGATTTTTCTTTTTGTTTTCTGTTTTTTCCATTTAGTTTTTAGTTTCGTATTGCTAAGGGACTAGCAATATGTAAGTTTGAGGATGTGTTAAGTGCCAAAATATTCATATTTTAGCCCTTAACTTATATTTGTTAATTGCTTAGTTTTGTTACTTTATGTCATTTTAGTTCTTTTATGTGCTTTCTATGTTCTTGTAGGCTTTTGGAAGAAAAGGAAGCAATTTTGGAAGTATCGGGCTTAAAAAGCAATTTTGGGAAAAGCTGGAGACTCTAGTAGTGCGATCGATCGCAGTGGAGCTACGATCAAGCACACTACAAGCAAGGACTAGACGAGCGCAAGGTGTGCGCTCATGTGCACAAGAAGCAGCCTCAATCACATTTGCGATCTAGTGCCCAATACAGACGATCGATCGCACACGGGATGCGATCGAGCGCACCCGTGCGTGAGGAGCAAGCCAGCCACAGCCTTTTTATGGAAAGTGTTTCTTTTAAGGTTTTGAAGCCTTGTGCGAACTAGGGCTCAAACCCTACGTTTTTTAGGGTTTCTAAAGTGTTCCTAAGGTCTAAATAGACCATTACACCTTTAGAATAGACACCTATGCCTAATTCGTTACTTAGAAAAATCAATAACTTAAGAAGTAGACACCCATACCCTTAGGTTGGCAAACATTAAGTATTCATAATATGATTGGATCATTGACATATTATTATATTATCTAGATATTATTAGTGGTGGATATCAAAGCTTTACCTTTTATTATTATCAACTCAAAATCAATATTTGTTTTGTTTTACTTACGAAATTTATTTTAAGCAAAATTTAGCAATCCTCATGGGAATGATCTTATACTTGCACCATATACTACAATATTGATCTTGTGCACTTGTGAGTAAAACGTACAATTATTTGCCTATTAATTTAGGTAGATATTTGCACAACAATATCCCACATAAACCATTAACCATTCTCTTTTCTTTTTTTTTGTCTGCTACGCGAGTGCGCTCGACCGCAGGGTGGATATGATCGAGCGCACTAGCGTTGATTCGTTCTGCTGATGCTGGTGCGCTCGAGCTTAGGAAGGCAGGGATTGAGCATAGGCCGCGAATGCGCTCGAGCGTACCAGATGTGCGCTCGATCACACTCACGTTAGTGTGCGGAGAGATTTGCGGCAGAACTGCAAAACAAGCCAAAAAAAAAGAATAAGAAAAACTCTTTTTTTCTTTTTACATTAGAAACAGGAATAAAATAAATAAATTACAGAAAAATAAAATCCTAATTATAACTAGTATAAAGATAAAACTAATTTAAACATAAATTGTTTTCAAAAATCAAATAATTCAACGGCAACGGTGCCAAAAACTTGTTGTGTCAAATTAAAATACTCGCAAGTGCATAAATCATTTGTCGTTAATGGATTGCAAGTGCGAGGTCGACCCCATTGGGAATTGTGATTTTAAAGAACAAAATATATCGAAACTAATTAAATCTTATCCTAGTTCCAATAAAGGTTTGAATTTTGGTTTTTAAAACTAAAAGAAAGCACAAAGTAAATAAGATAAAATAAACAACAGATAAAGGTACTAAGGTTGTGGAATCCACACTCACCAAATCATTGCAACATGTTCCATGTTCATCAATATTATCCAAAGTTCTGACAATAAAATCTTAAGTATGTTTTACTTTCGCTTCAAAGAGTTAATCAAAATCATCCCATGTATCCATTCTTTTACACAAATCACAAAAAAAAAATCCAATTTAAATCAAATCATCAAGTGTATCTATAAATCACAGCAAGATATCCAATTTTAAATCAAAACATCATTTGTATCCATAGAACAAATCACAAGGGATATCCAATTTTTTTATAAATTAAAAACCAAGCAATCGATTATGTGAAATTATCTCAAATCATCAAATGTATCTTTGAATCACAAAAGATATCCAAGAATCACTCCACAAATTGATTAGAAGTAAAACAATTGAAATAAAAACTCAATAAAATTGGATAACATTGATTTACATGAACATAATGTTGCTCTTCATTGATGAGGCTTCATCCTCAACCTTAGTTGAGAATTTAGCTCCACATGATTATCGAAAATAAAACCTAAACCTAAGGAAAAACTAAACTAAAGAGAAAAGCTGTGGATCTAAATTGCCTCAAAACTTGTCTCTTTTTCTTGAAGGTTTAGAGGTTTATTTATAGGGCTTAGGAAAGTCTTAGAAGTCCTAGTAAACTTAGGTAATTCGGAGGTTAGACCCCTAGCCCAATTAGGATTATGAAAACCTAATTCTAGGTGGAAAAAGACTATTTATGCATCTGGGCCGTACTCTGACTTCGCGAGTGCGCTCGATCACACTCGTGCCTGCGATGGAATTCTTGAGGCGCAGTGCTCACACGCTGATGCCTGTCCATGGGTGGGGATGCGCTTGAGTGCAACTTAGCTGGGCTTGAGCGCATATGCGCTCAAGCATAGGGCTGTGCGCTAGATCCTAAGCCCCTAGATTGCTCTTTTTCCAACTTTCTTTAAAACTTCGCAATTTTTCTCTTTAAAGCTGCAGTTTTCCCTCAGAAACCTATAAAACACTAAAAACAAAGAACTAACACAAAACATTAGATTATAACACAGCCAAAGGATTATCAAATGTAAATTAAGGGGCTCAAATTTGCAATATTTAGCATTTATCAATATGACTTAAGCACCAATATTTAAAGACACTTTCTTAAAAAGAAAAAATAAATGAACAAAAGTTCTGTGTCAAATATTTTCCTAACATGTCCCTATAGAAAGAGTTAGTGATAAAACCATTGTGGAAGCAGAAGGTCACTAAAGAACTATTTTTAAGTTTGTGTTATGTCCCAAGGGAGTATTTAGGATGAGGGTGAGTAGGCCCTAACGCGATAAGGTTTGACTTTTGACTTGATGTTCATGTCAACCTTCCTCATAAGCCTTTACGTTATATCCTATCCCCTCACCAATATAAGGTCTTTAACTTGCTTGTTGATTAGCTTCCACACAAAAAACATAAGCATGGTTTGAATGGAACATATCGCTTTGTTTTTGTTAAGGAAAATTTTGATCCATTCATCTTTTGATTCTCATGCCTACTTTGCACACTTCGAGCATTTAATATATTGGAAATTCATTGTTTAATACATGAGCTATTGGTGCATTTTTCTTGTGTGCTATCTTGACATTTGATCATTCATTGAAGGGGAGAAACTCATTTTTCGCAAATTTTTTTTCTCTAGGGCTACTAGTTCAAGCTAGTCAAGAGTTCTTTATAACCCTATTTTTATCCCTACTCAGTTCAAACTAATCACTTACTAGTTCGAACAAGGTACATGCTAAGACATTTTTGGCATTGCATATCATGGACTTACATTTCACTCATTTTACGTTCAGTGCATTGCTCATGATCTTGGTTGGGATTAGAGGATAGTGTTTTAGTTTCCTGTTAATGACGCCTACTGAGAATTCAAGATGTTGTACAGTTTAGTTCTTAGATAGGTCAATTGATTTTGCGCATCACCCATTGATGTTCATCTTTGCAATGTACATAAGTGATTCATTTGGCTAGGTGTTTAGTTATTTGAATTGCTTGTTACAAGATATTTTGCTGAATCTTTCATTGGGAATAAGAATTAGATGAATTTGAAACCCTTTGTCGTTTCGTTGGAGAGGGTTTTGGTTTTGATTTTTGATTAGCATGGATGTGCAAATGTGTTTATTGGATATTTATTCAATTATTCATCAACGTGTTAATCAGAGTTTTATTACTTCAATTCTTTATGCGTTTAATGGTTTGTTGGTGTGTTAGAGAACAATTTAGACTCATAATTTCATCCAAGACTAGTTTGTGGTTTAACATGTTTTTTTTTTTTTTTTTTTAAACTTGAGCATTTTGTTGTAGTTGGGTTTTGTCACCGAATTGCCAAAAAGAGATTTTGTTAGGTTTTTAGGGTTGACTAATTTAGTGTCCAAAACACTTCGGTGTAGTATGGTGTAAATTAGACAAGTCTTCTTAAGATTCTTCATAAAGTTCATATTTGTATTCTCAGTTTGAACTATCCAGTGTAGGGGCACTTTCAAGACTTCAAGAGACTTCCAATCTAAATGTTGTCCCAAGTCAATTTGAATTAAATCTTGACAGAGACTTCTCATCTAAGTTCCATTTTAAGTCAGTTTGAACTGAAGGTTGTTCATGCTATCCAACATTGACCAAGTAGGAGTAACACGACCATAACTTTTTGATTTCGAAATCCAATGAAGACAAACATAGTGGGTTTGGAAAGCTAATTCCAAATGATACAATTTTGCATTACATGAGAAGTTTCCAATTACAATGTTTACGGGTCAAAATGGATTGTAAAGAGAAGACTGAAAAGTTGGACATAACCAGTTCGAACGGAATCTGAAAATTTGCAATATTTCAGAAATCAACTTTCAGATTTGAGGGCTACTTTCCAAAGTCTATTTAAGGGCTTTTATAACACGATTTTTTAAGGGACTGGAGGCAATCTTTTCAAAGAACAAAGAGTATTGTTCTTTAGGTGCTAAGTGAGAAAGTTTAAGTTTTGTGCTTTCAATTGCTCATCTGACTCTTTATTTTAGCTTCGTTAAAGATCAGCATCCAGACTTCCATTTTGTACAAAAAAAAAAAAAAAAAAACAAAAAAACTAAGTCCACCGTTTGTCTGCATCTAGTTTGCTCTGTCAAGCCCGGTGTAACCATCTAGGGCGGGCTACACAAATCCATCACCATTTTTCAACATGCAAGAATTGTTACGATCCTGCTTAAGTCTAATCTTAACTATGTGTATATAAGCTCTTGAGCACTCTTCCTTTGCAAGCAAATTTTCAGGGGTGAGTTCTACCCAAAGTTTGTAACATTCAAGTTATTACGGGCCTCCGTAATGAGGGATGAACAATCAAAAAGAGTAATAAGCTTTGATAGGATTTGGTAGATAATTCGAGGAATCCTAGGCCTCCTAATTTTAGGGTAATTCAAGTAACCCTAAACCTCCCAAAACAACTACTATAGTTAAATATTAAACTTCTCATATATTTTATTGATCACTCTTAGGTTTATATAAACTATTACATGGCAAAAATAGAAATACATGTAAATAGAAAATATAATTTCTAATAGGACACAAATCTCATATTTTCTACTAGAGATATTGCTTTATCAGCAAGTGTCCTTATTTTCCTAATAAAGCTAATAAATATATTATTCTTCTAAGAGACAATAGTCACTTACCTTATCTAAAAGAGTTAAACAAAACCCTAATTCCAATGGACTAAACCATCTTACCACCGGGTCATAGACCCGTAACTCTTAGGTTTATATAAACTATTACATGGCAAAAATAGAAATACATGTAAATAGAAAATATAATTTCTAATAGGACACAAATCTCATATTTTCCACTAGAGATATTGCTTTATCAGCAAGTGTCCTTATTTTCCTAATAAAGCTAATAAATATATTATTCTTCTAAGAGACAATAGTCACTTACCTTATCTAAAAGAGTTAAACAAAACCCTAATTCCAATGGACTAAACCATCTTACCACCGGGTCATAGACCCGTAACTCTTAGGTTTATATAAACTATTACATGGCAAAAATAGAAATACATGTAAATAGAAAATATAATTTCTAATAGGACACAAATCTCATATTTTCTACTAGAGATACTGCTTTATCAGCAAGTGTCCTTATTTTCCTAATAAAGCTAATAAATATATTATTCTTCTAAGAGACAATAGTCACTTACCTTATCTAAAAGAGTTAAACAAAACCCTAATTCCAATGGACTAAACCATCTTACCACCGGGTCATAGACCCATAACAAGCATTCTGGCTATCAAACTTGATGTCTTAATAATAAGGATAACTTCAAAAAATCTCCCATAAATTTTTAGTAGTTTTGAAACGGAAAAAACCTCAATCGAACCTTCAATTTTTTGCAATGTTTGTTTCCCTCTGTTAAGATTTTCTATCAAGTATTTTCAAAATTTCCAAAATACCTTTGGGGATGGTCAAGATTTAAGGGGATTTGCAAAAATACCTACACTTCAATCTTTGCTATTTTTTATTTTATTTTATATGAAAAGAGCTTTTTGAAAATTTTGAAAATATTTAGCGAGAAATCCTAATATAAGGAGACATTGCAAAAAATTGAAAGTTTTTTAATTTCGTGAAGTAATTTCAAAACACCAAAAAAGTTCAAGGGAAGTTTTGTGAGGTTTTTCCTAATATTTCTGTGCAAACTCTGGCTAACCTGCAGCTTCTCGTTTATTTATTTATTTTCCCCCATAATTATGATAATTTGGTGGAAATAACCTTCTGAGTTTTTAATCAAAGCGGGAGAGGGGGAATTGAGTTTTCCATATTCATGGTGCCTTAAACCAGAAATTATTTTTCAAGGGTGTCAAGAAGAAAAGAATCCCAAGAGAAGCTGTTACAGAGCATTATTGAATGCTTTTTCCATAGCCATGGAAACAAAACAACAGTAGCACTAGCATTCAAACAAAAACTTGTAACAAAATGAGTAGTGTTAGCTTTATTCGACTCCATGCATAGAACAACATAACACCGAGAAACTATAAGAATTTACAGTTGTGGATGATGAGGGCATCAACATCTCACTCACTTATGGCGCTGCTTGTTTCAACAAATGATGCTTGGTGGTGCAGAAGCCAGCAAGACCAGCAAATCTACCGTGCCATGGATATCTAGAATATTAAACTCGTACCCGTTTGATGTCACTTTCAGGGACACTTGCATCACTCCCATTACCCCGGACTGGAACTGATGTTTGCCCTTGGAGCTGCAAAAGCAAATGCATATGGACTTTCCATGACAAAAATGAGAGAGAGAGAGAGAGAAAGAAGGTGCCCATTTCTTACCTTCTCAGGAGAAAGGTATCAATTAAGGAGGTGAAACATTCTTGCGAACAAAAATATTTGGAAACTTTTGAAAAGAGTTTTGCTGTTAAAATATTCTCAGAACTACTGCAGGAAGTAACCAACTTCGATATTAAAATTTACTGGAACAAAATCTTACATTTTCACCAGGAACAACTGCATATCGCTCTGATGGTGAGACCCAGGTTTTGCCTATCCAAGGAAACATTCAAAAGAAGATCCAAAAATTAAGAAAAAGATTGTTCAGATACTAGCCAAAAAAGAGAAGTATTTAGGTGAATAAGGCACCTGATGATGGATCAAATTTGGAGGATTCTATCTGTTGTCCACTAGATCCATCAACACTCAAAGCCTCTATGATCTTCGGAATGTTCCTGTAGGATTACATGAGACAAACATCATCAATTTCAGAATTTGGTACAGAGCTGTGAAGAACTTTTAAGTAGACATGGTTTTTCAGTTCCACAAACAGACCAGTAATAAAACCACAGCTGGCAGTAGGATGAAGAAATCTAATCGAATTTAAATGAACCCAGCTTTCTGAAGTCACTTATTTTAGATTCATGATTACTAACTGAAAGAGTTCTCAAAGCAATGAAGCTCTTCATACAGGGTGAAAGTCTACCAGACTTTTGGCAGGATTCTATATTCACAAGCAAGGACCAAAAGAGAAACCTAAGTTTTCATAGTCATCAGGTCACTACTAAAAAAGGTTTACTTGTTTGATTAATGCAGTCAATTCTTAATAGGAATCATCTCTGCAGCAGAGTAAGCACTATAAAGTTGAGACACACCATATCATAGACAGTACATGATATTTCAGTCACTGGAGATTTGGTTAACATAATAACATTACTAGGATTTAAAAAGGGTTGGTGAGATATCCTGGGGTTGATTTTGAATGTTTTCCTTGTCAAGTATATAACATTGCATCCAATATAAATAGACATGGTTTTGATGTAAGCATAAAAAACATATCAATAAAATCTTTTTATTCAAAAATCATGCATGGTATCAAAGCAGGTCTAGCAACACCTGTAAGTAGTCTTCCATAGCCTTTCAGCTCCCAGCAGGCACCATAGAGCCACTCTAGTTAAAACCCTTCCTTCACCATTAGAATATTATTAATTAAGATTTTGTAATATTTTCCGTTTTACGTGATTTAGTTGCTTATTAGGTTTTAGTATCTGCCATTAGAATATTATTAATTAGCAAAAGTTGCGGAATTATTTTATTTAGATTTTCTCTTTTGAAAACTTTGTATTTTCCATTCAAAGATAGCTCATTGTATGAAGAAAAAAACTTTTGTATTATCATGTATCTTATATCTATACTGCACTCACATGATTTATAAACTAATTAGACAATATTGCATATCATTCCCTGGGAAATAAAATGACATTTTTATTCAAACTAATTTCACAAACTTGATAACATGTAATTTTGTGCATCCTTAGTAAGTCGTGGACTTACACTTTATCTTTTCCACTTGTAAAACATTTGTGTTTTATAGCTGTTGAATCTTTTGAAGATAAATATTGGGGACCCTGATAGGAGACCAGCTTTGGACCACCTTGCTAAGTTGATCTTTGAGGAGTTGGACCACTCTTAAGTGGAGAATTCTGGCATAATTTTGATGGGTTTTGTTTGGGAGTACTATAAGTTCTTGGGTAACCCTTTGATGGATGGGTAGATATACTTATCTGATTACCAACTTAAGATTTGGTCAAATAATTTAGTTGTGACTTGATGATCGATCCGAGACCGATACTTTCGATGATTATCTTTATGCTATGATGCTTTTGTAGTTGCTCTGGTATTGTTGTTCTTATGGTTATAATAATAGTTATCTTAATGTATTAGAAAAGTCTTCCGATGTACGCTCTCTGATGAGGGCTCAAAATCCTTGGTCTTATTCCTTTGAGGAATTTGACGGGGAGGCGTACCGAGAGATAATTACTAGTTAATTATTTACTGGGGCATTATAGTTGGTGTTTATTTCATAGTCTATTTAAACCTATTTTTGTATTGTTGTTTAGCAACTTTTGGATGAATAAACAATGATTTAATGTTTCGTCTCTCGTTTGTCTTCTTTTTCTTCTTTGTGCTTTCTCTTCTCTTTCCTGTTTCTTCCCCCTTCCATTTTATTCTTAATTTCTATTGTTGTGCAGCATCAAATTTTGTATCAAAGCAAACTTTGGTCCTTTGAATATGTTGTGCTGCTGCCGTTAATGCAAGAACAGTTTTGTCGTGTCCTTGCTTTCAAACACTAGCACCACCGAAACCCAATGTCTCGGCCGGGTCCCAGACAACCCATATCAATATTCTCTTTTGCCACTATCCAATGTCTAAAAACCCAACCCGTAACCACCACACAAATCCAATCCACCACCCAATAAAAATAAATAAATAAATAAAAAGAAGAAATTGACTGAAATCCATTGCTACAGTCTCCTCCCATCCAAGCCAACCCCACCCACGCCGGAACCCACCACAACACCCAACTGCCGCTGTCACCAGAACCCGATCCGAAGTCCCAACATTTTGACAAACCCATGCCGGTATCAAGTGCTCCTACCTACCCACTGGTTGCTGCAGCTAGTACAGGTTTCGCACCAAACGCCTCTGCCTCTAACTTCATGTGATACCAATGGATTTCGTTTGATGATTCCAACACTGCTGTCCCTTTTTAATCGCCACCATCAATTGTGTAGGAGGCCTAGTGGGCTTCTTCCAAGATATATCTCTTCAGCTCATCGTTGTTCGGTATACATATCTAGTCTTCATTCATCAAAAGATTGTCTTTTGTTATCCAGTAGTAGAGTGTTTTTCCTTTTCTAGCCCTTTCCTTGAGCTCTACAAACTTTGGATCTTTCTCTAGCACCTTTGTTTCTGTCCACAGTTAGCCGTTGGACTACTAGAGTTGCAATGAATGCCGGCTCCACACTAGGCATTATCTTGGGGCTAAGCCTTTCCATTTCTTGGACTATTCGCAATAAGATAGGCACAATTGCTGACACCTAGTCTTGTGATTTCCAACTCAGTGCGTCCACGACCACATTGATCTTACCATGATGGCAATTGATATCGCAATCGTAATCCTTTATGAGCTCAAGTCACCTATGATGTCTCATATTCACCTCCTTCTAGGTGAAGTATTTCAAACTCTTGTGACCAGTGATGATCTCGCACTTCTCCCCATAGAAATAGTGCCTCACTATCTTCAGGGCATAAACCACTGCTGCCAACTCCAAGCCGTGGGTAGGGTAATTTTTCTTATAGTCCTTTAGTTGGTGTGAGGTGTACGCCACAATTTTTCCCTCCTGCATCAGCACGCATCCTAAACCCTGCTTGGAAGAAATGTTGTCCACCACAAACCCTCCAGACTCCATAGGAAGATTAAGGACAAAGATGACCCACTTCATTCAATGCTCCAAGACCTCATACGCCTCTAAGGTTCCAAAGCTCTATTTCAATGAGGTTGTCAAGTTATATGGTGTTCCCAAGACCATAGTGTCTAATAGGGATGTTAGGGTTATGAACTATTTTTGTAAAACCCTATGGCACAAAGTTCGTATGAAGCTTTAATTCTCAACTGCCTACCATCCTCAATCAAATGGCCAAGCTCAATCCTAGTCTAGGAAACCTTCTACGATGTCTGATGGGCGACCACAACAGAAATTGGGATTTGACTCTCCCTACAACACAATTTGCATAGAATAGTTCCGTCCATAGGTCCATCAGCATGAGTCCCTTCAAAGTTTTACATGGTTATAAGCCTAGGAAACCTTTAGACCTTCTCCCAATGTCATGCTAGGGCTTCTGAGTCAGCCAAAGCATTTGCATGACATGTTCACAACTTGCATAATGAAATCCGTAAATGAATTCAAACTAGTAATGCCGAATATAAACCTCAAACTAATTCACATAGGCATCACACTGAATTTAGCATAGGAGATTATGTCATGGTCCGGATCAAACCAAAACAGTTCCCACCTGGATCCATTTGAAAATTGCAAGCTTGTAATGCCAGGCCTTTCAAAGTAAAGGAACTAGTTGCTTATATAGGCCAGCTAGTTATCCTAGATGACCCTTTCAAGGACCCTTTTTATCTGACCCCAACAACAACCCTATACCTGATCCCGTTCAGCTATCCCCTCCACCAGTACATAAAGAATATATTGATGCTATTTGGATGAGGAGGTTTTTTTACCGAGGATGGAGAAGTTTAGCGCTTCCTAGTTCATTGGGGGGGTCAATCAGATTCAAACTTCAAATGGATCAATAGGGACAAGTTACAGCAGCTTGATCCTGATCTATTGGTGTACTACCGGAGCGGCCAAGAGCCACACTCAACAAAGTCGAGTTTTTCTCAGCCCAAGAGAGTTGATGTGAACATTAGAAACATCCACCAATCACACGTGTGTATCGACACCAACATCAGAGGATGGCCCAGCCTATGACTGGCTGGGTGATTGAGCTGAAGATTTTGTTGTTTTGCATTTTTTTTATTGTTATGTTATTTATTTACCAGACTATGGGTTATGTAATTTTTAGTGGGCTGTCAGCCCAAGTGTGACTAGGGGTAGGGTTTATTTCCCAATCTATTCTCCTTTTTTTCTTCTTCCTCTTCTTCTCCTCGTTTGCTCTTCTCTTTCTTCTCTTTCTTCTCTCTCCTTTCCCGTTTCTTCTTCTCCATTCTATTTTATTCTTATCCTTTTTCACCTCATCATTTCCAAGAGAAATATTCCTCTATTTCGTCCTTACAAAAAAATAATACCATTTTAGGAACTTTTTTTTTTGCCCAAATTTTTTTTTTTTTTTTTTTTTATAAGTAATATTGTATATATCAAAAAAAGTGCAATGCGCTTCGAGGTACATAAGAAAGTATACATAGGTAGCCCAACTTAAAACCCAAATACAAAACCCAAAAAGACCCAACCCAAAAAACCCAACAAGTAGCCACAACCAATTGGTAAAACCAAAGAGAAAGACCCAAAGACTAGAGCCCACACTAACCCAAACCCAGCCCTAAAAACCGAAAGCCCCTACTCTGGAAGAAAGGAAAATGCATTTTTGGTCCCAACACAATCCCGCCGACGATGGCACCTCTCCTGAGAAAGTCTTCCTCTAGCCTCATAATTGATGGAGTATTCTAAATTCTTAAGTTCCCTCTTCCCTTTTACCTTTGGGGTATAGGGCTCCCGCTCCGCTTCAATATTCGTAAAAAGATTCAAACTCGTCACCTCCTTCACCACAAGACAATCCCATAATGGAGGCGAATTTCACTGCCTCTTGTACCACCTCCGAATAGTTCTCCACCCCTTTCTCCGTAGTTTCCGCCACAACCTCGGCAAGCAGCTCCTTGTTCTTCTGCAATTGCTTAGCAACCTTTTCCTTCACCCTTCGAGAATACCCCAATTGAGACTTGGAGACAGAGGAATAAATGGAAGCACGACCCTCCGTCATACGAGAAAAAGGTTGGCTAAGACTCCTTTCCAGCTAAGCCGCCCCATAGGAATGGGAAGTATTCGAGAGAGTAGAGCAAACCACCGGCATAGAGGGAGAAGCAGAACTCAACCCTATAAACCCCCGACAGATTAACCCATTCGCCGGAGCAGGGTTCTCATCAGCCTTAACCGGAGAAACCTTACCGTCTTTCACCATAGACTGAGAAGGAGAAGCAGCTCTCGGACCAAAAAAACCCTGTCTAATCAAACCTTTCACCGGAGAAGGGATCTAAGAAGTCTTATCATGAGCTTCGACCGTAGCCTGAGAAGAATCCGCCATCTCATAAAGGGAACCATCCCTTTCCTTGCACAGAGGACTCGCCGGGGAGACATAATCCCCCAACAGAGAATCGGGAATACCCACCGGAAACTGCTGGACCTGAGAAGGTACCAGTAACACACCAGTCTCCGACTAGGAACCCAAATCAATAAAACTCACCGATTTCGACACAACCTGCAAACCTAAAGGAGACCTAGCCGGCGTCTCCACATCTGTTTCAGAGGCCAAAGGAAGCACTGGAGGAAACACCGAAGTCAGCGCAAGAACTGAATCAGGCACCAAAAGAGATGATTTTGAGGATAAGCCCAAACCCGGATCCAAATCCAGAACCAAATCTAGATCTGAACCCAAATCTGAAACCCAATCCAAAACCGAATCCAACAATTGACCCGAACCAGCCTCAAGGATAGACCCGGATTCTCGACCAAAGGCATTTTTTGCTAGGCCCAAAGAACCAAACCTTTTCCTTCAGCGATTGGGCTTCAAGGCTAATCCAGCTAGGACCCGATCCAATTGAGTATGAACTTGCCCTAGATTCCTCCTTAACTCAATAATACCAAAATTACCCTTCCTCTTCTTCGAACAGAAAGAAGCATCAGCCGCCGCCTGAGACCAAGGCGTAGTCTCCAATGCAGAGCAATCCACAGTAGATCACAGCTCACCATCAAAACCGATCTCAAAACAAGATGACACCGGAAACAGATCGAGAAAGCTAGAAGAAATAACCTTCACTCCAGCAACTTTCGCTTCAACGAAAAAGGCAAATCAAAGGACATTCATGAACGATCTCCCAGAATTAACATCCGAAGGAACATCCAATAGACTCCACGCCATAGATGGAACCCCAAGATCCACCAACCCAGTCTTCTTAATCTGACCCGCCAACAGTCACCAACCCCTCCCATAACGACCCTTCGGAAGCCAAATGATTCCCTTGCGACCACCCTCAGTGAAAACCGACACCTCCAAAAACCTACCAGCCTTATTACCTCCCCCGTGGGCCATTGTAACCTTTTCTCCCTCACGGTAAGATTTGGAGATTTCTTCCTTCGCCTGAGACTGAATCGCCGCCTCCACCGTATCCACCAACCACAACGAACATAGGTTGCTTGCGAAAATATACCCAACAAAGCCTTTTCCCTTTTCCTCCAGACGAAGGTTAGGACACACATCCTTTGCCGAAAGGCAGGAGGTTTTAGCTTCAAAAGATAAGCTACGTTCCATGGAAAACTTGTTGGACCCTAGCGCGCAATGCCTATTGAGCCACCGCTAGGGCAAAGAAGACGGGAAAATATGTAGAAAAAAATTCACCAACTCAGACACTCCCATATGTGAATTTTGATTATTCTTAACGTATGTGAATTTTGCAACTTGCAGATAGTAAAGATCACAGAAGGTGTAACCATTTCACCACCATACGCATTGAAGACATTTTGGGGATCATTTTTTCTTTTTTTTGCCCAAAATTAAAGAACTTATTACTTAGCAAACCTGTCTAAAAACAAGAAAGAATCCAAATCATGTTCTGCCCTTGTGCATAGCTTACAAAGTAATGATACCATTTCTAGCAAAAGAGGAAATAGTAACAATCATAATGCATGCACATCCAGACATCAATCCAGATCTAAATGGTATTACCAGTCAACTGTCTCCCCATGCCCAAGCTGTCCATTGGTACCTCTTCCCCAAGAAAATACATTTTGTCTTTCAGAAACAGCAAGTGTGTGCCTCCATCCGCAAGAGATTTGAATTACTTTCTGCCAAGTGCCAAATAAAATATGCACACATAATTGAAAAGTAAAACTAAGAAAATAGAATAATAATTGACAAAGGGACCGCAGGGAGGAAATATCAATGCCATGGCCTATCATAAACAATTTTGGGAGCTACAGTAATAAGAACGTGCCTGCTCATGAGGAAATTTAACTTGTACAGGAGAGCAATGATCAACATTGTCACCAACGCCAACCTGTCCAAACTGTATATAGAAGAGACAAAGGTATAAAATCAACCAAAAGGTTTTAACGAAAGTAAATTAGCTAATGTAGATGAAGTGAAAATATATTGAATTAAGCAGGGCACAAGTTTAAAGAAGTTTGACAAATAAGACAGTTATCAAGCTTCCGTGACAAAAGCATTGGGTGACAGTACTGTAACCATGTCAAACAAACATAAGACGGTACGGATTTGGCCACCAACACTCTAAATGGTAGAAATATTCATGGACTACCCAAAATATTGACCTTTTCTTCTCTCCATTACATTTTTTGGGCCCACATTTTACTAAGATATTAAATATTCATGAATAAGGGCACTTTACAAAATATTTTAGACCCAAAAACTAAGGAAATAAATTGCTAACCTTATTCCAACCCCAGCCGTAAAGTTTTCCATCAGATGTAAGTGCCATAGTATGCCTCCAACCACCTGATATCTGAAAAGGTGACAATCAAAGAAAATTTCAAACAAAATGGATTTAAAAGCACAACAATTAAGTGTTGGGGAGATAAACTGTTTGGGAGTTTTTACAAAGTGTACATTAATATACATATTTGAACATCACTCTAGCCTAAGCTAATGAGCTTGGGTCCACTTAAGTATATTAAGTACTCTTTTTTTTTTATACTTTCTCAATGTGGGACTTAATACTCAGAAGTGCAGTCACAACAATCTCCTCCTCACTTGTGACTTGTGAGTTTCTCCACATTGACCTAACTCCCCCTCGCTTGTGAGTCTTTTTACATTTTTAAAAGTGTCCCACACCAAGAGTTGCCCTGAGGACCACAGAGCGCAACTTCCAAACCAGAGGCGTCCAGACACTCATTTATGGCTCTGTTATGAAAGAGGATTCTATTGAATTGTACAACATAATCCGTAGAGGACACCTCGACTTCTTAACCCTAACCCTAAAGATAGATTATGTCTATAGAACTTTTATAAGTTTTTGCCAAGGCAATGGAGGCCACAAAACAACCTGAATCTCAGAACTAGAATTTCAACCTAAGAAAGTTGTAGGATATCAAAATTCATTTCTAAACATAATTAAGACACCATTACCAGCACAATTGGTATAAGAGATCACCTGAGAGATATGATTGTCACATAAGGCCTCTAGCTTGTGGGGAACAAGGTGATCTTCAAAATCCCCATGTCCTAGTTGACCATATTTGCTCCATCCATAAGTGTATAATGCACCAGAAGACGAAACAGATATTGTATGTCGCCATCCACAAGCTACCATAACCATCTTCTCACCCTATAAATTTATTTAACAACAAATTATTCTTAAAACAAATCTGAAAGATGAATGAAAGGAGGGGTGGGGGGGGGGGGGGGGGGGGGCGGGGGGATGGGGATTTGAGACAAATAGCATTGGGAGAAAAGGAATAGTACTAATGAGAATGAGACTTTGTATAAAAATACTGAGTATTTCATGAGAAGACTTCAAATTTGAAAACAAGACTTTCGTCTGAAGTATAACCTCTCAGGTGATAAAAGGATAAGACCAGATACAGGCTTCTTTGCAGTTTGTGCAACATACAAAATCATATCTTATTATGGATGGGAAGAAAAATGATCGAATTAGGACACTGCAACCATATAAACAGTCTATATCTATGGAAAAGGCAGTGCACTGCATCTGCAGAAGAGTTCACAAGTACAGTTTACAATTTGATATAGCTCTGCCTGTACAGACCCTCCATTCAAAGTGTGGCTTCTGATCCAAGCATGAAACAGTGCACTACCAGTAACTTCACATAATCATCTTGGTCACAGAGCTGCTAACCAGTAAATATGGTGCAGTTTCTGGTTTCTAGCAGCAGCAAGGAAAACTGACCGGTAGACCATGTGTCTCATTCAGTAATAAATCACTGTATGGGCTGCAATGACCAAGATTTTAAAGCAGGTACCACTCAATTCCCACAACATGCCTATAACTCGATTGATTTAATACAAGCTTGCAAAATATTAGCCAAGCCTTTTAAACAGGTACGAGAACTAGTTTTGCATTTAGAGACAATTAGATGAGAAACTTTACTTGAGCATTCAGTCAAGATTTCTAATTTAATAGAACTTTATCTAGTTCTTGATTAGATGTTTTAAAAAATTAATAATTAATTTGTAGTGTAACTATTTTAAATTATTTGGATCCAAAACAATTGATATAATAGTGAAGTTTCTTTCATTTTCTGGAAAACAAATGCATTCAACTTCATGAAATCTGATTATTTCAGATATAGGGTGCGCAAGATACCAAAAAAAAAAAACAAAAACTCCAAAGCCTACCAGAAACCCTACACAGGAAGCCAATGGAGCACATGAAACACCATAGTAAAATGACCCATAATTTAAGGAGAAAATGACAAAAAGCTAGCAAATTAGTAATTCAGCTCTACCCTCAAGCCCTAACATCCTCAGATATATTCTCTCTTTCCACAAAGACAGCAAGGGTGCAAATCAAATTTACTGCAGAACCTGCCCCAAAAGAGATCAAGCTTTCATCCACCTCTCATCTATGACAGGTCGAAGTGTTGGACCAAACACCAGTATAGAAAGGGCGATATAGCCTGAATGGACAGATAACAGACTGAGTCATTCTCTAACTCGAAGAGAACGCATTTCTGTGTGATCATCCAACTGCATGCTCTGAAGTATTCTACGATCAACCATATCCAGTAATCTTGGTGAAACCCAACCCAAAAAAAGGGAAAAAAAAAATCCACCTTCTAAAGAACGGGATATATCCAAATGAAATTTGCTACTAATACTTCCTCCTGATGACACACGAAACGAAACAAGCTCCGACTGTAAAGACTCCATACTGACCTCACAGCCATCTTCATCCCCACGACTGGCACCAACCTAGGACTACTAAGATGCCCAACAGTCTGTTCAAGACTCCATTTCCCAATCTAATATTTTTCTGAAACAAGGACAACCAGAACCAAACTTTCACATTCTCCCTCGTCTACTAAGATGCCCATCCTCATTTTTGCTTTGTAATGTTATTTAATGTGATGAGATGATCAATAAATAGGGGGTAGCTTATTTCTCAGAACTTTTATAGTTTGCTAAGAAGGTCCAGGGTGCCTCGAACGACCCTACCACAATGACCATCACCATATATCACTTATCATCAACCATAAAGACCCAGCTGCTTTGCCCATCCAACGTCCCATTACTCGATCCCAGACCCAGGCCATAACAACTTCGGGCTTGTGGTCTGTTGACTGCAACTTTTGCCTGAGAAAAGTGAATGGAATGAGTCACCAAAGAGTGGATCTCAAGAAATGGGAGAGAGAAACTTCTTTGGTGTTGATTTAAGGGTCTGGAAGGAGGTGAAGAGGACGATATGTTGAAGATCTTTTATTTGCGACTGGGTATGGTAGTCTATATGGCTCTTTGTGCTTCTACGCCCTTTTAAAAATTCCAATTTAGGCTTGTGTTATGGGTGTTTTCAAATGTTTGAAGAGATCAAGAGGTCCATTTAGAATTTTTTGGAGCGGGGGAGCAGTTGGGGGGGGGGGGGGGGGGGGGTGGGGGAGTTTTCTCAAATTTTTAAGGAAGTAGGAGGGTTTTTCCAAAGGCCCCTTGCTCCCTCCACCACTGCCTTTGTGACAGCTGAAATGTACTCAAAACCCATGCCAAATGTCATTGCAAAACCCTAGTACCACTGTCCATGACACCCCACTTTCAAACCAGAACCAGCTTGAATAATATATCAGAAGACCAGAGTCATAATCGGTAGCCCTTAAAAAAGCGTCCCACTTATTCCTATCAACAACATTGATAGCTGCAAAATTCTTCTGAAACTCCTTACATTCATGAATCAACCCTACCACTTCCTATCAGAGCCACAGACAAAGATCTAATATTCTTCTCTTCACAACCAGAATCTTAAGTCCAACAAACTGTACATATAAGGAACTATTCTGCAAGTACTCCTACAACTTAGATGATCATTTAAACTGTGAAATAGAAATTAGTAATACCATATTTTGTACATACATTAACAGCAGAAACATTCTCAGGAACCAAGCGATCATTTCTGTCACCTAAGCCCAAGTTTCCATAACGGCCCCAGCCCCATCCATATAGCTCCCCATCTTCTGCAACAGCTGCGGTATGTTCAGCACCAGCAGCAACCATTTTGATAGAGACTCCCTAACAAAAGATGAATGAAATTTAGATGCATAAATCCTTTCATGAAAGAGTATGTATGAGAACCTGAATGAAAAATTAGGTTCGTGTATTTCGTAAGTTGCTTTTGTGTTTGATACTCGCTATGTAACAAAAAATAATAATAATATTTGGTAATTCTTCATCTTGATAAATTCATTAGTTACTGTTTTTTCTCTCTGATAAAAATATATTGAACTATCAGTAAATATAATTATAATGCTACCGATTATTACAATACAGCAATAAAAAACTATGGATACACAAGGAACCAAGCATATATGATTCTGATGCTTGACGGTAAGATTTCAGTTCCATTAGAGTCCTCTCTATAGGTTTTCTCTTTTTCTATGACGCCTTTTATGGGACCAGCAATGCAATTCACCAAATGACGAACCTAATCCAAGGTATTGAGCTATAATGCAATCAAACCTGACGAACAAAATGTGGAATTCAAATCACATCAATCTCTACTGAAGGTCATAACTAATTTATTTATTTGCTATTTTATTTTACAATTATTTCTTCAAATAAGAGAAAATGGGAATAGTCTCATCCGATTTTGAAAAATATCATCTCATATTTATCTAGAGAAATGCTAAGCTTACAAATAAATTTTACAAAAAAAAAAAAACTTTTACAACATGATGTGGCACAACATGAGAAACCTAATCATATTGTGCCATATCATGTTGTAAAAGCTTTTTTGTAAAATTTGTTTGTAAGCCTAGTATTTTTCATTTATCTATTGCCGTTTCTGTCTTGAACATTCATTAATTTGATTAGAGAAATATAATGCTCTCTCATTTCTCAGATGATTTTTCTTTCCTAATAAGTAATTATCTCTCAATGCTTGTCCTTAAACATATGTGTACAAAATGATCTATCTAAAGGGAAATAACATACTGCTAAAAGGATCACATTGGCGATTTGTTCCCTTTTGATCCTAAACCTTTCCAATTAAAAACCTCCAATATTTCTGTACTCAGATGTCTTCTGTTCATTTGATTCCCTCCAACACCCCCCCCCCCCCCCAAAAAAAAAAAAAAAGAGAAAAAAAGAAAGAAAGATGTCTTAGGGATTTACGGAAGTGCCTACAAGGGATATCCATCTTTCTTACTTAGAAACATTCTGGCATGTAAATATCAGAAGTCAGAATTTAAGAGTAAACCACTTACACTATATTGAAAACTAATGACGATAAATAATGATTTATCAGCGAGAATCAAAATAATAAAAAGTGAGGAAGGTGGTATAGAGCATCAAATGAATGTCTATTGAAAATAAACAAATGACTCAGAGTACCTGAAATGCTTGAATTTTCTGCGGGACAAGAGAGTCCTCTGTGGTGCCTAGACCAAGTTGACCATTTTGGTTCCGTCCCCAACTTCATTAAAATACAAACAGATAACTCAATAGTAAAGCATTTTCCTAAGAATAAGAATTGATATGACAAAGCAATAAATCACAACTGGAAGCAAGATCGCAAAGAAAACAAGCAAACACATTAGACACATTATAGATATCAATTGGAATAGTAGCATAATAAATGCTCAACATGGGTCCGTTCAATATTAATTTGGTGCAGAAACATTGAATTTAGTTCGAATGTTCCAACTAAATATAATGTTTGATACCAAGCATTGTGTTCATGAATGTTTATGAATACGTACTTCATGTCTCTTTTTCCCCTTCCTACTGGTGTTGCAAATCACATAGAGAAGCTCCATCGAGACTTTTTATGGAGTGGGATAGGTGAAGATTTCAAATTTCACCTAGTTGACAGGTCCAAGGTTTGCTCTCCGATGTTTGAAGGAAGGTTAGGAGTTTATAACTTGAGGATGTTCGATCGTGCTCTTTTAGAGAAATGCCTATGACACTATGTGCATGAGAGAGGGGCATGGAGGAGATTTGTTGCGGTTGCTAAAAATGGTGGTTCGTGTGGTGGGTGGTGTTCTATTGAACCCCTTAGGCCATTTGGAGTGGGGTTATGAAAAAACATCAGAAGAGAATGGAAGATGTTTTCTAGTTATACCATATTTAAGCTCGGAGAAGACTCCAAGATTTGATTCTGGCACGATGTATGGTGTGGAGAGAAGGCACTTAAGGAAGTTTTCCGGATTTATTGTCACTTGTTTCAAGGATGCTTCAGTAGCAATTCATTTGGAGCTTTCTAGTGGTTCACCTTAGTGGAACGTAAGCTTCATTAAAGCAGCTCACAACTGGAAGGTGGATATCTTTGCATCTTTCTTCAATTTGTTGTATTTCTATAAAGTGAGACGGGAAAGTGAAGACAAGCTTTAGTGACTCCCATGAAAAAATGGGTGTTCGTTGTCAGGTCCTTCTACAGTGTCCTTATCTCTACTGATGTGCATCCATTTTCCCTAGAAGAGTATTAGGCGAACCAAAATTCCTTTGAGAATGGCTTTTTTCACTTGGTCGGCGGCTCTAGGGAATGCTTTTTTTGCTTTTTGCTTGATCCTTAAAAGTCCTTGTAGTCAATAGATGTTGTATGTGCAAGAGGAATAGGGAGTCTATGGACCACCTTCTACTCCATTGCGAGGTTACTTGCGCCTTATGGAATGCTTTTTTCAGTCGCTTTGAGTTGTCCTAGGTTATGCCTAGCTGAGAAGTTGACTTGTTCGCTTGCTGGTGGACAAGTGGTAGTACTCAGAGTGTTGTAGTGTGGAAGATTGTTCCTTCTTTGGTGCTTTTTGGAGGGAAAGGAATTATCTAATCTTTTAAGGACTACGAGAGGAAGTTGGAGGAGCTTTAAGTCCTTTTTATTTTATTCTCTTTCGGGGAAGGGTGGAGAGGTTGGATTCATCATTGTGTCTCTACTGCATGATTTTCAGTGCTCATTAATGGAACACAAGCAAATTTTTTTGGTAGTTCTCGGGGAGTGAGATAAGGGGATCCTTTGTCCCCTCTTTTATTTGTGTTGGTGATGGAGGCATTTAGTAGGATGAGGAAGGCAATGGCGGAGAGAGAGTTTATGGCTGGTTTCTTGGTGGGTTCGCGGCTTGATGAGGTAATGGAAGTGTCACATTTACTATTTGCCGATGATACTATTATCTTTTGCGAGCCAAAGGTGGAACAACTTCGGAACTTGAGATGTTTGTTGTTGTGTTTTGAAGCGGTTTCGGGGCTGAAAATAAATTTGTCAAAGTCTGTGATTGCTCCTATAGGTGAGGTGGAAGATGTAGAAGGATTGGCATGTATACTTGGGTGTGGAGTGGATTCGATGCCGTTTATATATTTGGGGCTGCCTTTGGGGGCTCATAATAAGGACCCCTCTATATGGAATAAGGTCATAAAGAAGATGGAGATGAAATTGGCAGGGTGGAAGCGTATGTATTTATCCAAGGGGGGGAGACTAACGTTGATCAAGAGTACGCTATCTAGCATACCCACATACTACTTATCGTTGTTTCAAATTTCAGTGACTGTGGCGAAGTGGATCGAAAAAATACAAAGAGATTTTCTGTGGGGAGGTGACGGTGACGAGTTCAAGTTCCACTTGGTAAACTGGTCCAAAATTTGCATGCCTGTAGAGGCGGGGGGATTAAGGGTAAAGAATTTGATACAATTTAATCGAGCTTTATTGGGTAAATGGTTGTGGAGGTTTGCACATGAAAGAGATGTGTGGTGGAGGAAATTAGTGGAGACTAAATATGAATGATGAGGGGTGATTGGTGTACCAAGGAGGTAGGAGGGTCGTATGGGGTGGGACTGGAAAAGTATCCGAAAGGGGTGGGATGAGTTTAAGCAACATGTGCGCTTCAAGGTAGGAACCGGGTCTCATGTTCTGTTTTGGCAGGATGTGTGGTGTGGGGAGGTATCACTGCAGAATTTGTTTCCCGCCTTGTTTAATATTGCATGTGGAAAGGAGGCATGGGTAGACGAGAATATGGAGATGGTAAATGGTGCTATTTATTGGAATGTAAGGTTTATTCGACCTGTTCATGATTGAAAATTGGAGAAGGTATCGAGATTTTTCGAAATGTTGTATTCCCAACAGGTAAGGCATGGTGGGGTAGATAAAATTAGTTGGATTCCTTCGAAGAGGAGATTTTTTGAGGTGAAGTCTTTCTACAAGGTGAAGATCAACTCAGCCCCGGTGGATGGTCCGTGGAAGCTTATTTGGAAGAATAAAGCTCCTCCACGAGTGGCTTTTTTCGTATGGATGGCGGGTATGGGAAAAATTTTAACATTGGACAACCTACGAAAGAAGAACGTCATTGTGACGAAATAGTGTTGTATGTGCAAAAAGAGTGGCGAATCTATTGATCACCTTTTAGTGCATTGTGAAGCTGCTGTAGAGGTATGGAATATGATTCTCCAACTATTTGGTATAATGTGGGTGATGCCAGGGAGTTTGAAGGAATGCTTGGGAAGTTGGAGAGAGCAAAGGGGAAAGTGGACAGTCATGCACCTTTGGAGGATGGCCCATTTGTGTGTAATGTGGTCCTTATGGAGAGAAAGGAATGTGCAGAGCTTTAAGGATCACTAAATGGGAACTATAGAATTAAAGAAAATGGTGCTCCAAACACTTTTCTCTTGGAGGGTTTTGGGGTATTCTTCGCAAGCTTCAACGCTTCCAGAACTTATAGACTTATATACGCCCTTTTCAGTTTAAAGCTCATGTAGTGGGCTCTTTTGTATAATTCTTGTGTACATGGGTTGCGCCCTTTGCGCTTTTAATACATTGACTTTTATTTATCAAAAAAAAAGATATTATATATGTTGTCCATTTCCTAATAAAAGGTTACATATCATTACAAATATAAGGTTTGGTGGTGTTAGTTTATCTTATTAACTCGAATGATAAAATCTTAACAATAATTAGGTAACAAATGATAGTATCAAAATCTTAAAAAATAAAAAATAAATAAAATAAATAATAAATAAAAACAATGATAATATTTAGTTTATACGAGGAATGAATGGGTTAATTGAACAACTCGTTAACAAGCTCGAGTTCGTTTGAAAAATAAATGAACTAAGCTTGAATAGATTATCTGTTAAACTATCACTTGTCCCAAAAGCTTAAGCTGATAAAAAAGGTAAATTTAATCATTTAATCATTAGTTTAACACTCCCCCTCACGTATGAGCTCAAACTCCCTTTTAATAGGTGAGGTCCAAAACGTAGAATATTTAATTTAAATGTGGAGTGAATTTACGGAGTCAAGGTTCGATCCCAGAATCTTTGGCTCTGATACCATGTAAAACTACCACTTGTCCCAAAAACTTAAGCAGATAGGAAAAGGTAAATTTAATCACTTAATCATTAGTTTAACATTATCTAGCTTGATAATAAGCTCGAGCTCAGCTTGTGTTTCGAAACAAATTAAATAAACCAAACTTGAACATTCAATACTCGGTTACAACTCTATATGCAAGTGTACCTTTTGAATTGTGAGGAACTATTGCTAACAAACTTTTTCAGTCCCTTTCAGTTAGTAGAGTTTTCTCTGTATTTTTCTTCCATTAAAATGTGAGGGGAACAAGGGAGGGTGGCCAATGAGGAATTGTGAAGCAACCACCTTCGATTGGACCATTACTCTAGTAATACTAAATTCACTTAAATTGTACTCATTCATCAAATTATAAATTTAGGGCTGAGAGAGAGAGAGATTAGGGAAGACTACTAACCTCTGCACCTCGCCTTCCATAGTCACTGCCAAGCAATGGCTGTCCCCACAAGCAATTTGCTTTATTCTTAGACCATTTAATGCTTTGATTGGCTGAGGAGTGAACAAGTCACTAGAGTTGCCATGGCCCAACCGCCCAAAGTCACCCCTGGAAAATAGGTAAAAGCACAAGATGTGTACAAGCTACATGAAACCTAGAAAATCCAACAAAATTAATATATCTATATTTATTAAACAAAACAAATTAAAAAAAAAAAAAAAAAGCGCCATATTACATGAGGATCTGACATGAATAGAAAATTAATAAAATTCTGTCAATGAGATTAAACAATATAATGCATCTTATAACATCCCATGCTGCTTATACAACTGATTACATATGGCAATCTGCAGGAAACTGATCAGCCAGGCCCTTCATCTCATCTCATGAAAGTTTCTCTCATCCAATGAAGGAAATCTTCTTGAATTTTCCTCAAGCCAACAAATTTCTCCATAACTCCTTTTTTTTTTTTTTTAAATAATAATCTAATGATTGTCCTATTATTTACCATATGATCAACAACTTTCTTTCATGCAGGATCAAATGAACGAGAACAACCATTGAACTTAGTATTAACTAAGTTCTATATTTAAATTGCACAGAGAAAAAAAAAAAGCATTAGCTAACTTCTAAACCAAGTTGACTATCTAAACATATTAACAATGCATCAATGTGGCAAAGAAGACATCTCTTGGTAAAATACCTACAATGAAATTTCAAGATACTAAATTAAAAGATGATAACAGACCATCCCCAACTATACACTTCAAGACGTGACTGAGAATATGCAATCGTATGATCAGCTCCAGAAGTAACAGATACTATTTCATGGTCATCCAATGCACTCAATTGAATAGGCAAAAGTCGATCTTCAGCATCCCCATGGCCTAACTGTCCATCCTCTCCTCGTCCCCAAGAACAAACAATGTTTCCAGCTGTAAAATATTAACCAAATCCCAACAAAGCAAATTCATTAAAGTTAAAATAGAGGTAGGAGAATGAAGCTGAAGATATTCCAAAAGACAATTACCAACTGAATATGCACAAGGCGAACTAGAGGCAACCAAAGATCCATCCATTTAACTTTTTTTATAAGTAATTGAATCTCATAAAAAGGTACAGAAGGGTGCAACCTAAGTATACGGGGAGTATACAAGAGAAACACTAATCATAAAGCAGAAGAGAAACACTGATCAAGAAACTCTGAGAAATTAGAAAAATGAGAACAATTGCAAGCAGTCATCCAAACATAAAGAGTTTGAATACAATGCTTTTAACTCTATTACCGCCCTCACTATCTTCGAAGATTCGAGCGTTGCCTTCTCTACAAATACACAACATGAAGCACAGAGGAATAAACTGACCACTCACAATCGAATAAAGCAAGATACTCAAAGTGGAAACTATGGGCATAAAAGTCATTCACAAAAACAACAATCAAAACAAGTTTTAAAATAAACAGAACAATGTGGGCTTCTCAATATATTTCATTATTCGATACTTCAAGAAATCAAGTAATTGTCACAGAAACAACAATCAAGACAAGTTTTAAAATAAACAGAACGATGTGGGCTTCTCAATATATTTCATTATTCAATACTTCAAGCAAAATCAAGTAATAGTCCCTTCCAAACTCTATCATCGCAGAAGAGAAATATTTACCAGAATAAACTGCTTGGCACAGTAATAGTATTTTTTCCCCCTTTTCCAAAGTTATGCTTCTTATAACTGGGAAAGCAAATTTGAATAGCAAAGGTCCTAATAAAGGTTCTTGGGAATGCTCTTCCACTTAATTTGATGCTTTTGACAGGGATAAATACTGTTTACTAGTGCCAAGCTCTTGAACGTAGCTATCCTGATTGCTTCTTTAAGAAAGGCAACCTGACACCAATCAGATATTATATTCAAAGATTAAGGGTAGCTGAAAAGCAGAGTGTCAAGGTGAAATGGCATCAACACCCTGGCTGAATTGAGCATCCCACTGAGAGGAATTAAGTTCATTGTTTTCGATATAATTTGGTTTACACAATAACAGTGTTGAAATCCTTAATTCATCAAATAGAATAAGCAGTGCTTTTAGCTCTAATTTTAAAGTTTAAATCCTTGAGATGCTAAACAGGATAGAATTGAGTTCTTTAATTTCAAGTGACAACCAAACCTACCCGAGATCAGTTTTTTGTTATTTGATTGCCACATTCTGATGCATATCAGTGTGGCATTAGTTGTTGGAAAGAAAAATCTATCCTTACCTATGCCTAAATCGCCCTATTTAGCTGCAGATCAGCAATAACAGCTCCAGAGAAAAATGAAACAACCGATCTTAGATAAGAAATTAAAATCCCAGAAACCAACAGTGATGGACTTCACATTTCGCTGAGGCGCAAGGAGTTCATGACCAGCAAAATTCATATCGGATTGCTAGGAAACCATAGATTTTTATTTTCTTAATAAGCTGTATCAGCATATTTGGATTCTTTTTCCCTAATATACAAGATTTTCTTACCTAAATAAGTCATGAGTTATTCTATAACTTCAGTGAAGATGCCATGCCGTATGGAAATTTAGCGAAGAAGAAACATAATTTTGCCTAAGGTAATTGAAGGTTGATCCCCTCGAAGTGATCAATCGGAGGTTCGCTTTCCTGTCTTTTTCTTATTTTTCCTTGTTTTCCCTTAAGCCCATTCACCAAAAAAAATTTAAAAAAAAAAAAAAAACAACAACAACCAAGTAGCTCTATGCTTGAATGTCGGGTGTAGTGACATTGTGAGATGTTTCAATGCAGCGTGAAGGTCTGCGGAGGTTCACAGTGGTGCGAGTGGTGCTGAGTGCCGGCCGTGAGAGGTGTGGCAGCGTAGGGACATGTTGTGTAATACCCAAGAAGACAATTAAAAAGGTTTATTACAATTAAATTAAGTAAATAAAACAATTAAAATTAATGAAGTAACAGAACACAAGAAAAGTTTTAGTAAAAGTCCATTTTTCAGTCTCCAGTTCAAACTGGAAAGTTTCCAGTCCGAATGGGCCATTCAAATGCACAGTAAAAAGCTTTCCAGAATGTCCTGTCCTCAGTGCATTCGAAGTCTGTTCAAACATAGTGTTCCAAAATGCTCCATTGCAAATGCATTCCAAGTTCGTTCAAAAAGGAGTGTTTGAGAGAGCTCTGTTCTAAGTCCGTTTGAATGCACCCCGTCCTAACCTGTTCTAACTGAAGTTCAAACTGAAAACCAAAAATTCAGCTTTATCACATGTTTTAAGGGTCAGTTCGAATGGAAGACCACAAATCATACTATAAGTAGCTGAAATACAAATTGGGAGCTCATTTTCTCCCAATTCTCTCCCTCTTTCATGCCACTCACTTGCTTTAGCTTGCCTAGGATTTGTTGAGTTGAGGGACTGATCCAAGGAGGTTTCCAATGTCAATTCTAACACTGGAAACACAATTCTCAGCATTAGAACATCGATTCTACTGATCAATTTGAGATAAATTCGTAAACCCTAGTTTTCTTAAAGTTAAACTACATAAGAAATGTGAACCCTAATCTTGAGACTTTCCTTAGGGTTATTGTTTATTTGAGGGTTCTAAGTTTGGGTAAAGCATAGGGTAGGAGTTTCACGGACCAAAACTTCAATTTCAACGTTTGATCAAGGTATGGAGCTAAGCTAAACCCTAAATGCTTGTAAGCATTATAAATTGGGGGTTTTTAGTTGTAAACCCTAGAATTCCTCTATGGGTTGAATTAAATGGTTAATGGGTCGTTAAAATAACCCTTAGTGTGCTTAGGGGTTTGTATGGGACTTAGTGCTTAAGGGATTTGAGCACTATGGGTTTGTCTAAAAGTAAAAGATGTGAATCGAGTGCTAATTGTGCCATGCAATGTGATGTTGCAGTTGTACGTAGCAAGGGCTTGAGTTGGGGATCCTTCTCGAGCAATACCAAGGATATGTAAGTATATTACTTAGTGAGGAAAAGAACAGTTTTTAATTGTTTTTAAAACGTGAAAATATATATATATATATGTGTTTTTTTTTATAAGTAATAAAGATTTAATTAAAAAGAATAGCCCCTAAGTACACATGTAGTATACACAGGAAACACCTACAAAAACCCAAATAAAACAGTAGAAACCACAAAACCCGAAAAGCCTTCAAAGCCAACAAGCACACCAACTTAAAACCCATAAAACATCAAAAGTCCTCTGACACATAACCCACAGAAAGCACTCAATGCTAAAGCACATGAGCCTTGCCTTTCTCACGCCTAGAGGACGGGCCTGCAGCGTCATAGTTAATGGAGCATTTTAAGTTCATCAGCTCCCTTCTACCTCTAGTCACAGAACGTGCACCCTTTACCTCCCTAAAGATGATCCTCTTCAATTTATTCCATTTTTACTATAACATAGTTGAAGAAATTAATGGAAGAGTCCATTGAATGATCCAACGACTGAGCCCTAGACTGTCAAGGGGTGGGAGTGAGTTTTGGGTCGGTTGAACATCGAGTTTCACCAGAATTACGATCACGAGGAGAGCAGAAATACATAGTTTTACGTGTAAAAGTGGAGTTCTCACGTTAGGATGGTGGAGATCCCTCTGGCTGGGTATCACGAGCAGACGCTTATTTATTTATTTTGATAAGTCAAGAGCATAACATCAATCTCAAAGGAAAGGCATTAGAATGGTTTGATTAGTTGGTAGTGTGACATAGACAGCCAACCTAGAAGGAATTTGTGAAAAGGCTCCTTGTTCAATTTGGTCTTTCAACAAATGAAGATATAGATAGCAAGCAAGCAAAAATCCGGCAGACATCAACAGTTGAGAAATACATAAATTGTTTTGAGCAGTTAGCTTATCAAACTCATAATTGGTCCAAATTACAGTTAGTGAAGACATTCCTTGAAGCACTTGGGCTGGAAATCTGACAAGGAGTCAAGGCTCGACGACCCCAAACCATGATAGCTACCATTTCACTTGCAAGGAGAGAGGAGGATCAACTCAGGGAGGAAAGCTGCCTAATAATCAAGGTGGTAGATCAACCAACAACAGGAAGAAAAGAAACTCATTTTTTTCTTTAACTTGCAAAAGTCCTACCATGTTAGAGGAGTCAGTTGTGACAGAGGTAAAAGATTTGGAGTTGGAATTTATTCATCAAAATTTTTAGATGTATCTTACATTGATAATTGTTCTAATATTGAGGAGGTCATGAGTCCCGTGATGGATGAGGAGAATAAATTATTATCCTTAGTGAGTGAGGGGTACACAGTGAATGAAGACTAGTTGAGATACCATCTCTACAATATGAGGAAGAAGCCACTTATGATAAAGTTTGGTAAGCCTTTATTAGAGGGGAATCGATTCTACTAACTCAAATGATTGTAGAGAGGTGTTTGCTTCAAATCTTGAGATTCGATAACATGGTGGGTCATATTGATTCGAAATTTTGTTGTGATATTTCCAGCAAATGGAGCAATATTGAAAATTTATCTTGTTTCTCTTCTTTTGCACACATCATGAGACATTAACCTTAATAAGGACATGGTGGCTGCAATGGGATCAAGGACGGGATTGGAGACAGGTTTCATTAATACTCAACCTTGAAGGCAAAGTTGTTTTTAAGGGTGGGGGAATATTAGGAAACCCTAGATTTTATTTCCTTGATAAGTTGTATCAAAATATTTTGATTCTATTTCTCTAATAGGTTATTCACTTATTCCCCAGTAAGCTAAACCCTAGATTTATTACCAAAATAAATCCTGCTTTATTCTATAAATTCAATGTAAATGCCGTATGGCAATTCAGTGAAGGAGAAACAGAATTTTGCCTAAGGCAATTGGAGGTTGATCCTCTCAAATTTATCAATTGGAGGTTCGATCTCCTTGAAGCGATCCATCTATCCCCTTTTTTTTATTTTCTAAATTTTCAATCGATATCACAGATCCAAAGTTCACCTAAATAACTAGTGATGAAGTTGAAATATAAAATGAAAATAGCACACAAAATAGTAATTCCAATTTCATCACGAAACCAAGCACCAATCTATTAAACATAGGACCAAATCCAAGCAGGTTCAGACCATGATTACTAAGAAGCCTCGTCAAGATACCAAGTAAACTACTAATCTAAGAGAATGCCAAGAGTACTTAGATGCTGATATCATATATAACAGTCAGTGATCAGTCACATGAACATTGGCGATCCTGATGGTTACTCTTCCCTGACTTTTGCTTCAAATAGACCAAATGGTAATGTAGTCTATAAGAAAATGTATTTGATCAGTAAAACAAAATATCCACGTTTGTCAACTAACCAAGGCAATATTTGTAAATGCTACCACAAATGCTAGTCTATGACCTTGCTTTGTAACTCTACCATGCGTTGACGAATATGGTAATCCCTACACCATCTCAATGTTCCAGGAATTTTGAGAGTTAAGCAGTGACTATATCACACTATACTAATCAAAAAGTGGAAGAATTCTAAAATCCAAACTGAGAAAAGGAAACAAAATAAAGCAAGAAGCAGAATAATAGTTAATCATAGGACTTAGTGACCGAGATCTAGACTATAAGACTATAGAAAGAGTTGAAAGTCGTTTCCAGACTGACTTTTTATGTACGGAGACAAGAACCCAAAATGAGCAGCTCAATGTAAAATGTGAACCGACAGCAAAAACAACATTATGTTGAGTGAAAAGATATGCCCAAATGGTGCCAGAAAAAGATTACTAGAACTTTGAATCACAGATTAACTTCAACCCACTTTCCTGTGATTTCTCAGCACGCTAGAAAGAGTGACAACAAACTTTAAAGAAAAGAAAGAATGTGAAAGGGGGGGGGGGGGGTCGGGTTAGGGGAAGTAAGAAGCTTACAGAGAAGAGCAACAGAGTGACTGGCACCAGCGGAGATGAGAAGAACCCGACGAACAGGACCGGCAACCTCACTGGCTCCCTCCTCTGCCATTTCCTATGTTCCCAATACGCTTTCTTCAATCTTCCCCTCAAAAAGACGAGAGAAACGTGCGAAAACAGAAACTGACTGAGATATTCAGAGAATATTATTATGTCTGTGGTTGTGTAGATAGTGAAAATATATAGTGGATGCTACTAGTAAATAAAATAAATGGAAATCCCAACGGGTTGGGTTGGGTCAAAGAGAGAAAGAGGGGTGCGTTTTCAATGACGGAGATAGCTGGACATGTGCGTACAAAAGAGAGAGAGAGAGAGAGAGAGAGCAGGTGAGGGGAAGAAATTAGACATAGGCCGGTGCTGCAAGAAACAACGGCATTCATTGCTGGGCGGGTCCCAGTTCGCGGTTTTTTACTTTTTTTTTTGAGTTTCCGCGCTAACCATCCGCTATCTCCGCTTCTTTTTTCACGTTACAGTCGGTCCTTACCTAAACGTGCTGGTATGTTAGCTAAAGTATTTCCTTGGGTGTGTGTGTTTTTTTTTTTTTTTTTTTTTTTTTTAATTAAGGTTAATTACATTTACACTCTTTAATTCCTATTTTTTTTAATATCTCGCTTATATTTCAATTTTTGTAATGTTGTTAGAGTATTCACAGCAGCTTCTTTCTCATTATTCTTAAATTTAGAGAATAAAACTATTTTTTGCCTTCCTATTCAAATACATTGCACAATAACTTTCCTTTATAATTTCCTATAACATTAAAATATTATTTGTTTTACTTGTATTTTGTTTTTATATTCATTTATTTTAAATAGGAAAGTGTGAAAGGAGAAAGAATGTCATTTTATGATTATAATAAACCATTTGAATTGTTACAGTTGAACCCAATAGATAGGGTTCAACTATAGCAATCTTAATGTATAATGAAGATATATAAAAGCTACTGTAAGTGAGTTTTTGTGATTTTTTTAAAATTTTCCTTATGTGTAGGAAAGGAAAAAAGCATTAGGGTAGCTGCAGAGAATGCTCTTATGAGAGGAGGTGTTAGAAGGTGTGAAGGAGTCTTGCATGCGTTGAGAGTCTTTTTAGTTAAGATAGCTTCCTGTTATCTAGGTGTTATAGAACACCTGTAACTTGAATTTATCAATAGTCTAGGAATTATCTAACCTTTGGAGTTTATCTCCTTATGTTTAGGCTTTGCTTTCTCTTTTTAGCTTTATTCTATGTTTTTGCTTTTTCTTCACTGGATGGTATATCCATGTGATAAGAGTCATTGTAGGAGTTGAACTCAACTCCAAGTCCGATTGATCAATCTATTTAAGGGGGTGGAAGTTATTAATGAAGGCATGCAAATTTATTCTTAAACTTATGGTTTGAAGAGGCTCAGAAACCTCCAATTTCCTACGTTAATCTCATAGATCAGCAACATAGGTAAGAATAAAAAGCAAGACCCTACTTCTTATCCTGTAGAAGCTCAAGTTACTTGGTCTGTTACGCAATCATGTAACAAAGTGGTATCAGAGCACAGTTCGATTCCAATGGCAAACCCCGTATGGAACGTATGGAAAAGCAACTTTCAGACCTTCAAACCTTGTTCGAAGGCATGATGAAGCAAAACACAAAGACTGCCAAAATTGTAGCCAAGAACTCCAAAGAGGTGACAGAAATCAACAAACGGATATCCAAAGGAGAAAAAAAATGTTGGTGAAACATCTACGGCAAGAACCCGTGGGTTTGTCTCTTTCTTCAAGTAGGAGAGGTTCTTGGTTCAACCGGTTTGCTCATTTACATGTGGATTTTGGAGTCCTTCTCCTATGTGTAATTGGACTCCTTGTTTGACTTATAGTAGAAGTTCTACATCAACATGTAAAAGAAGAGTTAAGCTTCTATATAAGGAACAAAGCACAAGGTGAATTTGTGTGTGCCAAAAACAATTGAGAGAAAGAAAAGGTGAGAGCACCATGAAAAAGAGAGTTTTTTTTTTCCCCTTTTGTTATTATTCTCCTTTGGGTAAAGTGAGAATTGGGTGTAAAAGGGGCTTTGGGTTTGAGTGGTTTTCTCACCATCTTACTCTCTTGTACTCATCTTTTGATAATGAATTTTCTCTGGGTTGTCTCCGCCAGTGGATGTAGGCTTGTTAAGTCGAACCACTTAAATCTTTGTGTCGTATGTGATTGCTTATCTTTGTTATTCCGCATTCTTCCTATTTTTTCGCATCTCACGGGTCTTGGGAAATAGGATTAATTTCCTAATAATTAGTATCAAAGCTGTTGGTTCGAGTGGGAGCGATGGCAAGTGAAGAAGGAAAGATGGGAATCGAGAAATTCGACGGCAAAGATTTTGGATATTGGAAGGTATAGATTGAAGATATTCTTTATGGGAATGATCTTCATCAACCTCTTTTGGAAGAACAACCCAACGACATGTATAATAGCGAGTGGGTTCTACTTGATCGTAAAGCCCTAGCAGTTATCAGGTTATTACTGTCAAAATCAGTTGCACACAACTTTGTAAAGGAGAAGACCACAGCAGGTCTAATGGCGGCTTTGTCAAGCATGTATGAGAAGCTGTCGGTTAACAACAAGGTGCATCTGATGAAGAAATTGTTCAACCTAAAGATGGCGGAAGGGGCTTCGGTAGCACATCATCTCAATGAGTTCAACACCATCACAAATCGATTATCCTCAGTGGAAATTAATTTTGATGATGAGGTTCGCGCATTGATCGTCTTGGCATCTTTGCCAAATAGTTGGGAAGCAGTGAGGATGGCTGTGAGTAACTTTGTAGGAAAGAGTAAACTAAGCTATGAAGACGTCAGGGATTTGATTCTCAATGAAGAGGTTCGCAGAAAAGATGCGGGTGAAGCCTCTTGTTCTGATGTTACTTTAAACCTCGAGACTCGGGGCAGAGGACAAGATACAAACTCTGGTCAAGGCAAATCAAATTCTAGAAAAGGGAGAAGCAAATCCAGCTTCGGACAACAACCTGAGTGTTGGAACTGTTGCAAGACTGGCCACTACAAGAAGAATTGCAGGGAACTGCAGAAGGAGACTGAGAATGATTATGTAAATGTAGTGACAGAAGAAGTATATGATGCCCTACTTCTCTCTGTTGACAGTCCTCTTGATTCTTGGGTCTTAGACTCAGGAGTATCTTTTCATATGACAGCGATTCGTGAAATTCTCGAGAACTATGTTGGTGGAGATTTCGGGAAGGTGTATTTGGCTGACGGAACGGCGCTAGATGTTATGGGCCTAGGTGATGTTTGCATTAGAGTTCACAGTAACTCGGTATGGAAGCTACAGAAGGTTAGGCATGTTCCGGAGCTGAAGAAGAATCTGATTTCAGTGGGACAGCTTGATGAGGAAGGGCATTCAATTCATTTCTACGGTGGAAAGTGGAAGGTCAGCAAGGGAGCTAGGATTTTGGCTCGTGGTCATAAGACGGGTACTCTCTATATGACCACGAACAACAAAGATACAGATGATGTTGTAGATACGACTGCTGACTCAAAACTATGGCACCTAAGGCTTGGGCACATGAGCGAGAAAGAGATAAAGGTACTTATGTCAAAAGGGAAACTACCGGGGTTAAAGTCAGTTGAGTCTGATTTGTGTGAAGGCTGCATCCTAGGGAAGCAGAAAAAGGTGAGTTTCACGGAAGTTAGCAAAGCACCTAAGCTTGGAAAGCTGGAGATGGTACACATGGATTTGTGGGGACCCGCACCAGTGGCATTTCTTGGAGGCTCGCGATATTACATCACATTTATTGATGACTCAAGCAAGAAGGTATGAGTTTATTTCTTGAAAAGTAAATCTGATGTATTTGAAACTTTTAAGAAATGGAAGGTCATGGTTGAGACTGAAACGGGCTTGAAGCTCAAGCGTTTAGGATTAGACAATGGAAGAGAATACGAAGACAGGGGGTTTAAACAGTTTTGCATAGTGAATGGATTAGAATGGAGAAAACTATTCCGGGAATGCCACAGCAGAATGCTGTGGCTGAGTGCATGAACAAGACTCTCAATAAGCGTGCCAAGAGTATAAGATTGCATGCCAGGTTACCAAAGACTTTCTGGGTTGATGTAGTGAGCACTGCTGTATACCTGATAAATAGGGGGTCTTTCATTCCCCTAAACCATAGACTACCAGAAGAAGTCTGGAGTGGAAAAGAGGTAAATCTTTTACATCTGAAAGTTTTTGGTTGTGCTTCGTATGTCCATGTTGAGTCTGATGCTCAGAGTAAACTAGATCGTAAATCTAGTAAGTGTTTCTTCATTAGATATGGAGACGAGGCCTTGGGTTATCGATTTTTGGATGATCAAAATCGAAAGATCATTAAAAGTCGGAATGTGACTTTTAATGAGTCTGCTATGTACAAGGATGGGTCAAGTGCATAACCTGAAGTTACAGAGCAGGAACCAAAAATGTCTAAGTTTTTTAACTTAGATGAGCTTTTTGAAAGTACAGTGCAGAGAGAGAAACAATTCATGGAGGTGGAGCTTGATGAACAATGTTCACTCACGGATGAATATGATGACAGAGAATCTTCAAGAAACTTACAGCATCAGGAAGAGTCTTATTCTTTGGCAAGAGGTAAAGAGAAACGTGATCGAAAAGCAACAAAGAGGTACAGCTTTGAGGATATAGTTTCTTTTGCTCTGACAGCTAGTAGTGGAGATCTATTGTCTGTTCAAGATGGTGTGCCGAAAGAGGTGGAGTCACTACGGAGTGGTAAAGCTTGGGAATCGGCAGAATTATCCAGGGGAAAGAGGGCTAAAGGGTGCAAATGGGTCTACAGGAAGAAAGAGTCATCGGATAAAGCTGTATGGTCGGCAGGGCTGATAGGGAGGCATGGTGTAATGTCTAAATCAGGTCCTATACTCAAGTTCAAGAGGTGCTTGGACTTGAGGGATACTTGTGGAGTGTGATTGCCCTTGGGGGCTTAGACGGAGACATTTGGAGGAGACACGTTTTGGTAGACTTGATGGGATTCAAGTCAAGGTGGAGATTGTTAAGTATGACTTGAATTAAAAGTCATGGTGAGACCTAGTGGTTTGTATCCTTCTTCAAGTAGGAGAGGTTCTTAGTTCAACCGATTTGCTCATTTACATGTAGGTTTTGGAGTCCTTCTCCTATGTGTAATTGGACTCCTTGTTTGACTTATAGTAGAAGTTCTAGACCAACATGTAAAATAAGAGTTAAGCTTCTATATAAGGAACAAAGCACAAGATGAATTTGTGTGTGCCAAAAACAATTGAGAGAAAGAAAAGGTGAGAGCACCAAGAAAAATAGAGTTTTTTTTCTTTCCCTTTTGTTATTATTCTCCTTTGGGTAAAGTGAGAATTGGGTGTAAAAGGGGCTTTGAGTTTGAGTGGTTTTCTCGCCCTGTTACTCTCTTGTACTTATCTTTTAATAGTGAATTTTCTCCGGGTTGTCTCCACCAGTGGATGTAGGCTTGTTAAACCGAACCACTTAAATCTTTGTGTCGTGTGTGATTGCTTATCTTTGTTATTCCGTATTCTTCTTGTTTTTTCGCATCTCACGGGTCTTGGGAAATAGGATTAATTTCCTAATAGAGGATGCAAGTCACAGTAGCAAATGGGGAGAAGATCAATTGCACGGGCATGTGAGTAGGAGTATCACTATGGCTTCAAGGTGAGCCATTCTCCATAGATTTTTTTCATACTACCCATTGATGTTTGTGAAGTAGTATTGGGCGCTCCGTGGCTTCGCTTGTTAGGACCAATTTGGTGGGATTTTGCAAAACTATTGAGGTTTAAATGGAAAAAAAGGAGAGGTTGAACTAAGAGGTGTCAAGCTGCCAGTGCACCGTTTGGTAGAAGATAAAGACATGGGAAGGGAGGTCAAGAGAAGAAAGTGTGGGTGGGTGTGTCACATTCAACCATGTACACACTACAAAAAAATTGTTATTTTCTGACGTGACAAACAGTACAAGAGTTTTGCCACGTTAGCATTTTCTGACGTGCCAAACTGGCGCGCCAAAATTTTTTGACATTCTGACGTGCGGCACGCGCCAAACTGGTGCGTTAGAAATTTCTGACGCGCTAAATTTAGTGCGTCAGAAATTTCTAACGCACCAATTTCTTACACACTAAATTTAGTGCGTCAAAAAAAAAAAAAAAAAAAGAGGCCGAAATTTTGAAAATTTTCCCTCATCTTATTTTCCCTCAACTTTTTTCCTCTTTCTATTCTTCCCTCCTCATTTATTTTTCCCACACTCTCTCTCTCCTCTCTCAATATTCTCCCTTCTCTCCACGGCAGATAGAAGAAATTTCTTCAGAAGGAGAAGAAAAAGAAAAGGAGAAGAGAAGAAGAAAAAGATAGGGATAAGAGAAGAAGAAGAGAAGCTGCAGAAGAAAAAAAAAAGGGAGAAGAGAAGAAGAAAATAAGCTGCAGAAGAAAAAGAAAAGGAGAAGAGAAGCAGAAGAAAAAAAAAAAAAAAAAAAAAAAGAGAAGAGAAGATAAGAAGATTAGAAGAGAGAGAGAGAGAGAGAAAAGTGAGAGCTGGAGAAAAGAAGAGAGAGACAGAGAAAATTGAGATCTAGATCTCTGCACCATAGAAATGTGTTTCATGGTGCAGAGATCTCTGCACCATGGTGCAGATCTGCACCATGAAACACATTTCTATGGTGCAGAGATCTAGATCTCAATTTTCTCTGTCTCTCTCTTCTTTTCTCCAGCTCTCATGTTTCATGGTGCAGATCTGCACCATGAAACACAGATCTGCATGGCAGCGTGAGGGAGCTGCCGTGCAGAGGATTAATTCCAAAAAAAAAAAAAAAAAACAATTTAATTGAAAATTAATTTAAATTAATAAATTTTTTTATTGAAAAAAAAATAATTTTTTATTTAATTTTTCAATTTTCTGACGCACGTTAGAACTACCATTTTAGAAAATTTTCGAACATGGTAGTTCTCCCACGTCAGAAAATTTTCTAATGTGCGAGACAGTAGAACGTCAGAAAATTCTGACGTTCTACCCATTGACGCGTCTGGAAATTTTTTTTCCTATCACCTATGTTTTTGACAATCTACACGCGTCGAACACCATAAAACATCAGAAATCTCCAGTAAAAAAAAAATTGTTTTTTTGTAGTGACACCTAGAACCATCTTGAAGGGTAGTTTGCATGCATGCTATTGTCCTTGGAATCCAGCAAAAAAAAAAACAAATCCCACTGAACAGAAAATCATGTCCATTTTAAGAGAGTTCTCAAACCTCTTTGATGAGCCACTTGGTCTTCCACCGACAAGAAGCCATGACCATCAAATTATGTTGACAACAAGGAGTGGGCCAACTAACGTGAGACCCTACAAGTACCCACACAACCAGAAAAATGAGATTGAGAAGATTGTGTTGGGTCTATTACAGTCAGGGATTTTTTTGTCCAAGCAATAGTCCATACTCATCCTTAGTGATACTAGTAAAAAAACATGATGGATCATGAAGGCTGTGTGTAGATTATCGGGCACTCAATCAAGTTACCATCAAAGACAAGTTCCCAATCCCGGTAATTGATGAGCTATTGGATGAGCTAAATGGAGCACAAGTTTTTTCTAAGCTCGATCTCCGATCTAGTTAAAATCAAATCTGAATGGCAAGGGACAACATCAAAAAAACAGCATTTAGAACTCATCATGGGCACTATGAGTTCCTAGTGATGCCGTTTGGGTTGACAAATGCACCTTCAACCTTTCAAGCCCTCATGAACTAGATTTTCCCAACTCTATTAAGAAGGTATGTTTTGGTTCTCTTTGACAATATATTAATATACAACGACACATGGTCGGAGCATTTGGTACACCTAAGAAAAGTGTTGTCAATTTTACAAAATAACACATGATAAGCGCCGAATGCTGCACATTCAAGCCCCTTAATTTGTATATGTTAATTCCTTAGCATTGTTATTTGTTTGATTTTGTTTTGTTTTTATTGTTTTCAGGTTATAAATAAAGATGTTATTAATTCCATTGATTTTGAGCGTAAAAGCACACTTTGAGAAGACCTAGAAGATATGATTAAGCTTAGTCAATCATAACAAAGGACCTATATGTTGTGCTTAAGTTTAATCAAATAAAGGAAGGGATTAAATCGAAATTTCTCTAATTGGAGTCAAAATTGGATTGGATTCAAATTTGGATTCAGTACATGCCTCAGTATTTTGGCTATAACTTTTTTTACAAATATTGGATTGAGATGATTCTAGCGGCAGTAGAAAGTTAACTCAAAATACTACAAATCATTGTGAAATATGATTTTCCTAATTCGGACATTTTCTATGCCAAAATCGGCCTGCAATAAAATAATGTAAATTTGGACGAATCCTATTCCGATTTGTACTAGGATTGCTTCTTAATTTGACAAGGAGAGTGAATTACGATTTTTCTAGGTTTCCTAGGGCTTCTAGGCTCCTTATAAATAGACCCCTAACCTTCAAGAGAAGGTGTGCTTAGTTTTAGATACAAAAATCTTCTTGAAGTCCTGACAAGTTGAAGAGGAGATAATCCATGGTAGGAGGCCATCCTAGCACCTCGATGAGCGGCTAATTCTGTAATAGGGTGTTGATGTAACACTTTCCAAGTAACAATGGTTTAATTGTATTTAATTTCTAGATTTTAGTTTATGCATGTTGATTGTATAACTATGAGAATTGCTACCTTTTGATTCTATTCTTAATTATTAAATGCAATTGTTTTTAATTTCAAATTCAATATTTGTGAAAGTCTTCTCTTGTCTTAGAAAGTCTTTTACTTTTATTGAAATCAAATTATTCTTGTTTTCTGTAATTATGGGGATAATGGTTATACAATGGATTTAATTGACATATGTTCAAGAGGATTTGATAAGCCATGCCTAGAGAAGACGGATTGTATTACACCCTAGTTTAGTGTAATTTAGGTAGACAGTTTGTGCCAACTGAAGATGGGTTATACTTATTCATTAATTGTATGTATCCTGTTATAGAATTTGATAATTCATACTTAGGGAAGACAGGTCGTACCGCATTTTAGTGGTTAAGTGGACGATTTGTGCCAATCAAAGATGGATTATACTAATTCTTTAATAATGTAGTTTGTTGTTTATTTATAACATGCATAGAATGAATTTCTGGATTAAATCTAATTGACCATTGTTATGCAGTTAGTGGTGAAATCAACCCCCTATTCTATCTCTCATACTTTTTTATCTTTATTTTTATGCATTTACTTTTATAAAAACAAAATCAAATCAATCTCTTTTAAATTAAGTTATATCTTAAAAAACTTGATAACAACACTCTTGCAGTTCTTGAGGTTCGACACCCTCTTTATAGCCCTATGCTACAAGATTCGTCCTATTATGAATGGTTATTTTTATAATTGATATTTTTTGTCACAAAAATGCCACATCAACACATTATTTGTACGACAGAAGAAATGCCAATTTGGGCAAGATTCCATTAGTTATCTTGGTCACATGATTTCCAGCCAAGGAGTCGCTATGGAAATATAAAAAATTACAGCAATGTCGCAATGGCCAAAACCAACCAACGGCAAAGCCTTGCGAGGTTTTTTGGGGTTAACCGGCTACTACAGAAAATTTATACAAGGTTATGGTTCGATTGCTAGCCCTTTAACACAACTACTAAAAAAAATGCCTTTGAAAATGGGATAAGGCAGCCAATAAGGCCTTTAATAGCTTGAAACATGCAATGACCACAAGGCCGGTATTAGCTTTACCCGATGGTGTGTGCAAATTTAATAACTCGCAAGCGCACAAGTCGTGTGTAGTGTAGATAGTGCAAGTGCGAGGTCGAACTACAAGGAGTTGTGTTTCAAAAAGTAATTTCTATTTAAACTCACTCTATTTTAACCTAGTTCTGCATTTTCGAATTATGTCGTGCAAAATAAAATAAACTAATTAAAATTATTAAAAACAATTAATGGAAAAACACTAAGGTTTTCTGAATCCACCTCCCCAAATCAAACAACACATTCTTGCATTTTATACATACAACTGACAAACAATAAGTTTTATACATTGTTCAAATTCGTAGAAATGCATATTAAATCATTCGATGAATCCAACCATTAAACGAATCACAACAAATATCCAATTGAGATCAAATCATCCACTGTATCTGTTTGATATACAAATCACAATAGATATCCGTTCTCAATCATATCATTCGATGTATCCATGGATGAAACACAACAAATATAAAACTTTGCATAAATAAAAGACACAACATTCAATTAAATGAAATTAATCAAGCAATTGAATTGAATTTAAACAACAATTTGATCAGACATCAAATTGTATAGATAAAACGACAAGAAAGTGATTGTTTATCAATAACAAGGCTTCATCTTCAACCTTAGTTGAAGGTTTTAGCCTCTCATGATTACAAAACTCATATTAAAATGACTTAAAATCATAGAAAACCTAAAACTTACAAAGAGAAATGTAGATAGAGTGTAAGAACGACAATAAGTCGAAAAATGGCTCTAAACGGCGCCTCCCCATCCGTTTACAATAGAAAAGAATGAATTATATACTAAAAAATTAAGGCTTCAGCGCTGCCATGTCAGCGTGACTGCGCTCGATTACATTCTAGGTGCACTCGAGCACACTCGGGTCTTCAAGGCTTCTGCGGCGCAGCACTTAAGCGCTGTGCGTAGGGCTAACGTGGACGTGTGCTTGATTGTAGTCCTCCTGCGCTTGAGCGCACTTCCAGAAACCTTCAATTTCTTTGCACAATTTTCCCCTTCAACCCGCAGTTCTCTCTTAATAACCTGCAAAGCGCCAGGACACCAAAACTAACAAAAATATCAGAAAAAAACAAAGATAAGGGCTTAACAAATACAAGTTAAGGGGCTCAAATATACAATATTTGGCACTCATCACCTGACTTCAACAAAACCTTTGTGGTGGAGTGCGACACATTAGGTACAGGGATTGGAGCGGTCTTGCAAGATTTGAGTCACATTGCATTTCTTAGCCAGGCAATTAGACGAAAAAATTTATCTCTCTCAACTTATGAAAAAGAAATGATGGCTCTTATTGCAGCTGTACAAAAATGGTGTCCCTACTTGTTGGGTCAACAATTTGTCGTCCGTACTGAGTAAAGAAGCCTAAGCTTCCTGTTAGAGCAGACTATCACCACCGAGGCACAGCAAAAGTGGTTGGTGAAATTGATTGGGTTTGATTTCACAATTGAATATAAAAAAAAAGATTTAAGAATTCCGTAGCAGATAGCCTTTCAAGAAGAGACCACAATGAGTTGAAGGCAGTCTCTAATCCAGTTCCTAATTGGATAGAGCCTATTAAAGAAGAAACAGAACAAGAAAAAGAGCTGCAGAATTTAGTTAAAAAAATCCAGCAAGGAGCTGCAAGGAAACCATGGAGTTATAAGGCCGGGTTAATTTTTTACAAGGCTAGAATCTATTTACGTCCTCACTCCCCATTGACAAGAGCAATAATTCATGAGTGTCACAATGGTTCTCATGAGGGGTTTCACAAATTATGGCAACATTTGAAATCGGGTGTTCTATTGGCAAGGAGTGTGTTCACAAATAAAGGCTTATTTAAGGGAGTGTGACACCTATCAATGCAACAAATCAGAATTAACATCCCCAGCAGGTCTACTTCAACCATTGCCAATTCTCACGGCAATTTGGAGTGATATTTCAATGGATTTTGTGGAAGGATTACCCAACTCTCAAGGTAAATCTTTTATTTTTGTAATAGTTGATAGATTATCCAAATATGCCCACTTCATGGCACTCAAACACCCATACACAACACTCACTGTGGCTCATGAATTTTTTGAGCACATTTTCAAATTACATGGGATGCCCACTTCAATTGTCTGAGATCAAGATTCCACATTTACAATATATTTTTGAAAGGAGTTGTTTCGCTTACAAGGTACTAGATTTAATTTTAGCTCAACCTATCATCCTCAAATGGATGGGCAAACCGAGGTGGTCAATAGAACCTTGGAGATGTACTTGATATGGAGGGACTCCCATGGACGTTCAATGGAAATCTAGTGTCATTGGAGAAATTCGATGGACTCAAGCCAGTGACGGAACTGGATTTTGAGAAGGCGACTTTCTAGGTGTTCATGTACAATTTACCATTAGCATGCATGAGCAAGGTGATGGGGCTCCGAATAGAAGCATCGGTGGGACAAGCGGAGGAAGTTGACGTGGATGAGGAAGGGGTTGGCTGGGAATAGTTTTTGAGAGTGAGAATAATTTTGGATTTATCCAAACCACTCTCTCGAGGGAGACGTCTAAAACTTAGAGACAAGTCAATATGGATTACTTTTCAATACGAGAAGATTCCTAGATTTTGTTTCAAATGCGGAACCATTCAACATGGTAGCCGAGGTTGTACAAGACATGGGGGTTGTCGGGCATAGGGAGCTGATAATGAGGTAGAGTTTGGGACATGTTTGCAAGTGGCTCCATCGGCTAGTAGGGGTGAAGGTAGAGGAGGAGGAAGGCATGGAGGAGCCATACGCCGACATCTTGTTTCTTTGACGTTGACAATTAGTTCTAGGTCGAGCAAGATCAAGGGGAGGATGGAGGAAACGTGGAAGACGGCAATGGAGGAGACTCCACGAGAACCTCGGCAATGCCAGGGAAGGGCAGGAAAGGAAAGTCTGGCCAAAGAGACAGCTTGTCAATTGCTCACAAGGCAAGCGGCAATCCAGGAAACTCTCTTAGGTCAAAAAGAGAGGAATTAAAGTCTAGTGATCAAAGAGAGGATGTTTGGGGAAGCGAAAAATCAAAAAATAGAGTGAAGGGAGGAGAGGACGTGGAAGGTAATAATATCGAGGTGGCAAGAAATATGGGAGAGAAAATCATGGGTACTCAATACTCGGGATCTAGCTGTTATGGTGAAGATATGGGGGGGAAAAAAAAGCTTCAATCCCTTTTTAAGATCTTTGCTCAAATGAGCTTGATTCGGGGGGCTCACCTAATGTATATTTAGGTCAATGGTATGCTATTAAGGAAAAAATGGCGTGGGGAGTTATGAAGGGAGAGAAAGCGATGATAGCTGGTTTGCTTAATATGGTGCAAGACACGTTAGTTGACCACATGGAGGTAGGGTCTTTTGGGTGCACCATGTTGAAACCAAATTTTATGCATGTTTTGGCTGGAAGGAAAAAAAAAAAGAACAGGGTTTCGTGGAAAACTCAAGCAGGAAAAGGGTCAAGGTTGGTGGGTCCACTTCAAAACAGTGTGATGAAGATAAAGCGGAGGCTGTGTCAAAGCCTCGCCTGTCGCAATGAGTATACTAAGTTGAAACTGCCGAGGGCTTGGGAACCCTCGGGCAGTTCAGTACCTACACCAGTTGGTGAGGGATAAGAAACCCGCTTTGGTTTTTCTTATGGAAACAAAATTGATTAATAAAAAAGTTGTTATTTGCAAATAAAATTGGGTTACGACCATATGTTTGTAATGGATAGTGTGGGGCGTAGCGGTGGTTTGATTTTGTTATAGAGGGATGGAATAGGTGTTGACATACAAAATTACAGCCGACGGCATATTAATGTCGTTGTTACAAATGGAAGGATGGGAGTCACTTGGAAATTCACGGGCTTTTATGGCCACCCCGAAACTGCAAAAACAGGAAGGAAGCTTGGGCTCTTTTACATCACTTATCACATGTTCAACCACTTTCGTGGCTATGTATATGTGATTTTAACAAGACTGTGGATTTATCGGAGAAGAAGGGGGTTGTATCTAGAGCTCGTGGACAGATGGTTTAGTTTCAAGGTTCTTTGGAGGACTGTGGGCTACATGACTTGGGTTTTATAGGACCAAAGTTCACTTTGAATAATGGGAGGTTGGGAGACCACTATACACAGAAGCGTCTAGACCGGGCTATAGCAAACGTGGATTGGAGTTCTTTGTGGACAGATGTGCAAGTGGCAATGTTGGCTTGTCCTAGTTCTGATCATCACACTTTGCTTCTTACTATGGATAATAGAGCTAAGAAGGAGAATAAAAGAAGAGTTTAAATGCAGGCTGGACAAAAGACAATGGATTTAAAGAAGTTGTACTATCTTCTTGGATGGGTGGTCAACCACATAATGTAGAAAGATGTACAAATGATATTATAGGGAGGATTTCCGTGGAGATGAATGCACAATTGGAAGCTCCATTTTCTGTTAATGAGCTTGAAGGAGCTTTGACCCAAAATGGCACCGCTAAAAGCACCAGGGCCGGATGGTTTACAGCAAATTTTTACCAACAAAATTGGCTTACTGTTGTGCCTGAGGTATGTAAAGCAGACCTTCATTTCCTCAATCGTGCCAAGATGGATGCGAATATTAATGTAACACATATTGCTTTGATACCAAAAAAAAAAAAAAGGGATCCCTCTAATGATTCTGATTTTAGACCAATTAGTCTGTGTAACGTTATAAGCTTATTTCAAAAGTTTTGGCTAACCGTTTAAAGAGGGTGCTTCCCCAGCTTATTTCAGAAAACCAAAGTGCTTTCATTCCGGGCAAATTGATAACGGATAATATCTTAGAAGCTTATGAAACAATACACTCTATGCACACCCTTATGTGGAGCAAGGTGAGATTTATGGGGGTAAAGCTTGATATGAGCAAGGCTTACAATCGTGTGGTGTGTTCAGTTTCGTATGCCATCTTGGTTAACTGACAACCGATTGGAAATAGAAGGCCTTCAAGGGGAATCCGACAAGGTGACCCCCTATCTCCATACCTCTTTATTCTTTGTGCGGAAGCTTTGAGTTCTCTCATTACCCAGGCGACTCAAAAGGGAGTTATCACAGGGGTGCCTACTTCAAAGAATGGGCCACGATTGAGCCATCTTTTCTTCGCTAATGATAGCCTTTTATTTTTAAGGCCAATTCGGTGGAATGGAGAAGATTGATGCGTATTTTGGAATACTATGAAGTAGCCTCGGTCCAAAAGCTCAACAAGGATAAGACATCATTTTTTTTAGCCACAACACAAGGCCAAAAAAAGGGATGAAATATCTAGACTTTTGAGGTTACAAGCTACTCAAAGCTATGATAAATACTTGGGGCTGCCAACTTTGGTAGGGAAATCAAGGGTGAAGGCTTGCCAAAGCCTCAAAGATAGAGTGTGGAATTGCCTCCAAAATTGGAAGAACAAGTTTTTGTCACAAACGAGAAAGGAGGTTTTGTTAAAGGCGGTGGTTTAGGCTATTCCCACTTATTGTATGAGTGTTTTCCTTCTTCCAATTTCTTTGTGTAAGGAGATTCATGGTATGATGCAGCGATTATGGTGGGGGCACAAAGAAAATACCTAAAGAATTCATTGAGTGAGTTGGGAGAAAAAGGAAAAGCAAAATTGGAAGGAGGTTTGGGCTTTCGAGATCTAGTGTCTTTCAACAAAGCCCTTCTTGCCCAAAAAATGTCGAGACTCCTTCAAACACCTAATTCTTTGGTTGCAAGAATTATTGGACCAAAATATTATCCCTCAACATCGATTTTGGAGGCTTAAGTAGGGAAACGCCCTTCGTTCGCTTGGCGAAGTATCATGGCTGCAAAATTAGTTTATAGCAAGGTCTTATTTGGAGGGTGGGAGATGGTTAAGATATTAGGGTGTGGGGTGATAAGTGGCTCCCAATCCCGATAACCTATATGATCCAATCACCAAGAAGGTATTTGGAGACGAGTGCTAGAGTTGAAGACCTTATTGATAGTAACTCTAGAATCTAGAAGGGCACCCTCATTGATGAAATTTTTCTAGAACATGAAGCCCAAGTGATCAAAGGTATCCCGCTAAGCCCAATCCCCACCAAAGACAAATTGATTTGGCAATGCACTGCTAATAGGGTCATTTTTGTTCGGAGTGCATACCACTTAGAGATGGAAACGAAGTTGAGCTTAAGGGGTGGAGGGTTGGAACCACATAAGACATTGTTGGCATCTAGAAACGTTGTTGGAAAATTGATGTTCCTAGTGCGGTAAAGATGTTCATATGGAGGGCTTTGAATAATTCACTCCCCTCTAGGGTGAATTTATTTTGCAGGGGTTGGTGCAAGATAAGACATGTCCTATATGTTAGAGAGAAGAGGAGACTGTCGAGCATATTCTGTGGAGTTTCCCTTTAGCAAAAGATGTCTGGGGTTGTGGGATAAAAAAACTGCAAAAGAGCAAATGTGTGGGCAAGTCCTTCATTATGTTTTTATAGAGCTTTTGGACAGTTGTGATAACAATGAGATTGAGCTCTTTGTAGTGATAGTGAGACGCATCTGGCTAAGTAGAAATGCAGTGATTCACAGAGAAATTTTCATGGACCCAAACCAGCTTCTGCGGGAAGCACATGAAGCTCTGGAGGACTTTCATAAGGCAAACATGAGGGGGGAAGAGGCAACTCCAGTTGTACCAAGGAACAAAGATACTCAAAATATGGGGAAATGGACTCCACCTCCAATTAATTACATTAAGATGAACTAGGACGCGGCAATGGGCATGAAGCAAGGGAGAATAGGACTTGGCTGCATTGCCCGAACGTCAACGGGTCGTTTTCTGGTAGCGCGTAGCACGACGAAGATGACAAGGGCGGAACCTGTAGTGGCGGAAGCTCTAGCAGCATTTTACGCTATTGTTTTTGGCAAGGAGTTGGGATTTCAGAATGTTACATTTGAAGGGGACGCCCAGACGATCGTAAAGGATATCAGTGGAGAGGGTCCCTGTACAAGCATTTATGGACATTTTATGGAGGGGATTCAATCTGAAATGAGGACTTTTGAGAATGCTCAATTTATCTATGTGATGAGTGTCAAATATTGCATATTTGGACCCCTTAATTTGCATTTGTTAAGCCTTTACCTTTATTATTTTCTGATGTTTTGGTTAGTTTTGGTGTTTTAGTGATTTGCAGGCTGTTAAGAGAAAAATACGGCTTTAAGGTGATAGTTCCAACTCATTCTGGGGCTTAAGACACTTCATGGAGCATTGGTAGCGAATTGGGATCGAGGGATGATTCGCACTCAATGAGTCCCACCAAAAAGGCCATATCTTGAGTTGTATAGTTCGGATTAAAGTGATCTTGGTGTCATTGGAAAGCTAACTCAAAGATCTACCAATTCATATTTCACAAGAGTAGGCAAATTCTGACTGAAAGTGTGCTCGAGCACACGTTTAGTGTGATCGAGTGCATTCGCGCCCTACGCAGCAACATACATGTTGCACGAGTGCAATCGAGCGCACTCGGCTGACCTGGCAGCGCTGAAACCCTAAAATTAGCTTATAAATATCATTATTTTCCATTGTAAACGTACGGAGACGCGCCGGGGGCGCCGTTCTTGGTCGTTTTTCGTGTTTTATGGGTTTTTGTAGCTTGGAACTCGAATTGTTTTGTAAGTTTTTAATTTTAATAAAGTAATTTAGTTTCTTTATAATTTCTTTTGTCATGAGAGTCTAAATCTTCAACTAAGGTTGAAGATGAAGCCTCGCCATTGATTAGTTTTATATTTGTATGTTTTGTTCGTACAAATCCGTCGTTTAATGTAGTGTATGTTCGTTTCAATTCAATTATGTGACAAAATTGTGATTGATTGTTGTTTATAAATCATGAAAACGTTGGATATTCGTTGTGTTTCATCTGGGGGTACATTGAATGATTGGATTGAGACCAATATCCATTGTGATCTACGAATACAGTGGATGATTTGATTTCAATTAAATATTCGTTGTGATTCTTTTAACAGATGGATTTATCAAATGATTCAATTGGTTTATAAAAAACAATATAACATATATTGGGTTTAATTGTTTGTCGGATGCATGAATGAAAACATGAGAATGTATGCTTTGATTTGGTGAGGTGAATTCTAAAACCTTAGTCGTTTATCTTTTGATTATTTTTATTTTATTTAGTTTATGTTTGTTTATTTTCAAAATCAAAATCATTCGGAACTAGGTTAAGATATAATTGATTTAGATAGAAATTAAATTTCACAAACACAATTCCCTGTGGATCGACCTCGCACTTGCACACACGCTATATTGCACACAACTCGTGCGCTTGTGAGTGCAATTAAATTTGTACATCACTATGTTTTGAGAGAAGCCATTAATGCAGCTTATCGGTTAGCCAAGATGGCTACCACCCATGTCACAGATGCAACCTGGTTGGAAAATTTTCCACCGAATATCTATGGTATTATACGAAGGGAAGAATCTATCCCTTCTTTGTGATCTTTTCCAAATCTGTTTTTCTGAGGTATTGAATAAGAGATTTCCATTTTTTCAAAAATAAAATAAATAAGGCCCTAATTAATTAATCCTAATAAAACAATTTCCATAAAAGAAAAAACAAAATTAAATACATATTTTCCGTCAATATATTCGCTTTAATTAAGGCCCCCTACTTAATTTAAAAAAATGCATTAATATTATTTGATTCTCCAACATTCTAAAATAAATAAAGCTTAAAAAATTGATAACAATACAGAAGGGAATCAAATCATAATCAAATATTCAACCCTAAAATCAAATGGGAAAAACAAATAAATGAATGCTAGAAGATGAAAAGTTTCTAAAATATTTTATTTAATTACAAACTCCTATATTTATAAGTTTCCATTTTTCTCTCTATATCCCTTTTCATTTTACTTTTTTTTTGAACGGAAATCTGAAGATTTCATTGATTAAAGATCACGAGCATAAAGCACTTATAGAGCAGAGCAAAAAGCTATTATAGCACAAAGCATAAAGCTCTACAAAAATCATAGCCACATGCTATGAGGTTACAACGTCATGGATGCAAACAAAAACTCTTACAATCAGGTGTTATCTATGACTTCAATCTTCCACTAACTCATGTATAAATATAGTTAAAGAGCAGATCTGCTCCGAGTAAACTAGATCTAAGACATGAGTAGCTAAATTTCCTAACAAAATTTATTTAAACCAGCCGGGAGAGATAACCCCTCACACCTAATTATCCAGGTTGTAAGAAATAACCCCTCCATTTAAATATTTCTCCTCATTCATGAGGGTAGATCTAGAGAGAAGAAACCTCTTATTCAAAAAAAAAAAAAAAAAAACACAAACAAACAACCAGCAAGCAGCAGCAGTGGCGGGGGAGGAGATGAATGGCACAACACGATAGAAAGTGGACAGACGTATAGCGGAGAGGCCCAAGTTGCTGATCTGGTCGGAGAACACCTACAAACATAAATAAAAATAAAAATAAAAATAAAAATAAGATAAAAAAAATAAAAGAAGAAAAAAAAAATACAGAAGGGGAGAGGGAGGGTAGGAGTGGGGAGTAGTAGGGCAAGGGAAGAGGAGAAGGAAGCAAATCTGCTCCCTCCTCCTCCTCTCAAAACTGTTTTCTAAGGAGAAGGGCCAAGAGACGGCTTCTATATCCCTTTTCAAGACTTATTCAAATTTGAATTCTTCTCTTCTTCTCCATAATTTTGCTATTTGCCAGCTACTCAGTCTTTAAGTTATTAAAACCCTTTCATAGTTGATCAGCGATAAGAAAAATGTTAGTTACCAAAAACTCAATCAATCACTTTCATTGTTATTTTTTATTTGAGTTTTGAAAATATTTTTACAATTAAGAACAACAAAATTTTTTTTGGTTTTTTATTTAATTTTAAGAAATTAAATCACTAGACGATGATAGTTTGCAAAACAAATGTCTTAATCTAGAAGGTTTCCTAAAACATGATATCTATTATGATATTGATGGTTTAGATTTATTTTCAGAATTAAAAGTTTTAAAAGAAATTTCACAAATAGAAGAAAGTGCTCGAATTGACATATTAAATTATATAAAATAACTTTATTCTTTTATAAATGCATGTATCGTTTATAGAATTTTATTGATAATACTTGTTATAGTTGCTTATGCAGAAAAAAGTTTTTCAAAATTAAAATTGATAAAATCCTACCTAAGATCAACAATATTGTCACATGAGAGATTAAATGGATTAGCCATATTATCAATTGAAAAGAGGATGTTAGAAAATCTTGAATATAAAAACTTAATAAGTAAGTTTGCAACCAAAAAGCGAGAAGAATTATTTTTAAATAAAAATATAATAATAATATTAAAATAAATATTATTTAATTAATATTTAAATATTAAAAAAAATAATGCCCCACTTAAAAGTTTCACCTAAGGCCCTAAAATATATTGGGCCGGCCTTATTCCCCATTTAGCCACCAGTTGGTTAAACTCGGGTAATTGCCAGTAACCCTGCTAGGTTAACCAAGATCAGTTTTGGAGGCGTTACAGCGCAGCCATATTTGATTGGTTGATCACTGCAAGACGGATATCATTAGTAGCGTACACCACCCGAGGTTGGACTTGGTCAAGCTGCTAGTGATAGAGGTAGTGTACAATATCCAGGGTATCGATATTGAATTATAGGTCCCTCGGGACAGCACCACCCTACTGAGAATGGATAATATCTCGGGTAAACCATACAGTTTGAATTATGACATGATTCTCATATTACAACATATATATATATATATATATATATATATATATTGCATCCATGATAAACTGTCACATAATAATGTTGCATGTGCTTTATAAATAACTGAGTTCACCAATTAATGACATATACGCCATGTGTAATTATACTTACTAAGTCGTCGAACTTACCATTGTATTCTTTTCCTCTTTGTCTCCATATGTATATCTATGCTGTTATAGATAGTTTACCAGAAGATGGATACTGCGAAGTATTCAGTCATTGTAGAGGACTCGATTTGAGTGACGCTTGAGGACTTATTGCGAGATTAGGCGGGTGTTCATGTAACTAGTACTTTTGGATGATGTTGTAGACTTAAGAGTCTTGATGCATGCTTGCATATTAAGGTATAGTATGGATCCCTTATAAAATGATGTGTATAGTATGATTTTAGCTACTGTAATAATCCTTGATAGATACTCTAGTTGTAATGATTAATATTTATAGAATCTTAATATTTCCGCTACTTAGTAGCCTTTCTTTGAGAAGTTGACATCCCTGAGTCTTGTTCCTCGCGAAATAAGGCTGGGAGACAAACCATAAAGTTAATTAATTTTTGAGGCGTTACAGTATATTATTTATGATTGTGAAACCTCTGAGAGGACTTGACTATGTTGGGCTGCGATTTCAAAATAGCGATTTTATAATGTGTAATTTGAAAATGTGATTTTTAAAGACACAGTTAAGCGTTTGGTAAAATCGTAATTTGACATTTAAAATCGCAGTTTAACCATTAAAATTTTACGTTTTTTAAAAAACGCATCCCATTTGAAAATATAAATTCTTTTGTGTTTTCAAATCGCAATTTTTATAATGCATTTCTAAACAATATATTTCTTGCGATTGACACTACGATTGCTTGTGTCACAAGTGTAATTTTAGACCATATGAATCAAATTTGAAATGGGAGTAACACAAGCACAAAGCTCCAGATGACTTGTAAACCCATTGAAGCAATCAGGTAGGTGAAAAAAATAAAAATAAAAATAAAAAAGCATAGAAGTATGCATTTCCCAATGTAAATAAATAATGGCGTTTAACAAAGTAATAACATGCATAAATTGCAAAGTATGAATAATAGCAAATCAATTTTGTGCAAGTAAATCCCTTGTAACCCTTTTTCCTATTTAATTAGAACAAAAAAAAAAAAAAATTATGTGCAAGTAGTACATCTCCAAGTTTTGTAACCACGCAAGCAGATGATGATACAGTAGAGTATTTGTGAACCAAGCTTTTGACTCCGTTTGACAATGGATGATTTTCGGTTTAAAATTATTTAAAGTGATATAAAGTAGATAGAAATTTTTTGTCCTTAAGGGGTAGTTCAATCGGTTGTAAATCATGCCTCATGAAGCGAAGGTCATTAGTTCGAATCCTCCTCTCCATTCCTTTGTGTAGACATGTTAAAAAAAAAAAAAAAGTAGATAGAAATTTTGAATTTTTTGTTGGAAAAAGTGAAAAAATTTTATTTTGTAGTAAATTTTTTATTTCAATAGTAATAAAAAATTATTAATGTGATATAAAAAATAAAAATGTTAAAGACATCAAAAACAAAGTGAGAGTTTGGCAAGTCCATTGCAGAAAGGACCACACACAAGTACTGTCCAAGGCTTTGTTGGACAAACCCTTTTCCTTTCTCCTTTCAATTTCCTCAATTCAAAACATTTTAACTATTCTCACTTATTATTATTATTCAAAAAAAAAAAAAAAAAAAAACTACAAAACAAATGGTCTGTTTGACAAATGACCCAATTTTTTTTTAGAAAAGTCATCTTTCCAACATTCTTACTTTTTATATTACATTAATCATTTTTTATTATTATTCAAACAAAAACCTACTACAAAACAATTTTTTTTTACTTTTTCATACAAAAATTCAAAAACTTTATTTATTTTATATCACATTAATCACTTCTTATTATTATTTAATCCAAAAATCCATTACACAATTATTTACTAAACGCACCCTTCGAAACTTTTTTCTATTTTATATATCATATGAATCACTTTTTGCTACTATATATATATATATATATATATTCACTTCAAAAAGCATTATCAGCCACACTCTAAGACCTTATTTTTGTAAAATAAAGTTTTTTATTGAATGACTTTTTTTTTAAAAAAAAAAAAAAACAAAAAAAAAAATTAAGTGTTAAAAGAATTTTTGAATGTCTTAAATGCAATTCTAAACACAATGGTGGCGTAAGTGGATTTGGATCCCCTCATATTTTTTAAAATATGAAATATTTTAAAATTTGACTTTTCAATTTCATCTAACAGTTTAAACAAATGCAAAAGTTTACGTTATCGAGGTAAGTAGATTTGACATATTAAAAATAAAAATTAATTACTTCAATAACACACAAATTTTTGCATTTATTTAGACCATTAAATAAAATAGATAAAATTTTTAAAATATAAAAATCTCATATTTTTAAAAAGGAACAATTACAGTTTACCCCTTAAAGTTGACAGCGTTTTTTAATTAAAACACAAAAGTTTCAATTTTTGCAATCTATCTCTCAAAATTCCAAATTTTTGCAATTTAACCAATTGTATCCAAAACTTCCTATATAGTCCCTAATTTTTTTATAAAAAATTAAAAAAAAAAAAAAAAAAAAAATCGTGGTGGCCATAGACACCCTTTGGCCATCTGGTTATTTATGCACTCCTAATTTCTTTTTTTCATAAAAAATGAAAATTATGGGTAATATAGAAATTTTTAGATAATATTGATCGAATTACAAAAAATTGAAACTTTGTGAAAGTGAATTGCAAAACTTAAAACTTTAATGTTTGAATTGAAAAATGCTGTAAATTTCGAAGTGGTAAACTTTAATTCTTTCTTTTAAAAAATATTCTAAACACCGTATGTATAGATTTTAATAGGGTAAATATAGGTAGGGCCGAACAGTACGAGGAGTGAAACAATCCATCTATCAGTCATTCGGTCGCCTGTGGAAAGGTTGTTTGGAGTTGATCTGAGAAAATGTCCCAAGTGGCCCATTTATTCTCCCAACAAAATACAAAGTACGATTGTAGTTTTATCATAAATTGAAATGACATTTCTAATGAAGGGGACAGCTAGAATTCAGATCCCCATTACTCAGCCTGACCAAACCCGGCCAGGATTTAATTGAAAAAGACAAAAATAAATAAAATAAAATAAAATTGAAATGATCTGAATTGCTACGAAAGTTATAATTATTTCATATGTTATTTCATATGTTGTTTAAACTAATTAATTAGAAGTCCGATGATAATTTTAAGAGTCACATTATTTTTAGAATAGTATAAGAAAGACTTGTAGAATTACTCTTATTCACTATACATTCATCTTCCATTACTCTTCTTTGGTTGTAATTGGGGTGGATGGTAGGGGGTAGGCCAGCTCGGTATATTTTAGGGTCTAAGGCGAGAAGTTTAAATCATACATTTTTCTTTAAGTTTTTCTAAAACACCATTTTCAATTGATAATATGGCTAATCATTTAATCTTTCTTATGACATTGTTGATCTTAAGTAGAATTTTATTAATTTTAATTTTGATATATATATATATATATATATATATATATATATATTTTGTAGAAGCAATTGTAACAGGTATTGTTAATAAAATTTTATAAACAATACATGCGTTAGGAAAAGAATTAAGTATTTTTATATAATTTAATATGTCAATAGATTACACTTTCTTCTATTTGTAAAATTTATTTTAAAAACTTTTAATTTTGAAAATAATCTAAACCATCAATATCATAATAAATATCAAGTTTTAAAAAACCTTCAAGATTAAGACTTTTTTTTTTTTTTTTTGCAAACTATCCTTCTCTAGTAATTTTAATTTCTTAAAATTAAATAAAAAATAAAAAATAACAGTTTTATATATTTAAAATTGTTCAAACCTATTATGAATTTTTTGAAGGACAAACCTATTATGAATTGGAGAAGTAGCTTGAGTTACTGTATATAAGAAGTAATCAATGACGATCTAGTTGACAATCAAGACTTTGAATCATAATTTATTACTGGCTAGCTATTATCCCTACCGCACAAGATTCAATGCGAGAGTTTTATTTATGAATGACATTAGAATGTTAGGTTTTGTGTTCTTTTTATCCTAGATAGGCATTATTTTCTAAAAAATAATATAATTTAAGCCCAATAAGGTATAAAGCGAATTTAATTGAAAATATCACATATATTTACATATTCTACCAAAAGAAAAATTACGATAATAATACTAACAATGTTTTGATACAGACCTCAGGCAGAATTTAATCTTGACGTAAGGAAAGGGTGTTCAAAAATTTATGTACACATTATTAAAATTGTATTTAAATAATGTAAGACACTAATTGTAATATTTTCTGATTATGAAAAATATTTTGTCTTATATGAAATCCACCATTTATAGTGCCAGGGTACGACTCAAAGCTCCCTAACAATAACCAGTACGAGAGTAGGCTGATGGTCTCAAACTTAAATGAGCCCAACAACTTCCCAATCTGCACCTTTAAATCTCACTGCAGTCCATTGCTCTATGTTTCGTACAACAAGGCCAAGCCTATCCAATGCATGCTTGGATTCTATTTAATTTACAACTTTTTATACCAAAATAGTTCTAAAAAAATAAAATAACAAAGAAAAAAGAAAAAGGGGACAGCCAGAATTCAGATCCATTACTCATCCCGATACTAAACCCGGCCAGGATTTAATTAAAAAATACAAAAAATAAATATAAATATAAAATAAAATTGAAATGAATTGCTACCAAAGGTATAATTATTTCATAATGATGAAGTTGTTTAAATTATTATTATTTTTTTTACAAGAACTGATATAAGAATTGGTTAAAACTTTCATATTAATATTGTGAAATAGTTGTGAAATAAAAATATAATTTATAACATTATTTGTTGAATAATTTTAGAAGTCGTTCTTGTGTCACTCTAAAAATAATGTGGCTTTTAAGATTATGATTTGATCAAAATTCAATAATAATTAATCAAAAGCTTAATGGTAATTTAAAGAACCACATCATTCTTAAAGTAGAATAAGAAAGACTTCTAAGATTACTCTTACTCGCTACAAATTCATCTTCCATTGCTCCTCTTTGGTTGTAATTGGGATGGATGGTAGGGAGTAGAGCCGGCTAGGGGTGTCAAAGCGGTTACGGTTAGCGGTTATTGGCAATAACCGCTAATCGTAACCGCGTTAGCAGTTAGTAGATTTCATTAACAGCAACCGTTAACCGCTAGGCGGTTAACGGTTAGCGGTTAACTGCCGGTTAGCGGTTAGTGAAACAGATAACCGACTGCTAGTCGCTTTTTCAAAATTGGGCTTCTTTTTGGGCTTTTTGAGCTTTCTTTAAGGCTTTTCGGGCCTTTTTTTTTTTTGGCCTTTTCGGGCTTCTTTTTTTTTTTTTTTTACTTCTTTTTATTTTTTATTTTTATTATTTTTTATTTTTTGTATTTTTAGTGTCTTCTTAAGCCCAATTGCTATAAAAAGAGCATATATTGAAAAATCAAAAATATTTGACCTAAAATTTACATTTACTTGTACTTTAAAAAAATTTCCTTAAATATTAAATCATAACCGGTTAACTTTTTTTTTTTTTTTTTTTTATTAAAAAAAAAAAACAACATATATATATATTCAACACAACATATCAAAAAAATTCAGAATTCAGACAACTGTCGCAACATATAATGATAATACATTAATACTTAAATTGTGTTTATAAGTAACACATTGGTCATTGTTTAATCTAATGTCAATTACTTAATTTGATATTATACGAATCATATCATAATTGTACATTAATAATATGATTCACTTGAATTCTTGAATGAAGTATTTGAATTGTCATTAAATCATATGATTAAGTATTGATATTAAACATTTATATTTTTCATATGCATATGTAGACTTATATAGACTTATAACATATATAGACTTATAAGTTTATAACATACATTGGAAATAAGTATCTAGATATTTAATTGTTGTATTAGTATGAATTGGTATACTTATGAGTTATGTCATATTATATATATATAATTTGTTATTATATAATCAAATAATTTAATGATCAATTGATCATGTGATATAATCATACAAATTATAGTGATAATATATTAATACTTAAATGATGATTTAATTATTTTTTTAAAAAAATTGTGATTTAATGATTAAGTGATTATATGATATAATCATATAAATTATAGTGATAATATATTAATACACAAATTGTGATTTAATGATCAAGTGATTATGTTATATGTATAAATATTTTTATAATTATAATTATAAAAATATATTATATAAAAGGCGGTAGGTGGTTAGCGGTTAGTAAACCCAATAACTACTAACCACTAACCGCTAGGTGGTTATAGCGGTTAGGCGGTTAGCGGTTGATACGGTTAAGCGGTTAGATTGACACCCCTAGAAATGATGCATTTTTCTTTAAAGGCTCAATTTACTTCGACATAAAATGATTTCCAAAAAATGATTTATGTATTTTACAGTGTTTACTTCGACGTAAAATAGTGGTAAACGAAAAATATTTTTCTTTTGACCGAAAATTCTTCTTTAATTTTTGGAAAATGTTGAATACCGTAAACCATTTTCCGACTATGAGCATCTCATTCTTAAATCGATGGACCTTGTCAAGACCCGACCAAAACCTCGCTGGGACTTGACCGAGACCCGCCCGGAACCAACTTGGGACCCACCTAGGACCTACCAGAGACTTGCCCAGGACCTGCCTGGGACCCGCTCAGGACTTGCCCGGGACTCGCTCGGGACCTAACCAGGACTTGCCTGGGACCCACCTAGGACTTGACCGGAACCCTCTCGCGACTTGATTGGGACCCGCCCAGAACCTGCCCAGGACCCGCCTAGGACCTAACTGGGACCCGCTCAGGACCTGCCCGAGACTTGACCGGGACCCGCCCGGGACCTACCTGGGACTTACTCGAGACTTGACCGGGACCTAACCGGGACTTACCCGGGACCCCGGCGGGACCTGCCCGGGACTTGACCGAGACTCGCCTGGGACCTAACTGGGACTTGCCCGGGACCCGCCCAGGACCCTCCCGGGACTTGCCTAGGACCAGCCCAGGACCTGCCCGGGATTTAACTGGGACCCGCCCGGGACTTACCCGAGAGACTTGACCGGGACCCGCCCGCGACTTGCTCGAGACCCCGACAGGACCCTCCCGTGACTTGCCCGGGACCCGCCTGGGACCTGCCCTGGACTTGACAGAGACCCGTTCGGGACTTGACGGGACCTGCCCAAGACCCGCCTGGGACTTGCCCGATTGGGTCTAGCAGGTCCCGGTGAGGTCCCGAGCAAGTCTTGGGCGAGTCCTGGTCAAGTCCTGGGCAGGGCCCGGTCAAGTCCCGGCGAGTTCTGGACGGGTTTCGGTTAAGTCTCGGCGGGGTCCCGGGTAAGTCCAGGGAGGGTCCCAGGCGGGTCCCAGTCAAGTCTCAATGGGGTCCCGATCAAGTCCCAGCGGGGTACCGGGCAGGTCTCGAGAAAGTCCTAGTAAGGTCCAGGTCAAGTTCCGGTCAAGTCCTGGGCGGGTCCCAACGGGGTCCCGGGCAAGTCCCCGTGGGTCCCGGTCAAGTCCCGGATAGGTCCCGAACAAGTTCCAGTTAAGTTCCGACAGGGTCCTGAGCAGGTCCTTGCGGGGTCTCGAGCCAGTCCCGTGCAGGTCCTAGCGGGAACCTTATTGAAAAATATATATATAAAAAAAGATATTAAAAAAAAATTATTTTCTGTGTGCAAGGTAAACGCCGTAAAATGTTTTCGACGGAAAATATTTTCAGGGAAATAAGATAATGGGGCATGCATCTATTTATTGTCTATTTTTCTCGCTCTTTTGGTTTATTTGGTAGCTTGGAAAGATTATGAATTCCGGTCAAATTCTTCTAAATTGTTGAGATTACTCAAATTTATCAATCCGCGATCAAGTGTTGTATATTTTCATGCGCTTATTGCATTTGTTAAAATCATATAGGTTTGTGCACACTATTTAACAATCCTCTGGTAGTCAAAAACCTTTTGTAGATTTTACATTCATGCGAGCTCTTCCCAGGGAATTGTTGGCTGCTCCATTTTGGCTTTTTGTGGCACTAGAAACAGAATAGTAATATTTGGGAAATAAATTTGTTGTGGGACGAATTTTACCTCTTTTGGGTAATAAATTTTTTGACTTTTTATTTATTTTCCAGTATTTGTTTGTATTTATCTCTCTCAACTTATGAAAAAGAAATGATGGCTCTTATTGCAGCTGTACAAAAATGGTGTCCCTACTTGTTGGGTCAACAATTTGTCGTCCGTACTGAGTAAAGAAGCCTAAGGTACCTGTTGGAGCAGACTATCACCACCGAGGCACAGCAAAAGTGATTGGTGAAATTGATGGGGAATGATTTCACAATTGAATATAAAAAAGGATTTGAGAATTCCATAGCAGATAGCCTTTCAAGAAGAGACCACAATGAGCTAAAGGCAGTCTCTAATCCAGTTCCTAATTGGATAGAGCCTATTAAAGAAAAAATAGCATAAGAAAAAGAGCTGCAGAATTTAGTTAAAAAAATCCAGCAAGGAGCTGCAAGGAAACCATGGAGTTATAAGGCCGGGTTAATTTTTTACAAGGCTAGAATCTATTTACGTCCTCACTCCCCATTGACAAGAGTCATAATTCATGAGTGTCACAATGGTTCTCGTGAGGGGTTTCACAAATTATGGCAACATTTGAAATCGGTGTTCTATTGGCAAGGAGTGTGTTCACAAATAAAGGCTTATTTAAGGGAGTGTGACATCTGTCAATGCAACAAATCAGAATTAACATCCCCAGTAGGTCTACTTCAACCATTGCCAATTCCCACGGCAATTTGGAGTGATATTTCAATGGATTTTGTGGAAGGATTACCCAACTCTCAAGGTAAATCTTTTATTTTTGTAATAGTTGATAGATTATCCAAATATGCCCACTTCATGGCACTCATACACCCATACACAACACTTACTGTGGCTCATGAATTTTGTGAGCACATTTTCAAATTACATGGGATGCCCACTTCAATTGTCTGAGATCGAGATTCCACATTTACAATATATTTTTGAAAGGAGCTGTTTCGCTTACAAGGTACTAGATTTAATTTTAGCTCAACCTATCATCCTCAAACGGATGGGCAAACCGAGGTGGTCAATAGAACCTTGGAGATGTACTTGATATGGAGGGACTCGCATGGATGTTCAATGGAAATCTAGTGTCATTGGCGAAATTCGATGGACTCACGCTAGTGATGGAACTGGATTTTGAGAAGGCGGCTTTCTAGGTGTGCATGTACAATTTACCATTAGCATGCATGAACAAGGTGATGGGGCTCCGAATAGGTGCATCGGTGGGACAAGCGGAGGAAGTTGACATGGATGAGGAAGGGGTTGGCTGGGGGGAGTTTCTGAGAGTGAGAATAATTTTGGATTTATCCAAACCACTCTCTTGAGGGAGACGTCTAAAACTTAGAGACAAGTCAATATGGATTGCTTTTCAATATGAGAAGATTCCTAGATTTTGTTTCAAATGCGGAACCATTCGACATGGTAGCCGAGGTTGTACAAGACCTGGGGGTCGTTGGGCATAGGGAGCTGATAATGAGGTAGAGTTTGGGACATGGTTGCAAGTGGCTCCATCGGCTAGCAGGGGTGAAGGTAGAGGAGAAGGAAGGCATGGAGGAGCCATACGCCGACATCTTGTTTCTTTGACATTGACAATTAGTTCCAGGTCGGGCAAGATCAAGGGGAGGATGGAGGAAACGTGGGAGACTGCAATGGAGGAGACTCCACGAGAACCTCGGCAATGCCGGGGAAGGGCAGGAAAGGAAAGTATGGTCAAAGAGACAGCCTTTCAATTGCTCACAAGGCAAGCGGCAATCCAGGAAACTCTCTTAGGTCAAAAAGAGGGGATGTTTGGGGAAGCAAAAAATCAAAAAATAGAGTGAGGGGAGGAGAGGACTTGGAAGGTAATAATATCGGGGTGGCAAGAAATATGGGAGAGAAAATCACGGGTATTCAATACTCGGGATCTAGCTGTTATGGTGAAGATATGGGGAAAAAAAAAAAAGCTTCAATCCCTTTTTAAGATCTTTGCTCAAATGAGCTTGATTCGGGGGGCTCACCTAATGTATATTTAGGTCAATGGGATGCTATTAAGGAAAAAATGGTGTGGGGAGTTATGGAGGGAGAGAAAGCGGTGACAGCTGGTTTGCTTAATATGGTGCAAGACACGTCCGTTGACCACGTGGAGGTAGGGTCTTCTGGGTGCACCATGTTAAAACCAAATTCTATGCATGTTTTGGCTGGAAGGAAAAAAACAAGAACAGGGTTTCGTGGAAAACTCAAGCAGGAAAAGGGTCAAGGTTGGTGGGTCTACTTTAAAACAGTGTGATGAAGATAAGGCGGAGGCTGTGTCAAAGCCTCACCTATCGCAATGAGTATACTAAGTTAGAAGTACCGAGGGCTTGGGAACCCTCGGGCAGTTCAAGACCTACACCAGTTGGTGAGGGATAAGAAACCCGCTTTGGTTTTTGTTATGGAAACAAAATTGATTAATAAAAAAGTTGTTATTTGCGAATAAAACTGGGTTACGACCATATGTTTGTAGTGGATAGTGTGGGGCGTAGCGGTGGTTTGATTTTGTTATAGAGGGATGGAATGGGTGTTGACATACAAAATTACAGCCGACGGCATATTAATGTCGTTGTTACAAATGGAAGGATGGGAGTCACTTGGAAATTCACGGGCTCTTATGATCACCCCGAAACCGCAAACAGGAAGGAAGCTTAGGCTCTTTTACCTAACTTATCACATGTTCAACCACTTTTGTGGCTATGTATAGGTGATTTTAACGAGACTGTCGAGCATATTCTGTGGAGTTGCCCTTCAGCCAAAGATGCCTGGGGTTGTGGGATAAAAAAACTGCAAAATAGCAAATGTGTGGGCAAGTCCTTCATTATGTTTTTACAGAGCTTTTGGACAATTGTGATAACAATGAGATTGACCTCTTTGTAGTGATAGTGAGACGCATCCGGCTAAGTAGAAATGCGGTGATTCACAGAGAAATTTTCATGGACCCAAACCAGCTTCTGCGGGAAGCACGTGAAGCTCTGGAGGACTTTCATAAGGCAAACTTGAGGGGGGAAGAGGCCACTCCAGTTGTACCAAGGAACAAAGATACTCAAAATATGGGGAAATGGACTCCACCTCCAATTAATTACATTAAGATGAACTAGGACGCTGCAATGGGCGTGAAGCAAGGGAGAATAGGACTTGGCTGCATTGCCCGGACGTCAATGGGTCGTTTTCTAATAGCGCGTAGCACGACGAAGATGACAAGGGCGAAACCTGTAGTGGAGGAAGCTCTAGCAGCATTTTACGCTATTGTTTTCGGCAGGGAGTTGGGATTTCGGAATGTTATATTTGAAGGGGATGCCCAGACGATCGTAAAGGATATCAGTGGAGAGGGTCCCTGTACAAGCATTTATGGACATTTTGTGGAGGGGATTCGATCTGAAATGAGGACTTTTGAGAATGCTCAATTTATCTATGTTTCGAGAGAAGCCATTAATGCAGCTTATCGGTTAGCCAAGATGGCTACCACCCATGTCACAGATGCAACCTGGTTGGAGAATGTTCCACCGGATATCTGTGGTATTATACGAAGGGAAGAATCTATCCCTACTTTGTGATCTTTTCCAAATTTGTTTTTATGAGGTATTGAATAAGAGATTTCCATTTTTTCAAAAATAAAATAAAATAAAATAAAATAAAGCCCTAATTAATGAATCCTAATAAAACAATTTCCATAAAAGAAAAAACAAAATTAAATACATATTTGCCGTCAATATATTCGCTTTAATTAAGGCGGGTACTTAATTTAAAAAAATGCATTAATATCATTTGATTCTCCAACATTCCGAAATAAATAAAGCTTAAAAAATTGATAACAATACATAAGGGAATCAAATCATAATCAAATATTCAACCCTAAAATCAAATGGGAAAAACAAATAAATGAATGCTAGAAGATGAAAAGTTTTTAAAATATTTTATTCAATTACAAACTCCTCTATTTATAAGTTTCCATTTTTCTCTCTATATCCCTTTTCATTTTACTTTTTTTTGAATGGAAATCTGAGGATTTCATTGATTAAAGATCACGAGCATAAAACACTTATAGAGCAGAGCAAAAAGCTCTTATAGCACAAAGCATAAAGCTCTGCAAAAATCATAGCCACATGCTATGAGGTTACAAAGTCATGGATGCAAACAAAAATTCTTACAATCAGGTACTATCTATGAGTTCAATTTCCACTAACTCATGTATAAATATAGTTAAAGAGCATATCTGCTCCGAGTAGACTAAATCTAAGATATGAGTAGCCAAATTTCCTAACAAAATTTATTTAAACCAGCCGTGAGAGATAACCCCTCATACCTAATTATCCAGGTCGTAAGAAATAACCCCTCCATTTGAATATTTCTCCTCACTCATGAGGGTAGATTTAGAAAGAAGAGACCTCTTATTCAAAACAAAAAAACACAAACAAACAACCAGCAACCAGCAGCAGTGGCGAGGGAGGAGATGAATGGCACGACACGGTAGAAAGTGGTCGGACGCATAGCGGAGAGGCCGAAGTTACTGATCTGGTCGGAGAACACCTACAGACATAAATAAAAAAAATAAAAAAAATAAAAAAATAAAAGAAGAAAAGAAGAAAAAAAATACAGAAGGGGAGAAGGAGGGTAGGAGTGGGGAGTAGTAGGGCAAGGGAAGAGGAGGAGGAAGCAGATCTGCTCCCTCCTCCTCCTCTCAAAACTGTTTTCTAAGGAGAAGGGCCAAGAGACGGCTTTTATATCCCTTTTGAAGACTTATTCAAATTTGGATTCTTCTCTTCTTCTCCATAATTTTGCTATTTGCCAGCTACTCAGTTTTTAAGTTATTAAAATCCTTCCATAGTTGATCAGCGATAAGAAAAAGGTTAGTTACCAAAAACTCAATCAATCACTTTCATTGTTATTTTTTATTTGATTTTTGAAAATATTTTTACAATTAAGAACAACAAAAACATTTTTGGTTTTTTATTTAATTTTAAGAAATTAAATCACTAGACGATGATAGTTTGCAAAACAAATGTCTTAATCTAGAAGGTTTCCTAAAACATGATATCTATTATGATATTAATGGTTTAGATTTATTTTCAGAATTAAAAGTTTTAAAAGAAATTTCACAAATAGAAGAAAGTGCTCAAATTGTCATATTAAATTATATAAAAAGACTTTATTCTTTTCTAAATGCATGTATCATTTATAGTTGCTTATGCAGAAAAAAGTTTTTCAAAATTAAAATAGATAAAATCCTACATAAGATAACAATATTGTCACATGAGAGATTAAATGGATTAGCCATATTATCAATTGAAAAGAGGATGTTAGAAAATCTTGAATATAAAAACTTAATAAGTAATTTTGCAACCAAAAAGTGAGAAGAATTATTTTTAAATAAAAATATAATAATAATATTAAAATAAATATTATTTAATTAATATTTAAATATTAAAAAAAATAATGCCCCACTTAAAAGTTTCACCTAATGCCCTAAAATATATTGGGCCGGCCCTGTTCCCCATTTAGCCACCAGTTGGTTAAACTCGGGTAATTGCCAGTAATCTTGCTAGGTTAACCAAGATCAGTTTTGGAGGCGTTACAGCGCAGCCATATTTGATTAGTTGATCACTGCAAAATGAATATCATTAGTAGCGTGCACCACCCGAGGTTGGACTCGGTCAAGCTGCTAGTGATAGACGGTAGCGTACAATATCCAGGGTATCGATATTGTATTACAGGTCCCTCGAGGCAGCACCACCCTATTGGGAATGGATAATATCTCGGATAGACTATACAGTTTGAACTATGACATGATTCTCATATTACAACATATATATATTGCATCCATGATAAACTGTCATATAATAATGTTGCATGTGCTTTATAAATAACTGAGTTCACCAATTAATGACATATACGCCATGTGTAATTATACTTACTAAGTCGTCGAACTTACCATTGTATTCTTTTTCTCTTTGTCTCCATATATACATCTATGCTGTTATAGATAGTTTACCAGAAGATGGATATTGCGAAGTATTCAGTCATTGTGGAGGACTCGATCTGAGTGACGCTTGAGGACTTATTGCGATATTAGACGGGTGTTCATGTAATTAGTACTTTTGGGTGATGTTGTAGACTTAAGAGTCTTGATGCATGCTTGCATATTAAGGTATAGCATGGATCCCTTATAAAATGATGTGTATAGTATGATTTTAGCTACTGTAATAATCCTTGATAGATACTCTAGTTGTAATGATTAATGTTTATAGAATTTTAATATTTCCGCTACTTAGTATCCTTTCTTTGAGAAGTTGAGATCCCTGAGTCTTGTTCCTCGCGAAATAAGGCTGGGAGACGAACCATGAAGTTAATTAATTTTCGACGCGTTACAGTATATTATTTATGATTGTGAAACCTCTGAGAGGACTTGACTATCTTGGGCTGCGATTTCAAAATAACGATTTTATAATGTGTAATTTGAAAATGTGATTTTTAAAGACACAGTTAAGCGTTTGGTAAAATCGCAGTTTAACTATTAAAATTTTACGTTTTTTAAAAAACGCATCCCATTTGAAAATATAAATTCTTTTGTGTTTTCAAATCGCAATTTTTATAACGCATTTCTAAACAATATATTTTCTTGCGATTGACACTACGATTGCTTGTGTCACAAGTGTAATTTTAGACCATATGAATCAAATTTGAAATAGGAGTAACACAAGCACAAAGCTCCAGATGACTTGTAAACCCATTGAAGCAATCAGGTAGGTGAAAAAAAAAAAAAAAAGCATAGAAGTATGAATTTCCCAATGTAAATAAATAATGGCGTTTAACAAAGTAATAACATGCATAAATTGTAAAGTATGAATAATAGCAAATCAATTATGTGCAAGTAAATCCCTTGTAACCCTTTTTCCTATTTAATTAGAAAAAAAAAAAAAAAAAAAATTATGTGCAAGTAGTACATCTCCAAGTTTTGTAACCACGCAAGCAGATGATGATACAGTAGAGTATTTGTGAACCAAGCTTTTGAGTCCGTTTGACAATGGATGATTTTCGGTTTAAAATTATTTAAAGTGATATAAAGTAGATAGAAATTTTTTGTTCCCAAGGGGTAGCTTAATCGGCTGTGAATCATGCCTCATGAAGCGAAGGTCATCAGTTCGAATCCCCCTCCCTATTCCTTTCTGTGGACATGTTAAAAAAAAAAAAAAAAAAAAGGTAGATAGAAATTTTGAATTTTTTGTTGGAAAAAGTGAAAAAGTTTTATTTTGCAATGAGTTTTTTATTTGAATAGTAATACAAAATTATCAATGTGATATAAAAAGTAAAAATGTTAAAGACTTAAAAAACAAAGTGAGAGTTTGGCCAAAAGGACCAAACACAAGTACTGTCCAAGGCTCTGTTGGACAAACCCTTTTCCTTTCTCCTTTCAATTTCCTCAATTCAAAACATTTTAACTATTCTCACCTATCATTATTATTCCAAAAAAAAAAAAATAATACAAAACAAATGGTCTGTTTGACAAATGACCCATTTTTTTTTTTTAGAAAAGTCATCTTTCCAACATTCTTACTTTTTATATCACATTAATCATTTTTGATTATTATTCAAACAAAAAACTTACTATAAAACAAAAAATTTTCACTTTTTCATACAAAAATTCAAAAACTTTATTTATTTTATATCACATTAATCTCTTCTTATTATTATTTAATCCAAAAATCCATTACACAATTATTTACTAAACGCACCCTTCGAAACTTTTTTCTATTTTATATATCATATGAATCACTTTTTGCTACTATTAAAAAAAAAAAAAAAAAAAAAAAATTCACTTCAAAAAGCATTATCAGCCACAGTCTATGACCTTATTTTTGTAAAATAAAGTTTTTTATTGAATGACTTTAAAAAAAAAAAAATTAAAAGAGTTTTTTTTTTTTTAAGTGTTAAAAGAATTTTTGAATGTCTTAAATTCAATTCTAAACACAATGGTGGCGTAAGTGGATTGGATGCACTCATATTTTCTAAAATATGAAATATTATAAAATCTGACTCTTCAAGTTCATCTAACAGTTTAAACAAATACAAAAATTTGCGTTATCGAAATAAGTAGATTTGACATATTGAAAACAAAAATTAATTACTTCAATAACACACAATTTTTTGCATTTATTTAGATCATTAAATAAAATAGATAACAAATTTTAAAATATAAAAATCTTATATTTTTAAAAATGAACAATTATAGTTTACCCCCCAAAGTTGACAGCGTTTTTTAATTAGAACACAAAAGTTTCAATTTTTGCAATCCACCACTCAAAGTTTCAAATTTTTGCAATTTAACCAATTGTATCCAAAACTTCTCATATAGCTCCCAATTTTTTATAAAATTTTTTTTAAAAAAAAAATCGTGGTGGCCATAGACACCCCTTTGGCTATCTTGCCATTTATGCACTCCCAATTTTTTTTTTTCATAAAAAATTAAAAATTATGGGCAATATAGAAATTTTTAGATAATATTGGTTGAATTAAAAAAAATTGAAACTTTGTAAAAGTGAATTGCAAAACTTAAAACTTTAATATTCGAATTAAAAAATGCTGTAAACTTAGAAGGGGTAAACTTTAATTTTTCCATTTAAAAAATATTCTAAACACCGTATGTAAAGATTGTAGGGCCGAACAGTACGAGGAGTCAAACAATCCATCTATCAGTCATTCGGTCGCCTGTAGAAAGGTTGTTTGGAGTTGATCTGAGAAAATGTCCCAAGTTGCCCATTTATTCTCCCAACAAAATACAAAGTACGATTGTAGTTTTATCATAAATTGAAATGACATTTCCAATGAAGGGGACAGCCAGAATTCAGATCCCATTACTCAGCCTGACACCAAACCCGGCCAGGATTTAATTGAAAAAGACAAAAAAATAAAAAAATAAATAATAATAATAATAAAATAAAATAAAATTGAAATGATCTAATTGCTACCGAAGTTATAATTATTTCATATGTTATTTCATATCTTGTTTAAACTACTTAATTAGAAGCCCAATGATAATTTTAAGAGTCATATTATTTTTAGAGTAGCACAAGAAAGACTTATAGAATTACTCTTATTCGCTATACATTCATCTTCCATTGCTCTTCTTTGGTTGTAATTGGGGTGGATGGTAGGGAGCAGGCCAGCTCGGTATATTTTGGGGTCTAAGGCAAGAAGTTTAAATGATGCATTTTTCTTTAAGTTTTTCTAAAACACCATTTTCAATTGATAATATGGTTAATCATTTAATCTTTCTTATGACATTGTTGATCTTAAGTAAGATTTTATCAATTTTAATTTTGATTTTTTTTTTTTTTTTTTTTTGTAGAAGCAATTGTAACCGGTATTGTTAATAAAATTTTATAAACAATACATGCATTAGGAAAAGAATTAAGTATTTTTATATAATTTAATATGTCAATAGATACACTTTCTTCTATTTGTAAAATTTATTTTAAAAACTTTTAATTTTGAAAATAATCTAAACCATCAATATCATAATAAATATCAAGTTTTAAAAACCTTCAAGATTAAGACTGTTTTTTTTTTTTTTCGCAAACTATCCTTCTCTAGTAATTTCTTAAAATTAAATAAAAAATAAAAAATAACAGTTTTATATATTTAAAATTGTTCAAACCTATTATGAATTTTTTGAAGGACAAACCTATTATGAATTGGAGAAGTAGCTTGAGTTACTGTATATAAGAAGTAATCAATGACGATCTAGTTGACAATCAAGACTTTGGATCATAATTTATTACTGGCTAGCTATTATCCCTACCGCACAAGATTCAATGCGAGAGTTTTATTTATGAATGACATTAGAATGTTAGGTTTTGTGTTCTTTTTATCCTAGATAGGCATTATTTTCTAAAAAATAATATAATTTAAGCCCAATAAGGTATAAAGCGAATTTAATTGAAAATATCACATATATTTACATATTCTACCAAAAGAAAAATTACGATAATAATACTAACAATGTTTTGATACAGACCTCAGGCAGAATTTAATCTTGACGTAAGGAAAGGGTGTTCAAAAATTTATGTACACATTATTAAAATTGTATTTAAATAATGTAAGACACTAATTGTAATATTTTCTGATTATGAAAAATATTTTGTCTTATATGAAATCCACCATTTATAGTGCCAGGGTACGACTCAAAGCTCCCTAACAATAACCAGTACGAGAGTAGGCTGATGGTCTCAAACTTAAATGAGCCCAACAACTTCCCAATCTGCACCTTTAAATCTCACTGCAGTCCATTGCTCTATGTTTCGTACAACAAGGCCAAGCCTATCCAATGCATGCTTGGATTCTATTTAATTTACAACTTTTTATACCAAAATAGTTCTAAAAAAATAAAATAACAAAGAAAAAAGAAAAAGGGGACAGCCAGAATTCAGATCCATTACTCATCCCGATACTAAACCCGGCCAGGATTTAATTAAAAAATACAAAAAATAAATATAAATATAAAATAAAATTGAAATGAATTGCTACCAAAGGTATAATTATTTCATAATGATGAAGTTGTTTAAATTATTATTATTTTTTTTACAAGAACTGATATAAGAATTGGTTAAAACTTTCATATTAATATTGTGAAATAGTTGTGAAATAAAAATATAATTTATAACATTATTTGTTGAATAATTTTAGAAGTCGTTCTTGTGTCACTCTAAAAATAATGTGGCTTTTAAGATTATGATTTGATCAAAATTCAATAATAATTAATCAAAAGCTTAATGGTAATTTAAAGAACCACATCATTCTTAAAGTAGAATAAGAAAGACTTCTAAGATTACTCTTACTCGCTACAAATTCATCTTCCATTGCTCCTCTTTGGTTGTAATTGGGATGGATGGTAGGGAGTAGAGCCGGCTAGGGGTGTCAAAGCGGTTACGGTTAGCGGTTATTGGCAATAACCGCTAATCGTAACCGCGTTAGCAGTTAGTAGATTTCATTAACAGCAACCGTTAACCGCTAGGCGGTTAACGGTTAGCGGTTAACTGCCGGTTAGCGGTTAGTGAAACAGATAACCGACTGCTAGTCGCTTTTTCAAAATTGGGCTTCTTTTTGGGCTTTTTGAGCTTTCTTTAAGGCTTTTCGGGCCTTTTTTTTTTTTGGCCTTTTCGGGCTTCTTTTTTTTTTTTTTTTACTTCTTTTTATTTTTTATTTTTATTATTTTTTATTTTTTGTATTTTTAGTGTCTTCTTAAGCCCAATTGCTATAAAAAGAGCATATATTGAAAAATCAAAAATATTTGACCTAAAATTTACATTTACTTGTACTTTAAAAAAATTTCCTTAAATATTAAATCATAACCGGTTAACTTTTTTTTTTTTTTTTTTTTATTAAAAAAAAAAAACAACATATATATATATTCAACACAACATATCAAAAAAATTCAGAATTCAGACAACTGTCGCAACATATAATGATAATACATTAATACTTAAATTGTGTTTATAAGTAACACATTGGTCATTGTTTAATCTAATGTCAATTACTTAATTTGATATTATACGAATCATATCATAATTGTACATTAATAATATGATTCACTTGAATTCTTGAATGAAGTATTTGAATTGTCATTAAATCATATGATTAAGTATTGATATTAAACATTTATATTTTTCATATGCATATGTAGACTTATATAGACTTATAACATATATAGACTTATAAGTTTATAACATACATTGGAAATAAGTATCTAGATATTTAATTGTTGTATTAGTATGAATTGGTATACTTATGAGTTATGTCATATTATATATATATAATTTGTTATTATATAATCAAATAATTTAATGATCAATTGATCATGTGATATAATCATACAAATTATAGTGATAATATATTAATACTTAAATGATGATTTAATTATTTTTTTAAAAAAATTGTGATTTAATGATTAAGTGATTATATGATATAATCATATAAATTATAGTGATAATATATTAATACACAAATTGTGATTTAATGATCAAGTGATTATGTTATATGTATAAATATTTTTATAATTATAATTATAAAAATATATTATATAAAAGGCGGTAGGTGGTTAGCGGTTAGTAAACCCAATAACTACTAACCACTAACCGCTAGGTGGTTATAGCGGTTAGGCGGTTAGCGGTTGATACGGTTAAGCGGTTAGATTGACACCCCTAGAAATGATGCATTTTTCTTTAAAGGCTCAATTTACTTCGACATAAAATGATTTCCAAAAAATGATTTATGTATTTTACAGTGTTTACTTCGACGTAAAATAGTGGTAAACGAAAAATATTTTTCTTTTGACCGAAAATTCTTCTTTAATTTTTGGAAAATGTTGAATACCGTAAACCATTTTCCGACTATGAGCATCTCATTCTTAAATCGATGGACCTTGTCAAGACCCGACCAAAACCTCGCTGGGACTTGACCGAGACCCGCCCGGAACCAACTTGGGACCCACCTAGGACCTACCAGAGACTTGCCCAGGACCTGCCTGGGACCCGCTCAGGACTTGCCCGGGACTCGCTCGGGACCTAACCAGGACTTGCCTGGGACCCACCTAGGACTTGACCGGAACCCTCTCGCGACTTGATTGGGACCCGCCCAGAACCTGCCCAGGACCCGCCTAGGACCTAACTGGGACCCGCTCAGGACCTGCCCGAGACTTGACCGGGACCCGCCCGGGACCTACCTGGGACTTACTCGAGACTTGACCGGGACCTAACCGGGACTTACCCGGGACCCCGGCGGGACCTGCCCGGGACTTGACCGAGACTCGCCTGGGACCTAACTGGGACTTGCCCGGGACCCGCCCAGGACCCTCCCGGGACTTGCCTAGGACCAGCCCAGGACCTGCCCGGGATTTAACTGGGACCCGCCCGGGACTTACCCGAGAGACTTGACCGGGACCCGCCCGCGACTTGCTCGAGACCCCGACAGGACCCTCCCGTGACTTGCCCGGGACCCGCCTGGGACCTGCCCTGGACTTGACAGAGACCCGTTCGGGACTTGACGGGACCTGCCCAAGACCCGCCTGGGACTTGCCCGATTGGGTCTAGCAGGTCCCGGTGAGGTCCCGAGCAAGTCTTGGGCGAGTCCTGGTCAAGTCCTGGGCAGGGCCCGGTCAAGTCCCGGCGAGTTCTGGACGGGTTTCGGTTAAGTCTCGGCGGGGTCCCGGGTAAGTCCAGGGAGGGTCCCAGGCGGGTCCCAGTCAAGTCTCAATGGGGTCCCGATCAAGTCCCAGCGGGGTACCGGGCAGGTCTCGAGAAAGTCCTAGTAAGGTCCAGGTCAAGTTCCGGTCAAGTCCTGGGCGGGTCCCAACGGGGTCCCGGGCAAGTCCCCGTGGGTCCCGGTCAAGTCCCGGATAGGTCCCGAACAAGTTCCAGTTAAGTTCCGACAGGGTCCTGAGCAGGTCCTTGCGGGGTCTCGAGCCAGTCCCGTGCAGGTCCTAGCGGGAACCTTATTGAAAAATATATATATAAAAAAAGATATTAAAAAAAAATTATTTTCTGTGTGCAAGGTAAACGCCGTAAAATGTTTTCGACGGAAAATATTTTCAGGGAAATAAGATAATGGGGCATGCATCTATTTATTGTCTATTTTTCTCGCTCTTTTGGTTTATTTGGTAGCTTGGAAAGATTATGAATTCCGGTCAAATTCTTCTAAATTGTTGAGATTACTCAAATTTATCAATCCGCGATCAAGTGTTGTATATTTTCATGCGCTTATTGCATTTGTTAAAATCATATAGGTTTGTGCACACTATTTAACAATCCTCTGGTAGTCAAAAACCTTTTGTAGATTTTACATTCATGCGAGCTCTTCCCAGGGAATTGTTGGCTGCTCCATTTTGGCTTTTTGTGGCACTAGAAACAGAATAGTAATATTTGGGAAATAAATTTGTTGTGGGACGAATTTTACCTCTTTTGGGTAATAAATTTTTTGACTTTTTATTTATTTTCCAGTATTTGTTTGTATTTATCTCTCTCAACTTATGAAAAAGAAATGATGGCTCTTATTGCAGCTGTACAGAAATGGTGTCCCTACTTGTTGGGTCAACAATTTGTCGTCCGTACTGAGTAAAGAAGCCTAAGGTACCTGTTGGAGCAGACTATCACCACCGAGGCACAGCAAAAGTGATTGGTGAAATTGATGGGGAATGATTTCACAATTGAATATAAAAAAGGATTTGAGAATTCCATAGCAGATAGCCTTTCAAGAAGAGACCACAATGAGCTAAAGGCAGTCTCTAATCCAGTTCCTAATTGGATAGAGCCTATTAAAGAAAAAATAGCATAAGAAAAAGAGCTGCAGAATTTAGTTAAAAAAATCCAGCAAGGAGCTGCAAGGAAACCATGGAGTTATAAGGCCGGGTTAATTTTTTACAAGGCTAGAATCTATTTACGTCCTCACTCCCCATTGACAAGAGTCATAATTCATGAGTGTCACAATGGTTCTCGTGAGGGGTTTCACAAATTATGGCAACATTTGAAATCGGTGTTCTATTGGCAAGGAGTGTGTTCACAAATAAAGGCTTATTTAAGGGAGTGTGACATCTGTCAATGCAACAAATCAGAATTAACATCCCCAGTAGGTCTACTTCAACCATTGCCAATTCCCACGGCAATTTGGAGTGATATTTCAATGGATTTTGTGGAAGGATTACCCAACTCTCAAGGTAAATCTTTTATTTTTGTAATAGTTGATAGATTATCCAAATATGCCCACTTCATGGCACTCTGGAGAAGTAGCTTGAGTTACTGTATATAAGAAGTAATCAATGACGATCTAGTTGACAATCAAGACTTTGGATCATAATTTATTACTGGCTAGCTATTATCCCTACCGCACAAGATTCAATGCGAGAGTTTTATTTATGAATGACATTAGAATGTTAGGTTTTGTGTTCTTTTTATCCTAGATAGGCATTATTTTCTAAAAAATAATATAATTTAAGCCCAATAAGGTATTAAGCGAATTTAATTGAAAATATCACATATATTTACATATTCTACCAAAAGAAAAATTACGATAATAATACTAACAATGTTTTGATACAGACCTCAGGCAGAATTTAATCTTGACGTAAGGAAAGGGTGTTCAAAAATTTATGTACACATTATTAAAATTGTATTTAAATAATGTAAGACACTAATTGTAATATTTTCTGATTATGAAAAATATTTTGTCTTATATGAAATCCACCATTTATAGTGCCAGGGTACGACTCAAAGCTCCCTAACAATAACCAGTACGAGAGTAGGCTGATGGTCTCAAACTTAAATGAGCCCAACAACTTCCCAATCTGCACCTTTAAATCTCACTGCAGTCCATTGCTCTATGTTTCGTACAACAAGGCCAAGCCTATCCAATGCATGCTTGGATTCTATTTAATTTACAACTTTTTATACCAAAGTAGTTCTAAAAAAATAAAAGAAAAAAGAAAAAGAGCGATAAAAAAAAAAAAAAAAAAAAAAAAATTAGAGCAAACTTCAAAAAATTCCTCATGGAGTTTCACTCGTTTTGACATTATCCTCTCAAAATTTAAAAACTCTCAATTAAAAGTGTCGAACAAGTTGAAAATAATTTAGATGGTATACAAATTCTTATTGATATAAAATAATACAAATCTGAAAATTAACAATAAAGTATATAAATTACAAGAGATATAAAGTAGAGTATGAAAAGATCTCACAATGCTATAGAATCATGTAAAAGCATTGTCCTTAAAAGTTGATTCGTGCCTCTTGGAGTATATTACTCGGTGTGATCGGATCTCTTAATACGCAACTGTTGTGCAAAAATATATCTAAATTAATTGGTAAATAATTGTACGTTTTACCTGCAAGTGCACAATGTCAATAGAGTAGTATATGGTGCAAGTACAGGATCATTCCCACGAGGATTGCTGAATTTATATTTAAAAATAAATTCCTTAAGCAAAAGTAAACTAAGATTGATTATGGATGAGATGATAATAAAGGGTAGGGCTTTGATATCCACCACTAATTATGCTCAATTAATATAATAATATGCCAATGCTTTGATTAAGTTATGGATATTTAATGTTTGCCAACCTAAAGGTTAAACTCTAACGCCTTAAGCTATTGATTTTCCTAAGCAATGAATTAGCCACGTGGTCCATGCTCTAATTATTTTCTTTCTTAAAGGATTTAGCATGTCTATACTAAGTTGTTATTTAGAAAAGCATATGTTCTATGGAAATCGACAAACACACAAAGCCTAGGGCATGGATACATACTCCTAGTTCCCTATGTTGATTAACCCAATAATCGAGGTATGGATTCTTTTGTTACTTAAGTTAAACCTAGGACTCGGCCATCCAAATTGATCTAACTAACAAGTCCATACCACATGCACGTGTTGATCAGGCATACAAATATGAGGAATTCATGCAAGCAGGTATTAATCAAGTTAAATAGCACAACATGATCATCACAAGGCGCCAATATTGAAATATTAATTTAACATAACTAGGGCTTTAATCTAGCCCTACTAAATAAATTAGCTACACATAGAGTTGATGTTAAACATCTTCATAAAATAAAAGAAAAGAAAAGAAAGAATAAACCCGAAATTTGACTTGAGAGCTCCTATTCTTCTCCCTTCTCCAAGCCTCCCTATTCTAAAGGCTTAGGAGCCTATTTATAGGCTTTAGAAGTCCTTGGAAAAGTAGTAAACCCTAGGGTTTTCGCAGGGTTTTAGTCCTATTACAATTTGGAGTTTGAAAAACCCTAATATGGAAATAGGGAAATTGCAGCCGCCACTTGGAATGCCTCCTGCGCACGGGTGCACTCGATCGCAGCCCGTGTGCGCTCGATCGCACGTCTACGATCGATGCCTTTTTTGCCTGCGCTTGATCGCTTCTGGCCTGGCTCGTGCAGCATCTCCTCTGGTATTGCGCCCGATCGCAGGTACCTTGCGATTGATCGCAGTACCAGGGAGCTCCAATTTTCCTAGATTCTCTTTTTGAGCCTAAATCACCCAGTTTTACTTCACTTTCTTTTCAAAAGCCTGTAAAAACATCAAAAACACAAAAAGGAAGTAAAATGACCTAATTAACCAAAACCAAAGGATTAAAACATGTAAGATAAGGGCTGAAAATATGAATATTTTAGCGCTTATCACACCCCCAAACTTACATATTGCTAGTCCCTTAGTAATACAAAACAAAAACAAGAATGGAAAAACAGAAAACAAAAGATAAATCCATCTTTCGTGGGATGTACGATTGCATTTAGCGTATGCAACAAGCCTTTTAAACCACTAGGAATTCCATAGTGGACGAGTGAAGTCTCGTGAGGGTTTTTCAGAAATGTTACCCACAAACATCATGCACAGTTCATGTCATCCCAAGAATTAAAGCATCACTTCAAGATCATGATTTTTATTCATTAGCAAGCTTAAAAAGATGAACTCCATCTTCATAATGAATTGGAATCTCAAAGTGCAATTACTTACAAAGGACATGCTAAAATATCACAAGTTTGGAAACAGTATAAAGTGAATTAGCACAAAATTATGAGGCTTCCAAATCTTTCCAATATGTAAATGTTTCCAAATCTCAAAATTTACTGAAATTCCTATTAGAATGACACAAGGCATATTTCTTCTCTCTTTTTTTTTTTGGCCAGGTTGTGCAATGTTGGTTCTCTTAAGCTTTCTAATTGACCCTTGTAGCGAGTATTAAGTCAATGGCTCCCAAACCAGGTGGTTTTAGGGCATTAGGTGTAGAGACACCCCTAAAGACCTACTAACTCGAGTCAAAAAGGCTACAAAACCAACTAACCATGACAATGATCAAATCCAAATTTTTCACCTTTTGACGTGAACACTCAGTGCTTTGAAACAAGATGTCCAGTTACTCAGTGAAAAGTCATCAATGATCATTTATTTCACTTTTTTTTTTTTTTTTTTTTTTCAATATATATGCCAAGCGTCATCTAATAAGTCATCCAATTTCATCCAAGATGCAAAAACACACACATTAGACCTTATGTCATTCCTCACAAATTATGTGTTAATGTGCTTGTGTGATCAGATCAAACATGTGAATTCTCAACTGTCCTAAGCAAGTAACCAAACTGAAAAACTCAATTATTAGATCATGTGTTCAAAATTTTAAGCTCACTGATGAATTCAAACCAAAATTCTTTTAGATCAACTTAAAATTTTAGGGCAAACATGAACATGTATAAATTTTTATTTATTTATTTTTTTTTCAAATAAACAAACAACACACAAAACAAATAACATGAAATTGGGACAAAGTGTGTGTAAACAACACGTGTGCCCATACCGCCAAACTTAAATTACACATTGTCCCCAATGTGTCTAAGTAAAGGAAAGAATGTACCCGGGAGATGGACGACATAGTCTTGGAAAGCATGGCTCATAGCACACCCCCAAACTTGAATTGAAGCACACTTGTCCTTGCAAAATAAGAAAACACACAACAAGTAAAAAGAAACAAAACAAAATAAAAAGATAAATATGAGATGCTGCCCAAGTGCGCTCGATCGTACTCAGGGTGCGCTCGATCGCAGTAACAGAATGCAATGAAACCACAGGTGGAGACCTGCGCTCGATTGCATACAGGTTGCGATCGATCGTAGTAACAGAAAGTAAAAATATGACAAAAGACTTGAAACACTAAAACACTAAAGTAAAATAAAACACAAAGGAAACCAAAAGCAAAATATAAGTCAAAAATAAAACAAACAACAAAACAAAAGGATATGCTATGGGGTGCCTCCCATGAGCGCTAAGTATAACGTTTTCAGCCAGACTGTGGCACTTTAAACTTAAAGCACCAGTCTTTTCTTCTCTTGTACCAAAGGGAATGGATCTTTTCTGTTGTACGGTGCTTCTGAGTGTTTCTAGATTGGGGATGACCACTCTGAGTTTTCTCAAACAGTTGCTCATCCGGTGGGGAATCATGAACTGGAATAACGTAGGTAGAAAACTCAGGGAGCTTCTCTATCTTGATGTCCTCAGTGTGCCCATGTGGTAGCTCCAACAGACTTCTCTCTTGGCCTCTGGGTGTTTTAGGAATGAGAGCTAATGGTGAAAAAATCTTAGTGCTTTCTTCTTTTTCCCGATGTTGCTCCTCTAGAACTTTGGTTTGCTCTCCATTCTCCTCTTCCATTTGATTTTTAGCCACCTCTTCACTCCTCAATGAGACAGCTTGCTCATGATAGTAGGTGCACTCTTCCTCTTGGTCTTGTTCATTGGGATTTTCCATCAACTGACTTTGGCATTCTTCTTCTTGGTATTGTTGATGCCAGTTGATGGGAGATGCCCTCAGCTCCTTGGCCAATTTTTCCATTTGCACTTCTAGTCTTTGGATGGCTTGATCGGTCCTTGTATTGAATTGTTTTTGATCAGCCGTTGATTGCAGTTGTGAAGTCACAAATTGTCGCAAAAGACTCTTCATGTCCTCCTTTTCTGGGTCTTGGGCTGGTTGAACTGTTTGTTGGGAATTGCTTTGCTGTCCTTGAGAGTTTCGAATGTTCCTACTGTTACTCCATAAGGAATTGGGGTGGTTGTGCCACCCTGAATTGTAAGTGTTGAAGTAAGGATTGTTCTTGGGAGGATAAGTGTGTTGTCCCATGTAATTGGCTTGCTCCTGATCTGCAGATGAATACAAAGGGCAGGTCTCAGTAGTGTGATCTAAATGAGAACATATGGCACATACCTGGAATTGGGTGGCTGGCTGATTGGGAGAGATGTTCCGCCTAGCCATGGAATTAACAAGTATATTTACTGTCTTCTGCAAGGCAGCAAGCTGATCTTGTAGTGGTGGATCCGATTAAGAGGAATATGAATGATTTCTAGGAGCTTGAGCTTGCCATGAAAGATTGGACTGTTGGCTCCATGTTGGGTTACATGAATCAAAATAGTTGTCGTTCCCCGGTCTAGAGAACGACGTGTTCATATACTCATAATGTTTGTTAGAAATTTGTCTCATTCTAGGACATTCTCTAACATGATGATAAGGGTCATGGCATAAAGAACACGGTCCATGGGGTGTTGGAATGCCTCCCCACATGTGTGAAATAATAAAATACAAAAAAGTTAAAATTAAAAAGGGAAAATAGAAACGAAATTTAAAAAGAAACCTTACTAAGATGCAAACTCAACTAACCCTGCATGAAAAAAAAGAAAAAAAAAATCAAATCTATAGTTAGTGCAGTAACTGTGCTGCTCTCTGGATGTGCGATCGATCGCACCGTGAGGTGCGCTCGATCGTACTAGTGCGCTTGATCGCCCTGGTTGGGCGATCAATCGCACCTCCAGAGGCAGAACATGAACTGCAGAAACGACTATAAAAACAGAAAAATTTAAAACAAAACAAACTAAGGAAAATAATTCCAAACAAAATCAAACAATCCCCGGTAACGGCGCCAAAAACTTGTTGTGCAAAAATATACCTAAATTAATAGGTAAATAATTGTACGTTTTACCTGTAAGTGCACAAGGTCAACAGAGTAGTATATGGTGCAAGTACAGGATCATTCCCACGAGGATTGCTGAATTTATATTTAAAAATAAATTCCTTAAGCAAAAGTAAACTAAGATTGATTATGGATGAGATGATAATAAAGGGTAGGGCTTTGATATCAACCACTAATTATGTTCAATTAATATAACAATATGCCAATGCTTTGATCAAGTTATGCATATTTAATGTTTGCCAACCTAAGGGTTAAACTCTAACGCCTTAAGCTATTGATTTCCCTAAGCAACGAATTAGCCACTTGGTCCATGCTCTAATTCTTTTCTTTCCTAAAGGATTTAGCATGTCTATTCTAAGTTGTTCTTTAGAAAAGCATATGTTCTATGGAAATCGACAAACACACAAGGCCTAGGGCATGGATACATATTCCTAGTTCCCTATGTTGATTAACCCAAGAATCGCGGTGTAGATTCTTATGTTACTTAAGTTAAACCCAGGACTCGGCCATCCAAATTGATCTAACTAACAAGTACATACCACATGTACATGTTGATCAGGCATACACATATGAGGAATTCATGTAAGCAGGTATTAATCAAGTTAAATAGCACAACATGATTATCACAAGGCGCCAATATTGAAATATTAATTTAACATAACTAGGGCTTCAATCTAGCCCTACTAAATAAATTAGCTACACATAGAGTTGATGTTAAACATCTTCATAAAATAAAAGAAAAGAAAAGAAAGAATAAACCTGAGATTTGACTTGAGAGCTCCTATTCTTCTCCCTTCTGCAAGCCTCCCTATTCTAAAGGCTTAGGAGTCTATTTATAGGCTTTAGAAGTCCTTGGAAAAGTAGTAAACCCTAGAGTTTTCGCAGGGTATTAGTCCTATTACAATTTGGAGTTTGAAAAACCCTAATATGGAAATAGGGACATTGCAGCCGCCACTAGGAATGCCTCTTGCGCATGGGTGCGCTCGGTCGCAACCCGTGTGCGCTCGATCTCACGTCTGCGATCGATGCCTCTTTTGCCTGCGCTCGATCGCTCCTGGCCTGGCTCGTGCAGCATCTCCTCTGGTATTGCGCTCGATCGCAGGTACCTTGCGATTGATCGCAGTACCAGGGAGCTCCAATTTTCCCAGATTCTCTTTTTGAGCCTAAATCACCTAGTTTTACTTCACTTTCTTCCAAAAGCCTGCAAAAACATTAAAAACACAAAAAAGAAGTAAAATGACCTAATTAACCAAAACCAAAGGATTAAAACTTGTAAGATAAGGGCTGAAAATATGAATATTTTAGCGTTATCAGCAACCTCTCAGAATTAGACTATAGCGTTTACCTTCGTTAAGGACGCACTTCCAATAGCAAAGGCCAGTAGAACAACCCTTTAATATTCTTGATGAAAAACCACATAGAGAAAAACAAATAATAAAAGATACTAGGTGAACCTTCAACTAGTTCATGTGGCTGATTTATTGGGATAGGATAAAAATCTATGCACTAGTTTTTTATGGGAAAAATAGACACTACAAAAAAAAAGATATTTTTTGATGTGGCAAAAATAGACACTGCATTTTAACACGTCAAAAATTTTTGGCGTAGTCTTTTCACACTTCAAAAGTTTTTGACTTGTTAGGATGACACGTCCAAAACTTTTGACGTGGAAATTTTACATGTCAAAAGTTTTTGACGTGTTATAGTTAACACGTCAAAACATTTTAACGTGTCTAACCAACATGTAAAAAAAAAAATTAACATTTGTAAATAATTAGGTAATAATTAATATCAAAAATATGTATTAAAAAACAATTAATTTTAATTGACATAAAAAATTAATTTTGATTGGATAAGAAAATTAAGTTTATCATATTACTATAAATTAATTGGTATATATATACACGTATATATATCACATGCATGCCAATTAATATATATATATATATATATCTCTGTGTGTGTGTGTGTGTTTGTTTGTTTAATGTATACCAATTAATATCATATATATGATATTAATTATTATATGCATGCATGATCATTCTATATATTGTATACCAATTAATATAATATATTATTACATGCATGCATATAAATCAACTATTTCATTAATATTAATTTGAACATGATATTATCATGCATAAATCAGTCTAGTAATATTAATATGATAGCCATATTATTTTTTCAAAAATATATAAGACATACTGAATACATTTATTTTATAAGACTCGCTAACTTCACATGAACTCGGCCAACACAAAATATGTGGTCGGTGAGTGGATTATTGAGCCATCATTAAAAAATATATTTAATTATCTATACATCTAGAATATTAATTTATTTATTCTCTAATTAATTGTAATTGTGTTGTATGGATAATGTGTTATATAAGAGGAAAAAATTATATAATAAAATAAATATAATTTTAATAGAAATTTGATGATATAGTAAACAGATACGGAGGGAGGGGGAGAGACGGAGGGAGGGGGGGACCGGGGTGGGCCATGGTCCCCCCCCCCCCCCCCCCCCCCCCCCAAAATAAGGAAAAAAATATATTATAAGCAAAAAAAAAAAAAGAGTAAAGTTAAAGTTTTAATTTTAGTCATTTGGCCAAATTAGCCCCCTCAAAAAAAAAAAAAAAAAAAAAAAATTGGCCCTATTTTTAATTTTGTTGGCCCATACCCACTAAGTTTTTTTATTTTTGGCCCTTACTTTCAAATGTCCACTTTTTTTGGCCCTTACGGTAGTCTTTAGTTCATAAAAAACAACGAAAATAATTTTTTTTTTTAATAAAAAAATTCTAAAGAATCGAAAAAAAAATTTGGCTGGCCCCCTCCCATAAAATTTCCTGGCTCCGTCCCTGATAGTAAATATAATTTTAATAGAAATATAATTTAATATATAATTTTAATAAAATTAAAATAAATATAATTTATAATTATATTTTAAATTATATAATATAATTAAATAGATTTTTATTCTTTTTTGACGTGTTTGTATTGACACGTCAAGAAGCTTCCTCGGGAAGGCACATCCAGCTGCGCCTTCCCAGCTCGCTTTTCCTTCTTTTTTTTTTTTTTTCTTCTTTCTTTTTCCTTCTTCCCTCTCTTTCTTTTTTCCTTCTGCCTGCGCAACTCTACCTGCAGATCCTCTGCCATTTTTTTTCTCCATCGATCAGCCCGGCCGGTCACCTTTGCAGCATTTCTCTCACCCGCATCCTCTCACTCAGCCCGGCCGTTCTCTCTCTTTTTCACGTGGTGGTTCTCTCTCTCACCGGCGCACGTCACTGCCGTAGCTCCCTCCGGTGACCACGACCTCAAGCTCCGAAGGCCCTCTCACGCATTCTCCGACTTGAAAATCAGGTATATATATATATATATATATATATATATATATATATATATATATATATTTGTTTATTTATTAGATAATTAAATAAATGATATAAATATGTAATTTATTGTGTATATTATTATATATTGTTGATGTAGTTATATTAGCAACTTATTTTAACATGTTAGCTAATTAATTTATTTGCTTAAGATATATGTTTTGTAATATTACTTGTTTGACATATATGTTTTGTATATGGTGAGAATATTGTTTAATGTATTTGCATGCATGCATGAATGCACAATTACGTACCCTAATAGTTTGAAATTAGTTTTTTTTTGGGGAATTTTGCATTTAGATTTATACCAATGCATAAATGTTATAATAAACGAAAAAAAAAACCCAACATTAACCTAGCTAGCTATATCTAATTTATCTAGGGTCCCCATATATAAAAAATTAATTTAGGTCTTACAAATTTAGATTATGTAAATGTCATAAAAAACCAAAAGAAAAAAATTACAACAATTTAAGATAGCCACATACATTTTATCTAGGGTCCCATGTATAACAAATATATTTAAATTTGGACCTTAATTGGGTGCGTTATTTGTTTAATTGAGTACTAGGGGGAGTAGTAGACGACGGAGGACCCTACATATAGACAAGCCGGGGTATAGACCATTACTTCCTGAGCATGGGGAAGGGTCACAGCAGGTTCCGTATGACACGGAAGCCTCATATGATCTTGGTACTCCGGTGCCTACGATGAGCGAGACGGGGATATGTGCTCACGGCGAGGTAGAGCGGTTGATCCCCCCCGAGTTGAACAGTAGTATCCCATACAGTGAGCCATCGCATTCAGATCACAGCGAGACATAATACTATGGAGAGGACGTGGATGTTGGCTCAGGTGACTTGGTGCCCGATGATCTTCCAGAAGTTTTGGAGGTTCGCCAGCTACGGACAATAAGTAAGTATATATGCTTTAAATACCAATATTGAATATGCATAAAATTTATGTAGTTACTATTGAATACTAAATAGTTAACATTTGCAATTATCAATGTGTTAGGCATCGGGCGAGACGGGGAGACCCAAATTTAGGTGGTAACCATCCCACCATCAAACAAGACGTGGGATGTCCCGCTCGGGCAAAATGTCATGTGCGAGTACAATAGGGCGTGGCAGCCCGTAGGATTTAGCGCGATGAAATTCCAACGGACAACTGGCAACATCATAAGGACCGGGAACTACATAAGACTACGGGATGAATGGGCGGATGTATCTCCCCGTACGAAGGAGGATGTATGGGACGCCTTGATGATATGGTTAAACTATTTCTTCTATTTTCGCACGTGTATTTCAATATTTTAAACGTTGTTAATGCGTGAATTATACGCCTAATTTTTTGAATATGTGCAGAATGAGTTTTACATCCCGCCTGAGTACAATTTGGAGGCGGTTAAAAGGGACACATTCAAAGACATGGGCTCGAAGCTGAAGAGTTGGAGACACTCTGTAAAATGCGCGTTAAAAATCGTGCCGGGCGATACTCCAGACACAGTGAAGGCGAGAATGGGTGAGGATGCCGTTAGGGCAAACGACGCCGAGGACTTGAATGTCTTGTTGCCTAAATGGTGCGACCCGAAAAATCAGGTAGGTCACGAGTGTAGTTTCATTAATTGTAATTGTGTTATGCCTGACATTTTAAGGATGGTATTCATGTAGGAGTATACTGCTTACATGAAGACATTGGGAGCAAAAAATAACACACCACACTGCACCGGGTCGATGAGCTTCGCTAGGGTGACACATCAAGAGGTATTTGTCTTATTTACCCAATATATATATATATATATATATATATATATATATATATATATATATATATATATATATATATATATATATATAATCAGTTGTTCAGGTCTTTGTTTTTTTGTTTTTTATTTTTAGTGAATTTTTTTTTCTATGCCGTTCCTATCTTCGGGCACTACTCCCACTCGAGCTAAAAATTACATCACGACACACACGAAGAAGGATGGTAGCTATCCAAATGAAGTGGTTAGGGAGAGATGCGTAAGTACTCACCGATATACATTTTGATAAATTATCTATGGCATACACTTAATTCCTTATATGAGATATTAACTTGTTTTTTAATGTACATGAGAGGATGAAACAATTGCTGCCCACTGACTCGGCATTGACACAGATCGTGACTGAAGGGACGGTACGGTGGACACCTAATGACGCATATGCTCAGGCGCACGAAAATAAGCCTAAGTATATTGGCAGGGTACGACAGGTGGGTCCGAATGTGTTGCCGGTGCGAGGCAGCATACATTGGTACTATATACCGTCCCAGGAACGGTCTCAGAATTCCTGGAGCTCCTCGTTCTTACATATGACGTATAGAATTAGAGAACTGGAAGAGGAGCGGGCAGAACAAAGATGTGCGATGGACGAGATGGCCAAGCAGATTGAAGAACAAAAAGCTCAAATGATAGAGAAAGATGCCACCTTTGATGCCCATTTCCGCCAGCTTGAGGCCATGTTCGCGTTGACCTCTGTATCTGCGCCCCACAGTGGTAATGATATATTTTGAGTTGTTTTTGTAACAGTTGTTAAATGTTAGAAACCCTTACTTTTCACAGAAGTCCTAGTTAGCAACGCTTTGTTACAGGAGTCCATTTTAGACCAACATATATTTGCATCACTGTATAGATTAATTTTGAAGTTTGTATTTATTATTATTGGTTCACCACTCATTTGCAGGTAATGCAGATTAAGTATTGCGGGATGACTGTGTTGATCAGTTGGGCTGAGCACGTCATTTATCATCAATGTTTGTTAAGTTCTCTATATATATTTTGTTTATTGGTTTGTTGTATAAAGTTAGATCAAACTATATGTTTGTTGAAACTAATTGAAACTTATTTCTAGCAAATAGTACATAAGTGTTAGATTGTATATTTGTTTTGCCTTGTGTTGGAACGTGTTGGAAATTGTATGCATCTGTTTTGTTATGTGTTGTGTTGAAACGTAGTATGTATGTTGGAATTTTGTTTAATGAAGTTGTGTTGGAATTTCATACGTATTCAATGTATTGGAAATTGGATATATATTACATATTGGATATGTATTCGATATATATTGGATAAATGTATTGGATATATATTGGATATGTATTGAATTTTGGATTGGATTATGTATTAGATTGGATATTGGATTGGATTAGATTGGATATTGGATTGGATTAAATTAGATATTGGATTGTATTGGATATTGGATTGGATATTGGATTGTGTTGGATATTGGATTGGATTGGATATTGTATTTGATTTGATATTGTATTGGATTAGATATTAATGTATTGGATTTGATTGGATTGAATTGGATTGGATATGATATTGGATTGTATTGTATTGGATATTAATTGTATTGGAACGGATATGATATATATACGTATATGTGTGTGGCAGAGATATGTGATGCCACTTGTCAAAATATTAGACTCCTATTTAAAACTCTCCTAAAAGAGACATGTGGCAGACATATGTGATGCCACTTGTTAAAATTTTAAAGACTCCTAAAACTCTGCTATTATATATTAGATTAGATTAGATATATATTAGATGATGATAATGATTTCAACTTTTTTGTTTGCTATTTAGCCTATTTTAATGTAATAGTAGTAAAACTCCACCCGTTTGCTTTAACTAGCTCTTTATTGTCTTTTTGCAGGTTCACATAAATTTGTCACGTGATGGTCGTTTTCTTAGTTTTTTGTTTCATTAATAAAAAAAGAGAAAATAAATATAAGAACCACCCGTTTGCTTTAACTAGCTCTTTGTTGTCTTTTTGGAGGTTCACATAAATTTGTCAAGTGATGGTCGTTTTCTTAGTTTTTTGTTTCATTAATAAAAAAAGAGAAAATAAAGATAAGAAAGAGACAGCTTCTCTCTCCATCGACTACCAAAAAAAAAAGGATATTTTTTGACGTGGCAAACAGTAACTAATGTTTGCCACGTCAATTTCAAAAAAAATATTGTTGACGTGCTGCATTTTAACACGTCAAAAATTTTTGACGTACTCTTTTCACACGTCAAAAGTTTTTGACGTGTTAGGATAACACGTCAAAAGTTTTTGACATGTTAGGATGACACGTCAAAAACTTTTGACGTGGAAATTTGACACGTCAAAATTTTTTGACGTGTTGTAGTTAACACGTCAAAACATTTTGACGTGTCTAACCAACACGTTAAAAAAAAAAAAATTAACTACAACATTTTGACGTGTCTATCCATCTACTATCTACATTTCTCTGGATGCTTAGAGGTGAAGTATCTATTCTCTTCCTTTCGGTGAGAGTAAGCAGGCGAGTCTTCTTGGACATTTGAGTGTGCACGGGAGACATGAATATGGGAGACACAGCGGAGGAACTGACTGAGTTATGGGGAAACTTCACCCTTAGGGAGGAGGAAAGTGTAGATGTTAATGTTGGAGAGGATGAAACTGCTGAGTTGGTGGAGAGGGGAAAATTGTGTGTTGTGGGGAAACTTTTGATGGACAGGAACGTAAGCAAGGAGGTTGTAAAGGCTTATATGATTCGGGCTTGGCATTTACAGGGGAGGGCCACCTTCAAAGTGTTGGGATCTAACATGTTTCTCATAGACTTTGAGCATTCGTGGGAGATGGATAGAATTATGGAGGGCCGGCCTTGGACCTTCGATGGGTTTCTGTTTTCACTGGTGGAATATGACGGCATGTTATCTCCATTTGATCTGGATTTTGACAAGGCAACCTTCTGGGTGAGGATGTTCAAACTTCCCTTGGCTTGTATGGGGAGGGAATTTGGACAAAGACTTGGATCTACTATGGGTTTGGTGGATGATGTAGATGTGGCAGAAGATGGTGTGGGATGGGGAGAGTTTTTAAGGTTCAAGATTGTTCTGGATCTCTCAAAACCTCTATCTAGGGGACGCACATTGAAGTTGAAGAATAAGTCGATTTGGGTGCCGTTTCAATATGAGAAAATTCCCAAGTATTGTTTTCATTGTGGTGTAAGCGTAGTGGTGGGTTAATTATACCTTGGAAAGATGAGGTTCATTTGGAAATAAAAAATTTTAGCTGGAGACATATTAATGCTGAGGTGCTTCATGGTCAAGAGAGGGTGGCATGGAAGTTTTCTGGATTCTACGGACACCCGGAAGTGACAAAACGTAAAGAAGCGTGGGAGTTGTTGCGAGCTCTTTCTCAATTCCAGCCTAGGCCTTGGTTTTGCGTTGGGGATTTTAATGAAATTATGTACCCTTATGAAAAACGAGGCACAGTTACTATAGAACGTTGGCAAATGGATGAATTTCAAAAAACACTAGAAGACTGCTCTCTCTGTGATTTGGGCTTTAAAGGTCCTCGGTTCACATGGACTAATGGTAGGGATGGTAGAAACTTCATCCAGGAAAGGCTTGACAGGGCAGTAGCTAATCCGGAGTGGTGTCATGTTTTCAAGAAAGTAGACGTTGAGGTGCTGGCTAGACGAAGTTCGGATCATAACCCGGTCTTTGTCTCCTATGCTACTGAAATTGAATGCAAGTGGAGAACATGGAGAAACTTTCGGGTTGAAACTAGCTGCTATAAGGTGGAGGGTTTCAATGACGTGGTGAAGCAAGCCTAGAGGAAAAATCGAAATGGGGTAAGCCCATGGTCTGCTGTAAATGGGAATCTAAGGAGTTGCACTATCAAAGTCAAACAATGGGCCCGAAAGCAAATTTAACCCAATGAAGTGCTTATTAAGGAAAAAACCAGGTAGCTGGCAAGACTTCAAATTGAGGCTAACGATACGACAAGGCAGCAGGAAAAAATTCTTAGAGAGGAATTGAATGGGTTGATTGAGCAGGAAGATATAAAATGGAGGCAACGGTCTAAACAAAATTGGCTGAAGAATGGGGATAAGAATACCAAATTTTTCCATGCATGTGCCACTCAGCGTAGGAGCAGGAATTTGATTTCCCAAATACAAGACGCAGAGGCACGCATTTGTTCATCCCAAGGCGAGATTGAGAAAGCCTTTCTTGATTACTATCAGGCTCTATTTCATACGGCCAGCCCTCATGGTACACTAGACTGTGTTAAAAATATTGAAGGTAAGATTCTTGATGAGCTTTGTGCGAATTTGCTGGCTACTTTCACGGCTGAGGAAGTGCACAGTGCTCTATTTCAGATGTCTCCTGACAAAGCCCCAGGTCCGGACTGATTTTCGGCAGGCTTCTATCAACAACACTGGGATACGGTTGGCACTGAGGTTTGCAATGCAGTTCTATATTTTCTAAATTCTAAAATTATGGATGCTAGTATTAATGTTACTCATATAGCTCTTATTCCAAAAAATATGAACCCAATTTGTGTTGCTGACTATAGACCCATTAGTCTTTGTAATGTGGTTTATAAGTTAATTTCAAAAGTGCTAGCTAACCGTATGAAGATAGTGCTCCCTTATATTATCTCTCCCACCCAAAGTGCTTTTTTACCAGGCCGATTGATTACAGATAACATTCTTGTAGCATATGAAACGCTACATACCATGCATACTAGAATGTGGAGCAAGACTGGATTTATGGGAATTAAATTGGATATGAGCAAGGCTTACGACAGGGTGGAGTGGGTGTTTTTGGAAGCTGTGTTGAAAAAAATGGAATTTCCTGAAAAATGGATAAGACTGATTATAGGGTGTGTAAGTACAGTCTCATATTCCATCTTGATAAATGGTAAACCTGTGGGGAACATTCATCCATCAAGGGGTCTTCGGTAGGGAGACCCGCTCTTCCCTTATCTTTTCTTGATTTGTGCAGAGGCCCTTAGTTCTTTACACACTCAGGCGGAGAAAAACGGGTTATCACTAGGGTACCTTCTTCCAAGAATGGCCCTCGTCTCAGCCATCTTTTCCTTGCAGATGACAGTATGTTATTCTGTAAGGCAAACATGGTTGAGTGGAGACGCATTACGATTTTGGAGAAATATGAAGCGGCGTCGGGTCAATGTTTGAATAAAAATAAGACTTCTATTTTCATTAGCCGGAATACCAGTTTGGAACGCAGGAATAAATTATTCATTTGTCCGGCCTCCAAGTAACTCATAGCTTTGATAAATATTTGGGGCTCCCAGCTCTTGTGGGGAAGTCCAGATACCAGTCCTTTAAGTCTATCAAAGACAAAGTATGGAGCTGCTTAAACAATTGGAAGAATAATTTTTTATCCTAGGCGGGTAAGGAGGTTCTCCTTAAGGCGGTGGTACAGGCGATTCCCACGTATTATATGAGTGTGTTTCAGCTCCCATTGGTGTTATGTAGGGAGATAAATGGAATGATGCAGTGTTTCTGGTGGGGCCATAAGGAGAATACTTCGAAAATTCATTGGATGAGTTATGAAAGAATGGGTGTTGCTAAGTCAAATGGAGGGATGGGCTTTCGGGATTTGGTTATGTTTAATAAGGCATTGCTGGCCAAGCAGGTGTGGAGACTTCTAACAAAACCAGAATCTTTGGCGGCCCAAGTTCTTAAGGCTAAGTATTTTCCCTATAGTTATGTTCTGGAAGCTACAGTGGGTTCAAGGCCTTCTTATGCTTGGAGAAGCCTCATGGCATCTCAAGATTTACTAAAGAATGGGTTGTTATGGAGGGTAGGGGATGGGCAGGACATCAAGATATGGGGCTGTCGTTGGCTTCCAACTCCAATTTCCTTCTCTGTGCAGTCGCCTAATAATGGTTTTGATAGAGAGGCCACAGTAAAAGATTTAATTGATCAAGATACTAAGAGGTGGAACAGTAATTTAATTTTAGCTACTTTTCTAGAAGAAGAGGCTAAGGTAATACTCAATATACCATTGAGTCCTCTCCAACCCAAGGATCGGCTAATTTGGAGGTGCACCACGACAGGGGAGTTCACTGTTCGAAGTGCGTACCATTTGGGAATGGAGATGGCTGCTTCCCTACGTAGTGGTGGATCAAACATGGAAAGAGGTACAAGTGTATGAAAGGTTTGCTGGCAATTACAAGTCCCAAAGGTTGTTCATTTGTTTCTGTGGAGAGCTCTAAACAACCTACTCCCCACAAAGGTCAATTTATTTAAGAAGGGTGTGATTTAGGAAAAACAGTGCCCAGTATGTTATAGGGAGGAGGAGACCTTGGAACATCTAGAGTGGAGTTGTCCCTCGGCAAACGACGTATGGGGTTGTGGCGTGGCCAAATTCCAGAAGAAGAAATGTGAGGGAAAGAATTTTTTCCAAATCTTTGAGGATATGTCTGAATGTTGTGATAGAACAGAAATTGAGCTGTTTGCGGTTATAGCCAGAAGATTGTGGTTGAGAAGAAACAGTTTGATTCATGAGGGGGTTTTCCATCACCCAAACCAGCTTTTACGGGAGGTTACGGATTCTCTGGAAGACTTCCACAGAGCAAATGCTTGCGACGAAGTTATAGATGAACCGGACAGAATGGTGGCTCAGCTAAAATGGAAACCAACCCCTCTTAGAGAATTCAAGATAAACTAGGACATAGCCCTGGATAATGGCCGGAACAAAACTGGGTTGGGTATGATTTCAAGAGATTGGCTAGGGAATTTTGTGGCTGCTCGAAGCATACCCATGGACTGCAAACTTGACTCTGTATTGGCTGAAGCACAAGCGGCTCTGCATGCAACGATCTTTGCCAAAGAGCTTGGTTTAACAGATATTACTTTCGAAGGAGATGCTCAGCAAATTATCATAGCGATTAACTCGAAGCAGCCCTGCACGAGCGTCTATGGGCATTTAGTGGGTGGAGTTGTGTTGGGGTTAGGAGTTTTGGGTAATTCACGGTTTGTGCATGTAAAGAGGGAGGCTAACAGTGCAGCCCATGAGCTTGCAAAGTTAGCCTTCAATCTTGTTACTGAGACTACCTGGGTGGATTCCCTCCCACCTGAAATCCATGGTATTGTAAGGAAGGACGCTTCCACTGCCATTTTATGACCCTTGGGTCCTTCAGATATTGAATAAGAATCTCAATTTGTTCAAAAAAAAAAAAAAAAAAAATTAACATTTGTAAATAATTAGGTAATAATTGATATCAAAAATATGTATTAAAAAACAATTAATTTTAATTGACATAAAAAATTAATTTTGATTGGATAGGAAAATTAACTTTATCATATTACTATAAATTAATTGGTATATATATACGTATATATATCACATGCATGCCAATTAATATATATATATATATATATATATATATATATATATATATATATATATATATATATATATCTGTGTGTGTACATGCATAATCATATTATTAATGTATACCAATTAATATCATATGTATGATATTAATTATCATATGCATGCATAATCATTCTATATATTGTATACCAATTAATATAATATATTATCACATGCATGCATATAAATCAACCATTTCATTAATATTAATTTGAACATGATATTATCATGCATAAATCAGTCTAGTAATATTAATATGATAGCCATATTATTTTTTCAAAAATATATAAGACATACTGAATACATTTATTTTATAAGACCCGCAAATTTCACATGAACTCGGCCAACACAAAATATGTGGTCGGTGAGTGAATTATTGAGCCCTCATTAAAAAATATATTTAATTATCTATACATCTAGAATATTAATTTATTTATTCTCTAATTAATTGTAATTGTGTTGTATAGATAATGTGTTATATAAGAGGAAAAAATTATATAATAGAATAAATATAATTTTAATAGAAATTAGATGATATAGTAAATATAATTTAATATATAATTTTAATAAAATTAAAATAAATATAATTTATAATTATATTTTAAATTATATAATACAATTAAATAGATTTTTATAGGTTTTTGGCACGTCAAAAGCTTTTGACGTGCCACACATGGCATGTCAAAAGTTTTTGACATGTTGTAGTTAACACGCCAAAACATTTTGATGTGTCTAACTAACATGTCGAAAAAAAAAACTTAACATTTGTAAACAATTAGGTAATAATTTATATCAAAAATATGTATTAAAAAACAATTAATTTTAATTGGCATAAAAAATTAATTTTGATTGGATAGGAAAATTAAGTTTATCACATTACTATAAATTAATTGGTATATATATATGTATACGTATATATATCACATGCATGCCAATTAATATATATATATATATATATATATATATATATATATATATATGTGTGTGTGTGTGTGTGTGTGTGTGTGCGTGTGTGTGTATACATGCATAATCATACTATTAATGTATACCAATTGATATCATATATATGATATTAATTATCATATGCATGCAAAATCATTTTATATATTGTATACCAATTAATATAATATATTATCACATGCATGCATATAAATCAACAATTTCATTAATATTAATTTGAATATGAACTCGGCCAACACAAAATATGTGGTCGGTGAGTGGATTATATATTGAGCCCTCATTAAAAAATATATTTAATTATCTATACATCTAGAATATTAATTTATTTATTCTCTAATTAATTGGAATTGTGTTGTATGGATAATGTGTTATATAAGAGGAAAAAATTATATAATAGAATAAATATAATTTGAATAGAAATTAGATGATATAGTAAATATAATTTTAATAAAATTAAAATAAATATAATTTATAATTATATTTTAAATTATATAATATAATTAAATAGATTTTTATTCTTTTTTGACGTGCCACACAAGCTTTTGACGTGTCTGTATTGACACGTCAAGAAGCTTCCTCGGGAAGGTGTATCCAGTCAGCCCGGCCGTTCTCTCTCTTTTTCACGTGGTGGTTCTCTCTCTCGCCGGCGCACGTCACCGCCGCAGCTCCCTCCGGCGACCACGACCTCAAGCTCTGGAGGCCCTCTCACGCGTTCTCCGACTCGAAAATCAGGTATATATATATATATATATATATATATATATATATATATATATATATATATATATACTAATTTATTTATTTGTTTATTTATTAGATAATTAAATAACTTATATAAATATGTAATTTATTGTGTATATTATTATACATTGTTGATGTAGTTATATTAGCAAATTATTTTAACATGTTTGCTAATTAATTTATTTGCTTAAGATATATGTTTTGTAATATTACTTGTTTGACGTATATGTTTTGTATATGGTGAGAATGTTGTTTAATGTATTTGCATGCATGCATGCATGAACAATTATGTACCATAATAGTTTGAAATTAGGTTTTTTTGGGAAATTTTGCATTTAGATTTATACTAATGCATAAATGTTATAATAAACGAAAAAAAAACCAACATTTAACCTAGCTAGCTATATCTAATTTATCTAGGGTCCCCATATATAAAAAATTAATTTAGGTCTTACAAATTTAGATTATGTAAATGTCATAAAAAACCAAAAGAAAAAAATTACAACAATTTAAGATAGCCACATACATTTTATCTAGGGTCCCATGTATAACAAATATATTTAAATTTGGACCTTAATTGGGTACGTTATGTGTTTCACAGGTTGACATGAGTACCAGGGGGAGGAGTAGACGACGGGGGACCCTACATATAGACGAGCCGGGGTATAGACCATTACTTCCTGAACATGGGGAAGGGTCTCAGCAGATTCGGTATGACACGGAGGCCTCATATGATCTTGGTACTCCGGTGCCTATGATGAGCGAGATGGGGATATGTGCTCACGGCGAGGTAGAGCGGTTGTTCCCCCCCCCCCCCCGAGTTGAACAGTAGTATCCCATACAATGAGCCATCGCATCTGGATGACAGCGAGACACAATACTATGGGAAGGACGTGGATGTTGGCTCAAGTGACTTGGAGCCCGATGATCCTCCAGAAGTGTTGGACGTTCGCCAGCTACGGACAATAGGTAAGTATATATGCTTTAAATACCAATATTGAATACGCATAAAATTTATGTCGTTACTATTGAATGCCAAATAATTTACATTTGTAATTATTAATGTGTTAGGCATCGGGCGAGACGGGGAGTCCAAATTCATGTGGTAACCATGTCACCATCGAACAAGACGTGGGATGTCCCGCTCGGGCAAAAGGTAGTGTGCGAGTACAATAGGGCGTGGCAGCCCGTAGGATTTAGCGCGATGAAATTCCGACGGTCGACCGGCAACATCATAAGGACCGGGAACTACGTAAGACTACGGGATGAATGGGCGGATGTACCTCCCCGTACGAAGGAGGATGTATGGGATGCCTTGATGGTATGGTTAAACTATTTCTTCTATTTTCGCACGTGTATTTCAATATTTTAAACGTTGTTAATGCGTGAATTATACGCCTAATTTTTTGAACATGTGCAGAATGAGTTTTACATCCCGCCTGAGTTTAATCTGGAGGCGATTAAAAGGGACGCGTTCAAAGATATGGGCTCGAAGCTGAAGAGTTGGAGACACTTTGTAAAACGCGCGTTAAAAATCGTGCTTGGTGATACTCCAGACACAGTGAAGGAGAGAATGGGTGAGGATGCCGTTAGGGCAAACGACGCCGAGGACTTGAATGTCTTGTTGCCTAAATGGTGCGACCCGAAAAATCAGGTAGGTCACGAGTGTAGTTGAATTAATTGTAATTGTGTAGTTTCATTAATTGTAATTGTGTTAGGCCTGACATTTTAAGGATGTTATTTATGTAGGAGTATGCTGCTTACATGAAGACATTACGAGCAAAAAATAACACACCACATTGCACCGAGTCGATGACCTTCGCTAGGGTGACACATCAAGAGGTATTTGTCTTATTTATCCAATATATATATATTGATAAGCGCCGAATGTTGCACATTCAAGCCCCTTAATTTGCATATGTTAATTCCTTACCGTTGTTATTTGTTTGATTTTGTTTTGTTTTTGTGTTTTCAGGTTATAAATAAAGATGCAATTAATTCCATTCATTTTGGGCTTAAAAGCACACTTTGAGAAGACCTAGAAGATATGATTAAGCTTAACCAATCATGGTTAAGTTTAATCAAATAAAGGAAGGGATTAATTCGGAATTTCTCAAATTGGAGTCAAAATCGGATTGGATTCAATTTGGGATTCTGCATATGTCTCAGTATTTTGGCCATAACTTTGAGCTCAAATATCCGATTGAGGTGATTCAAGCGGCACTGGAAAGCTAACTCAAATTTATACAAGTCATTGTGAAATAGCATTTGCCTAATTCGGAGCGCCGTATTGCCAAAATCGCCTCGCAAGATAGGAACGCAATTCTGGGCGAATCCTATTCCGATTTTGGACTTAGGTTTTCTTTATTCTAATTGGACTTGGATTTAAATCTCCAAAATTTATAGGATTACTAGGGATTCTAGGACTCTCCTAAGCCCTATAAATAGGCCTCAAAGCATTGAGAAAAAATCACACAGCTTCTAGAGCAAAATTCAGTAAAATAGTCTTTGGAGCTTAGAAGATCATGAGCGGCTAAACCCCTTCCTGGGGTGTTGATGTAACCCTATCCAAGTACAATGGTTTGATTGTATTTAATTTCTAGATTTTCAATTTATGCATGTTGATTGTATAACTATGAGGATTGCTACAATTGATTTATGTTCTTAATTATTAAATGCAATTGTTCTTAAATTCCAAAATCAATATTTGTGAAATTCTTCTCTTGTCTTAGAAAGTATTTTACTTTTATTGAAATCAAATCATTCTTATTTTCTGTGATTATGAGGATGATGGTTATACAATGGGTTAATTGACATATGATCAATAGGATTTGATAGGCCATGCCTAGGGAAGACGGATTGTACTACACCCTAGTTTAGTGTAATTTAGGTAGACAGTCTGTGCCAACCGAAGATGGGTTACACTTATTCATTGATTGTATGTATCATGTTATAGAATTTGATAATTTATACCTAGGGAAGACGGGTCGTACCGCGTCTTAGTGGTTAGGTGGACGATCCGTGCCAACCGAAGATAGATTATGCTTATTCTTTAATAAGGTAGTTTCTTGTTTATTTATAACATGCATAGAATGAATTTATGAGATTAATTATGATTAACCATTGTTGTGCGGATAGAGGTGAAGTCAATACCCTACTCTATCTCTCTTATTTTAAATCTCTTTTATTTTCATGCACTTTAGTTTTTAAGCAAATCAAATCAAAACCCCTTTTAATTAAGTTAACTTTGATCTTTTAAATTTTGATAATTAAACCCCTGCAGTCCTTGAGGTTCGACACCCTCTCTATAGCGATATCCTACAAAGATTCGTCCTATTGCGAGTGGTTATTTTTATAATTGATATTTTTCGTCACAAAAATACCGCATCATATATAATCGGTTGTTTAGGTCTTTGTTTTTTTGTTTTTTTTTTTGAGTGAATTTTTTTTTTCTATGCAGTTCCAATCTTCGGGCACTACTCCCACTCGAGCTAAAAATTACATCACGACACACACGAGGAAGGATGGTAGCTATCCAAATGAAGTGGTCAGGGAGAGATGCATAAGTACTCACCGATATATATTTTGATAAATTATCTATGACATACACTTAATTCCTTATATGAGATACTAACTTGTTTTTTAATGTACATGAGAGAATGAAGGAATTGCTGCCCACTGACCTGGCATTGACACAGATCGTGACTGAAGGGACGGTACGGTGGACACCTAATGACGCGTATGCTCAGGCGCACGGAAATAAGCCTGAGTATGCTGGTAGGGTACGACATGTGGGTCCGAATGTGCTGCCGGTGCGAGGCAGCATACATTGGTACTATACACCGTCCCAGGCATGGTCTCAGAATTCCTGGAGCTCCTCGTTCTCACATATGACGGATAGAATTATAGAACTGGAAGAGGAGCAGGCAGAACAAAGTCGTGCAATGGATGAGATGGCCAAGCATATTGAAGAACAAAAAGCTCAGATGATAGAGACACACACGAAGAAGGATGGTAGCTATCCAAATGAAGTGGTCAGGGGGAGATGCATAAGTACTCACCGATATATATTTTGATAAATTATCTATGACATACACTTAATTCCTTATATGAGATACTAACTTGTTTTTTAATGTACATGAGAGGATGAAGGAATTGCTGCCCACTGACCTGGCATTGACACAGATCGTGACTGAAGGGACGGTACAGTGGACACCTAATGACGCGTATGCTCAAGCGCACGGAAATAAGCCTGAGTATGCTGGCAGGGTACGACATGTGGGTCCGAATGTGCTGCCGGTGCGAGGCAGCATACATTGGTACTATACACCGTCCCAGGCATGGTCTCAGAATTCCTGGAGCTCCTCGTTCTCACATATGACGGATAGAATTAGAGAACTGGAAGAGGAGCAGGCAGAACAAAGTCGTGCAATGGATGAGATGGCCAAGCATATTGAAGAACAAAAAGCTCAGATGATAGAGAAAGATGCCACCTTTGATGCCCGTTTCCGCCAGCTTGAGGCCATGTTCGCGTCGACCTCTAGATCTACGCCCCACAGAAGTAGTGATATATTTTAAGTTGTTTTTGTGACAGTTGTTTTAATCCTTTAGTTTTAGTTAATTAGGTCATTTTAATTCCTTTTTGTGTTTTTCATACTTTTGTAGGCATTTGGAAGAAAATGAAGTAAATCTGGAAGATTTGGGCTCAAAGAGAGAAGAAGGGAAACTTGGGAGCCCCCTGACACTGCAATCGATCACAGGGTACCTGCGATCGAGCGTAGTACTCAAGAAGACAAAGCACAATTCAAGCCATGAGCGATCGAGCACATGACAGAAGAGGATCGATCCCAGACATGTGATCGAGCGCACACGATCGCACCTGTGCACAGGAGACACATCAAGTGGCGGCCAGAATGTCTTTATTTCCATATTAGGGTTTTCCAACTCCCAATTGTAATAGGTTTTGAAACCCTACGAAATTCCTAGGTTTATTACTTTGACAAGGACTTCTAAAGCCTATAAATAGACCCTTAAGCTTCTAGAATAGAGAGGCTTTGTAAGGAGAAGAATAGGAGCTCTTCAAGTTCAAATCTCGGGTTTATTCTTTTCTTTTCCTTATTTTATGAAGATGTTTAACATCAATTCCATGTGTAGCTTATTTATTTAGTAGGGCTAGATTGAAACCCTAGTTATGTTTTGTTAATATTCAATATTGGCGCCTTTGTGATGATCTTGTTATGATGTCTAACTTGACTAATACCTAGTTTCATGAATTCCTCATATGTGTGTGCCTGATCAACATGCGCATGTGGTATGGACTAGTTAGTTAAATCAATTTGGATGACCGAGTCCTGGGTTTAACATAAGTAACAAAAGAATCCACACCGCGATTTTTGGGTTAATCAACATGGGGAACCGGGAGTAGACACCCATCCCTAGGCCTTATGTGTTTGTCAATTTCCATAGTTTTACGCTTTCTTAGAGAACAACTTAGTAGACACCCATGCTAAATCCTTTAAGAAAGAAAAGAATTAGAGTAGACACCCATGTCTAATTCGTTGCTTAGGGAAATCAATAGCTTAAGGAGTAGACACCAATGCCCTCAGGTTGACAAACATTAAATATTCATAACATGATCAAAACATTGGTATATTGATATATTAGCTGAATATAATTAGTGGTGGATATCAAAGCCCTACCTTTTTATCATTATTAGTTTAAATCCAATATTTTGTTTTAATTTTACTTTGGGAATTTAATTTAGACAAAATTCAGCAGTCCTCGTGGGAATGACTCCGTAGTTGCACACTATGCTACTATGTTGACCTCGTGCACTTTCGGGTAAAACGTACAATTATTTACCTATTAATTTAGGTAGATATTTGCAACAACAAACGCTGGAAGGAGAAAGTTGAATTTCTACTGACAACATTGAAGGTTCGTTATGTGCTCGACACACCCTGTCCGAACGTTCCTGCGTAAGGAGCAACTAATGAACGAATTTATGTGAAGTTCAAATGGTAGGAAGACAACTACACATGTCAGGGGAATATCCTCAACACCCTCACTGATCCTCTATTCGATATGTACACACCAAAGAAGTTTGCCAAAGAGATCTGGGAGGCATTGGAGAACAAATACAATACTAAGGATTCTAGCAACAAAATCTATCTGGTAAGTAATTATTTTTTATTTTAAAATGGTCGATAATAAGCCTAGTTTTAATCAGGTTCATGAGATTCAACTTATTGTCCAACAATTGTATTATGAGGGCATTCCAATTGATGAAAAAATTTATGTGGGTGCTATTATTGCCAAATTGCCATCAACTTGGAAGGATTATTGTAACTCACTTAAGAGAAAATGTGATGATCTGACTCTGGAAGGTCTTCAGAGACAACTTCGTATTGAAGAAGAGTCAAGGCTTCGAGGCAAACTTGAAGAAAAAGGCTAAAATGAGCAAATATGCCCATGTTGTTGAAATATACAACAGAAAATGGGAAAAAGCCCAAATATGAAGTTGGTGGTCCTAGTAAAATAGGTCCAAAGAAAAAGGGCAATTTCAAGACAAATGTGATTTGTCATTACTGCAAGAAGCCTGGTCCCTTCATCAAGAATTGTAGAGTTTTGAAGAAGAAGGAACAGGCCAACAATGTTGAAGAAAATCTTATTGCTGTAATTTCTAAAGTGAATATGGTAATCAATGATTCTAGTTGATGGGTTGATACTGGTGCAACTTGTCACATTTGTGGAGATAGAAATCTCTTTAAGAAATATGAGAAAGTTGGTGATGAGATTGAAGTCTACCGGCAAATTCAACTACCACCAAAGTACTTGGAAAAGGTACTATTGAGTTGAAATTTACTTATGGCAAAATAGTTACTCTTATTGATGTATTTCATGCGCAAGAAATTCGAAAAATCTAGTTTCTGGTGGTCTTTTGTCCAAACATAGCTATAAACTTGTATTTGAGTCTGACAAATTTGTCTTGACCAAAAATGGCATGCTTGTGGGCAAAGTATTTACTATAGATGGAATGTTTAAACTAAATTTAATAAAGGAGAATGTTTTTGTTTATATTGTTGACTCTTATTCATTATGGCATGCTAGATTAGGACATGTAAATTATAATTCTGTGAATCATATGGTTAAATTAGGATTGCTGCCTTCTAATTTGCATGATGATAGAGTTAAATGTGAAATCTGTGTTAAAACAAAGTTAACTAGAAAACTGTTTTCAAGTGTTAATAGATCATCTTCGAATTTACTTGAATTAATACATTCTAATGTATGTGATTTGAATGGTAAAATTACAAGAGGTGGTAAAAGATATTTTATTACTCTTATAGATGATTTGTCTAAATATTCTTATTTCTATTTGATTAGAACAAAAGATGAAGCTTTATATATGTTTAAGATTTATAAAGCTGAAGTTGAAAATATACTTGGTTGCAAGATTAAATCATTAAGGAGTGATAGAGGTGGAGAATATTTTAATAATGAATTTGATAAATTCTTCGAGATTAATGGTATTATTCATGAGAAAACAACACCTTATACACCGCAAAAGAACGGTGTAGCGGAAAAAAAACATAGAACACTAATGGACATGGTTAATGCAATGCTTACCATTCTGGTTTGCCTGTAAATCTTTGGGGTGAAGCTATTTTTTCTGCAATTCACATATTAAATAGAGTGCCTTCTAAAAGAAATCATTTTTTCCCCTATGAGTTATGGTTTAAACGTAAACCCAACATAAATTATTTTAAATTGTGGGGGTGCCTAGCTAATGTTAGGTTGCCTGATTTTAAAAGATTTAAATTAGGACCAAGAACTTCTAAATGTGTTTTTCTCGATTATGCTTTTCATAGTAAATCTTATCGCTTTCTTGAATTTGATTCTAATGTAATTATTGAATCAAGAGATGCAGAATTTTTTGAATCCAGTACAACTAAAAACTCTAATTGTTCTAAAGCAAGTACTTCTAATAATGAAAATATTTTTGAAAATATTGTTTTAGAAAATGATGAGAATTTTGAAATTAGAAAATCCAAAAGAATTAGAAAAGAAAAAAGTTTTCGTCCTGATTTTTTGACATATTTTATAGAATGCAACTCTCAAGTGATTGTGAATGAAGTTGGTGTGTGTTACAATATAGAAAATGAACCTTCCAACATTGAAGAAGCTATGAAATCTAGGGATGCCACATTTTGGAAGGACGCTATTGATGATGAAATGGAGTCCATTATGTTTATTAACACATGGATTCTTGTAGATTCACCTTCCGGTTCTAAACCCATAGGATGTAAATGGATCTTTAAGAAAAAGATGAAATATGATGGATCCATTGACAAGTATAAGGTTAGATTAATAGCCAAAGGGTTTAGACAATCAAAGGGCATTGATTATTTTGATATATATGCTTCTGTGGCTAGTATTTCTTCAATAAGAACTTTGATATCTTTGGCTTCCATATCTAACCTTGAAATCGATCAAATGGATGTGAAAACAGCATTCTTAAATGGTTATTTGGATGAAGAGGTATGTATGGAACAACCATAAGGGTTCATTATTCCAAGAGAATAAAACAAAGTTTGTAAATTAGTCATGACATTATATGGTTTAAAACAAGCTACAAAAAAATGGTACAAAAGATTTGATAACGTAGTTATTTCTAATGGTTTTCGTTTGAATGAAGCTGATAAATGCATTGAGTTTAAAATGTTTGATAGTGATATTGTCATTATATGTTTGTATGTAGATGACATGCTAATTTTTAGTAAAAGTATTTCTTGTATTAAAGATACAAAAGATTTTTTATCGTCACATTTTGATATGAAATATATGGGTATAGCAAACACCATACTTGGTATTAAATTACACAAAATAGGAAATGCATATGCCATATCTCAAACTCATTATATTTATAAAGTTTTAAATAAATTTAGTCATTTGTGAAAAACCTAATTGACTCCAATTAACACCTATTCTGCTTGTATAAGTGTTTTACAAAATAGTATGGGGAAATAGATCTGACCTAACATATAATAATCAACCAAATACAGATATGCAATGAACATTAAAGAACACAGATATTTAGTTACAAAGAGGAAACCATTTAGAGAACACTCTAAATGTAAAACCTCTCCGGGGCAGCCAAACCTAGGAAATCACTTCAATATAAAAGATTAAGGATTACAAAAGGTTCACACTTAACAAAAATTTGGAATTGACACTCCCTTACATAAGACAAGCGATCCAATTGGCTTATACCGTGTAGCCCTTTCTAGAACATCTGGCACAATTCTTCTATATGATCTCCTTCACCAGAAACGAGAATGAGATTGCTCACCTTTACTTTAAGAGAGATCCAAACGCTCCAGTTTGATATCTCTATCTCTATCTCTTAGCTCATAGTATTCGCTCACTGAATACATACTTAATAATGTGCATAAGGATTATTTAAAAAGAAATTCGCACAACAATTAAGCGGCCGTGTCCGGATAGGTATAAGTAAATGTCCAGACACGGCTAGGGTTACATATGTGTAAACCCTTAATGTCCGGATAGCCAAGCCCAGTGTTTGGATAGGCCAAGCAAAATGAACTTTCTATAAATGCTGTCCGGACACTACTTTTGGCCGTCCGGACAGGTCTTCAAAGAAAACAAGTTGAACTCTCTGTAAATTCTATCCGTACACTACTTATGTTTGTCCAGACAGCTCTTCGAAGAAAAACAAGTTGTGCTCTCTGTAATGTTGTCCGGACACTACTTCTGGCTGTCCGGACAGGATGTGCCAAAACATAAACTAACAAACTCCCCCTTTGGCCATTCGGGGACAAAAACAAACATGAAAATGAGACAGACATAAACCCCCGCTTTTTGTCATAGAAGGACAAATGGAAGCACAAAATAATTCACCTGATTCTAGAGTTCAACAAATAAACAACCCATAAACCCTAGGAGGGTATAGTTAAAATAGGCAAAGCAAACAAAACTAGTAACAAAAAAAAACCATTTGTCTTTTAAGAAAGAAATGTCAAAGAGCAGTCTTGTCATTTGTGGTTCTTGGTGTGCTTCACATCTTTCTCCAAGCAGCAAGGCGTTTGTTGATAGCTTCGATGCTTTGGCCTTGAGATTGGATGCATTGACTTTGAGCTTGGAGTAATTCAATGATTGTGTTCAATTGACTTGACACATCTGATGACCTTGAGGAAGACGCAGTTTGTGGGTTGGGAATAACTAGAGGAGCAAGTTCTCCTTGAGGTTGGAACCTTTCAAGTTGAGTGATTGATTTCATCACCATTCCTTTGCCAAAATTTCCTTCAGGAATTTCCTCACGTTCATTTGCAGCAATTTTAGGCACCGTAGCTTTCAATATCTTAGTGATGAGGATGCCATATGGTATGCAATAGAATGATCCTCATGAAGCTCAAGCATGGTCAGCACCATATGAGTACACAAGCAAAACTGAACACGCCGAATGATGCCATAAATCATGATAGCTCAGTCAAGGGTCAGATCATTGTTACGGGAGGTGGGCTAGATATTTTGCAGCACAATCTGAGTCAACAACTGCTCTGGAGCCAGCATATATCCAATGGGAATTTTGGTCATGTTGTCGTCCCATTCGAGCCCCCCACCAGGATTAAGAACCGCCATAATGTCAGCTTTAGATGGTTGTGGCTCGGTCTCTAGAAAAGGAGTTGACTTCCCATCTGTTAAGGGAATCCCAATGACTGATAAGTGCTAAAATATTCATATTTTCAGCCCTTAACTTGCATGTTTTAATCCTTTGGTTTTGGTTAATTAGGTCATTTTATTTCCTTTTTGTGTTTTTCATACTTTTGTAGGCTTTTGGAAGAAAATGAACTAAATCTAAATGATTTCGGCTCAAAAGAGAGAAGATGAAAAATTGGGAGCTCTCTGACACTACGATTGAGCACAGTACCCGAGAAGACAGAGCACAATCCAAGCAAGGAGCGATCGAGCACGTGCCAGAAGAGGATCGATCGCAAACCTACGATCGAGCGCACACGGGTTGCGATCGATCGCACCAGTGCGCAGGAGACATACCAAGTGGAGGCCAGATTGTCATTCTTTCCATATTAGGGTTTTCCAACTCCCAATTGTAATAGGTTTTGAAACCATACGAAATCTCTAGGTTTACTACTTTGTCAAGGACTTCTAAAGCCAATAAATAGACCCTTAAGCCTCTAGAATAGGTATGCCTTGTAAGGAGAAGAAGAGGAGCTCTTGAAGTTCAAGTCTCATGTTTATTTTCTTTTCTTTTATGAAGATGTTTAACATTAATTTTATGTGTAGCTAATTTATTAGTAGGGCTAGATTGAAGCCCTAGTTATGTTTATTTAATATTTCAATATTGGCGCCTTTGTGATGATCTTGTTATGATATCTAACTTTGATTAATACCTAGTTTCATGAATTCCTCATATGTGTGTGCCTGATCAACATGTGCATGTGGTATGGACTAGTTAGTTAAAACAATTTGGATGACCGAGTCCTGGGTTTAACATAAGTAACAAAAGTAATCCACACCGGGTTCTTGGGTTAATCAACATAGGGAACTGGGAGTAAACACCCATGCCCTAGGCCTCATGTGTTTGTCGATTTCCACAATTTTTATGCTTTCTGAAAGAACAACTTAGTAGACACCGATGCTAAATCCTTTAAGAAAGAAAATAATTAGAGTAGACACCCATGCCTAATTCGTTGCTTAGGGAAATCAATCGCTTAAGGAGTATACACCAATGCCCTTAGGTTGACAAACATTAGATATTCATAACATGATTGATGTGGTATTTTTGTGACCAAAAATATCAATTATAAAAATAACCACTCGCAATAGGACGAATCTTTGTAGGATATGGCTATAGAGAGGGTGTTGAACCTCAAGGACTGTAGGGGTTTTATTATCAAATTTGAAAGATCAAAATGAACTTAATTAAAAAGAGAATTGATTTGATTTTCTTTAAAACTTAAAGTGCATGAAAATAAAAGAGATTTAAAATAAGAGAGAGTGTAGGGTATTGACTTCACCTCTATCTGGACAACAATGGTTAATCATAATTAATCCCAGAAATTCATTCTATGCATGTTATAAATAAACAAGAAACTACATTATTAAAGAATAAGCATAATCTATCTTCGGTTGGCACAGATCATCCACCTAACCACTAAGATGCGGTACGACCCGTCTTCCCTAGGTATAAATTATCAAATTCTTTAACAGGATACATACAATCAATGCATAAGTGTAACCCATCTTCGGTTAGCACGGATTGTCTACCTAAATTACACTAAACTAGGGTGTATTACAATCCGTCTTCCCTAGGCATGGCCTATCAAATCCTATTGATCATATGTCAATTAAACCTATTGTATAACCATCATTCTCATAATCACAGAAAACAAGAATGATTTGAGATCAATAAAAGTAAAATACTTTCTAAGATAAGAGAAGAATTTCACAAATATTGATTTTGGAATTTAAGAACAATTGCATTTAATATGAAGAACATAAATTAATTATAGCAATCCTCATAGTTATACAATCTACATGCATAAATTGAAAACCTAGAAATTAAATACAATCAAACCATTGAGCTTGGATAGGGTTACATCAACACCCCACGAAGGGGTTTAGCCGCTCATGATCTTCTAAGCTCCAAAGACAATTTACTGAATTTTTACTCTAGAAAGCGGTGTGTCTGTTTACAATATTTAGAACCCTATTTATAGGGATTAGGAAAACCCTAAAAACCCTAGAAACCCTCAGAAAAATGCTAAGGAATTAACATATGTAAATTAAGGGGCTTGAATGTGCAACATTCGGCGCTTATCAATGATCAGAATATTGGCATACTGATATATTAACTAAATATAATTAGCGGTGGATATCAAAGCCCTACCTTTTTATCATTATCAACTTAACCCAATCTTTGCTTTAGTTTACTTTTGGAATTGATTTTAAGCAAGATTCAGCAATCCTTGTGGGAATGACTCCGTATTTGCACACTATACTACTGTGTTGACCTCGTGCACTTGTGGGTAAAACACACAATTATTTGCCTATTAATTTAGGTAGGTAATTGTGAACAACAAGTTTTTGGTGCCGTTGCCGGGGATTGCGGCGAATTTTGTTGAAAATTATTTTCCTTTAGTTGTGTTATTTTAATTTTCAAATTTTAATTTAGTTGTTATAAAAAATCCAAAAGAATTTCTTGTTTTCCTTAAGTTTTCTGTTTCAGGTTGCGGATTGGCATTCTGTGATTGGGATCAATCGTCAGCCAAGTGCGATCGAGCGCACTGCGATCGAACGCACCAACTTGTGATCGAGCGCAGTTCCAGGGAGCATCCGGACCAGTAGCATTGAAGCTGCCTAACTGAAGAAGTAATTCAGTTAATGCAAGGTCGTCGATCTCAAGCCTTAACCGTTCTTCCACTCGATCTTGAAATTGAGTGGACAATTCGACAACGACCTAGAGACAAAGAAGAAGAAGAAGAAATCGATATGGAAGACTTGCAAGAGAATCCAATTGGACCAAGACCAATAGAGGCAAATCCACCACGGGTGAGGAGACCAATGAAGCAGGAATACGTTCCAGCAAACCTCCATCCACCCTCATGCATAGCATATCAACCAGAGGTGCATGGCAGCTATTATATCTCTCCCCAAATCCTTAATGCATTGACTCACTTTAGAGGCACAGCTACTGAGGATCCCAACTTGCATCTTAAAGAATTCTTTGATTTATGCAAGTTGCAGCATGTCCAAGGCCTAACTCCAGAGAGGCTTAGGTTAGTCTTCTTCCCTTTCTCTTTAAAAGATAATGCTAAATTGTGGTACAATTCCTTGCCTGCAGATTCTATCCATACTTAGGAAGAATTGACCACCAAGTTCCTGAAGAGGTTTTTTCTAGCGTAGAAGACAAAACAACTTGAAAGGGAACTTCATGTTGTGCAAAAATCTACCTAAATTAATAGGTAAATAATTGTACATTTTACATGCAAGTGCACAAGGTCAACATGGTAGTATAAGGTGCAAGTACAGGATCATTCCCACGAGGATTGCTGAATTTATGTTTAAAAATAGATTCCTTAAGCAAAAGCAAAATAAAAATTGATTGTTGATGTGATGATAACAAAGGGTAGGGCTTTGATATCCACCACTAATTATATTAAACTAGTATATCAATATGCCAATGCTTTGATCAAGTTATGCATATTTAATGTTTGCCAACTTAAGGGCATGGGTGTATACTCCTTAAGCTCTTGATTTCCCTAAGCAACGAGTTAGGCATGGGTGTATACTCTAACTCTTTTCTTCCCTAAAGGATTTAGCATGGTATATACTAACTTGTTCTTTAGAAAAGCATATGTTCTATGGAAATCGACAAACACACAGGGCCTAGGGCATGGGTGTATACTCTCAGTTCCCCATGTTGATTAACCCAAGAATCGCGGTGTGGATTCTTTTGTTACTTAAGTTAAACCCAGGACTCGGTCATCCAAATTGATCTAACTAAGCAGTCCATACCACATGCACATGTTGATCAGGCATACACATATGAGGAATCCATGCAAGCAGGTATTAATCAAGTTAAATAGCACAACATGATCATCATAAGGCGCCAATATTGAAATATTAATTTAACATAACTAGGGCTTCAATCTAGCCCTACTAAGTAAATTAGCTACACATAGAGTTGATGTTAAACATCTTTATAAAAGAAAAGAAAAGGAAGGAAAGAATAAACCTGAGACTTGACTTGAGAGCTCCTGTTCTTCTCCTTTCTCCAAGCCTGCCTATTCTAACAGGCTTAAGAGTCTATTTATAGGCTTTAGAAGTCCTTGGAAAAGTAGTAAACCCTAGGGATTTCGTAGGGTTTCAGTCCTATTACAATTTGGAGTTTGAAAAACCCTAATATGGAAATAGGGACATTATAGCAGCCACTTAGGATGCCTCTTGCGCACGGGTGCGCTCGATCGCAGCCCGTGTGCGCTCGATCGCAGGTCTGTGATCGATCATTCTTTTGGCCTGCGCTCGATCGCTCCTGGCCTGGCTCATGCAGTATCTTCTCTGGTATTGCGCTCGATCACAGGTACCGTACGATTGATCGCAATACCAGGGAGTTCCAAATTTTCATCTTCTCCTTTTTGAACCCAATTCTCCCAGTTTTACTTTATTTTCTTCGAAAAGCCTGTAAAAGCTTGAAAAACACAAAAAGGAAGTAAAATGGTCTAATTAACCAAAACCAAAGTATTAAAACATGCAAGTTAAGGGCTAAAAATATGAATATTTTAGCATTTATCACACCCCCAAACTTACATATTGCTAGTCCCTTAGCAATACAAAACTAAAAACAAGAATGGAAAAACAGAAAACAAAAGATAAATCCATCTTTCGTGGGATGTACGATTGCATTTAGCGTATGCAACAAGCCTTTTAAACCACTAGGAATTCCCTAGTGGACGAGTGAAGTCTCGTGAGGGTTTTCCAGAAATGTTACCCACAAACATCATGCACAGTTCATGCTATTCCAAAAAATTAAAGTATCACTTCAAGATCATGAGTTTTGTTCATTTGCAAGCATAAAAAGATGAACACCATCTTCACAATGAATTGGAATCTCAAAGTGCAATTACTTACAAAGGACATGCTAAACTCGGCAACCGCCCCTTGAGACCCCTTCACCTAAACTCGGCAACCGCCCATTGAGTTGCCTCGTTGTTTTGGAAATCTTCTCTGATGGCGAAGGTGGTTTCAAACAGGAGCTCCCGCTCTTCAAAAGCTGGTGGGCGGGGGGGGGGGGGGGGGGGGGAAATATCATGAGCTCCTAACCCTTTGGAAGATGAAGCACGTGTTCTAGGCATTTGGGAATTGGTTGGGGACTTTTGTCGAACAAGTAGTGTGCACTCTGATTGGCCACAAAGACAACTTCGGCCTAGGATGTTCCAACCCCCTGCAAAAACACAACCAATTCCAACACAGAGGCAATGTGGGTGATTAACCACCCACAATTGCGAGAAAAAAATTGAAAAAAAGTAAGAGGTTGGATGAATGTTTGGAGAGATTGAGGATTTGAGGTGGGAATGGGCTGTATGAGGTGGTTTTTAGTGAAAGAGGGTGGTATGGTGGCCGGAGAATGATGTATGTGGTGGTGGTGTGGTGATATTCGTGAAACTGAGGTGTGAAATGGAAGGAAGATGGTGCCGGAGGTGGAGATTTGGGAAGGGACTGTATAGCGCCGGGAGAGAAGTTGTGGGCCATGGGGAAAAAGTGACCTAAATAGTTCGTAGGTCCTGCTGTCAGAGTACGCTCGATCACATTTGGCCAGAGGCGCGCATGTCTGGGCATAGTGCACTCGATCGCACTAATAGAAAGTATCAGGCCCCTTTCGGTAACTGTGCTCAATCGTAGGTACCCTGCGATCGATCGTAGTACCAAATTGTCAATTTTTTTTTTTTTTTTTTAACAAAAGAAAAGTAAAAGGTCAAAACATCAGGGATAATTAAGACATGTGTGAAGGAAAGAAAGTGAGATGAAAAAAACGAGATAGAAAATGTTACCGTCCTCTTAGTGGCATCAGTACCACTATTGTGAGTAGATGCGCTTGAGGTTCTTGCTTGCTCAACGCATCTACTGGTGACTGCAGGACTCCTAGTGTGAAGAGCTGCACTTGAGCTCTTCAGAATTAGGCTCAAGTGCTCTTGTAGGAGTGGGACCTCTTTGACCTGTGACTGCCTTTAGCTGCTGGTGATTGCTTGGGTTAGGTACTGTTTGAGCTGGGAATTCCCCCTGCTTCCTCTCACTCAGCTCCTTTGCCATCTGACCCATTTGTACTTCCAACTTTTGTATGGCTTGCTCAGTCTTTGTATTGACATGTTTTTGATCAGCCATGAATTGTTGTTGTGAAGTCACCAGGTTATGTATCATATTCTCTAGTTGGTTCATCTTTGGCTCTTGAGTTGGTTGACTTGCTTGTTGGGTCCCTTTCTGCTGTCCTTGATTATTACTCCAGGAGAAATTGGGATGGTTGCGCCATCCTGGATTGTAAGTATTGGAGTATGGGTTGTTCTTGTGGGGATAATTGTTTTGTCCCATAAAGTTCACCTCTTCTTGTTCTGCAAAAGGACACTTTTCAGTGGTGTGATCTAAATGGGAACAAATAGCACATACCTGGAATTGTGTGTCCTGTTGCAGAGGTGAAGTTTTCTGAACAGTCATGGCTTTGACAAGCATATCCAATTTCTTTTCCACTGCAGCCAACTGATTAGTTGATCCTCCACTGAGATTCACCTCATACATGCCCTTGCTCTTGACTCCTCTCCTTCCTCGTGAACAAAATTGCTGTGAGTGCTCACTTAATGTCTCAAAAATTTCCACAGCTTCCTCACTACTCCTTTCCATAAGTGTTCCTTCACAAGCTGAATCAACCATCCCTTTGTTAGTATCATCTAATCCTTCATAGAAAATTTGTACCTGCTCATCTTGAGGGATGTTGTGATGTGGACACTTTAGAAGTAAGGAATTGAAGTGATCCCATGCTTGAAAGAACAAGTCTCCGTCTCGTTGTTAGAACATTTGAAGTTCCCTTTTAAGTTGCTTTGTCTTCTGGGCTGGGAAAAACCTCTTCAGAAATTTGGTTGTCAATTCTTCCCAAGTATGGATGGACTCTGCAGGCAAGGAATTGTACCACAGTTTAGCATTATCTTTCAAGGAAAAAGGAAAGAAAACTAACCTGAGTCTCTATTGAGTTAGGCCTTGAACATTCTGCAACTTGCATAAGTCCAAGAATTCTTTAAGATGCAAGTTGGGATCCTCAGTATCTGTGCCTCTAAAGTGGGTCAATGCATTGAGAATTTGGGGAGAGATATAATAACTGCCATCCACCTCCGGTTGATATGCTATGCATGAGGGTTGAAGGAGGTTTGTTGGCACGTATGCTTGCTTCATTGGTCTCCTCACTCGTAGTGGATTTGCTTCTAGGGGTCTTGGCCCAATTGGATTTTCTGGCACGTCTTCCATTTCAACTTCTTCTTCAACTTCTTTGTCTCTAGGTCGTTGTCGAATTGTCCGCTCAATTTCAGGATCGAGGGGAAAAACGGTTGAGGCTTGAGATCGACGACCTTGCATGAACTTGGTAGCTTCAACACTGCCTGGTCCGGATGCTCTCTGGAACTGTGCTCGATCGCAGGTTGGTGCATTCGATCGCAGTGCGCTCGATCGCACTTGGCTAACGATTGATCGCAATCACAGAATGCCAATCCGCAACCTGCAACAGAAAACAGAAAAGTGAAGGGAAACAAGAAATTCTTTTTTGATTTTTTTTTTCTAATATTAAATTAAAAAAAAAAAAATTGAAAATTAGAATAACAAAACTAAAGGAAGATAAATTTAAACAAAATTCGCTGCAATCCCTGGCAACGGCGCCAAAAACTTGTTGTGCAATAATCTACCTAAATTAATAGGTAAATAATTGTACGTTTTACATGCAAGTGCACAAGGTCAATATGGTAGTATAAGGTGCAAGTACAGGATCATTCCCACGAGGATTGCTGAATTTATGTTTAAAAATAGATTCCTTAAGCAAAAACAAAATAAAAATTGATTGTTGATGTGATGATAACAAAGGGTAGGGCTTTGATATCCACCACTAATTATATTAAACTAGTATATCAATATGCCAATGCTTTGATCAAGTTATGCATATTTAATGTTTGCCAACCTAAGGGCATGGGTGTATACTCCTTAAGCTATTGATTTTCCTATGCAATGAGTTAGGCATGGGCGTATACTCTAACTCTTTTCTTCCCTAAAGGATTTAGCATGGTATATACTCAGTTGTTCTTTAGAGAAGCATATCTTCTATGGAAATCGACAAACACACAGGGCCTAGGGCATGGGTGTATACTCTCGGTTCCCCATGTTGATTAACCCAAGAACCGCGGTGTGGATTCTTTTGTTACTTAAGTTAAACCCAGGACCCGGTCATCAAATTGATCTAACTAACAAGTCCATACCACATGCACATGTTGATCAGGCATACACATATGAGAAATTCATGCAAGCAGGTATTAATCAAGTTAAATAGCACAACATGATCATCATAAGGTGCCAATATTGAAATATTAATTTAACATAACTAGGGCTTTAATCTAGCCCTACTAAGTAAATTAGCTACACATAGAGTTGATGTTAAACATCTTCATAAAAGAAAAGAAAAGAAAGGAAAGGAAAGAATAAACCCGAGACTTGACTTGAGAGCTCCTATTCTTCTCCTTTCTCCTAGCCTACCTATTCTAATAGGCTCAAGAGTCTATTTATAGGCTTTAGAAGTCCTTGGAAAAGTAGTAAACCCTAGGGATTTCGTAGGGTTTCAGTCCTATTACAATTTGGAGTTTGAAAAACCCTAATATGGAAATAGGGACATTATAGCCGCCACTTGGGATGCCTCCTGCGTACGGGTGCGCTCGATCGCAGCCCGTGTGTGCTCGATCGCAAGTCTGCGATCAATCCTTCTTTTGGCCTGCGCTCGATCGCTCCTAGCCTGGCTCGTGCAGTATCTTCTCTGGTATTGCGCTTGATCGCAGGTACCCTGCGCTCGATCGCAATACCAGGGAGTTCCAAATTTCCATCTTCTCCTTTTTGAACCCAATTCTCCCAGTTTTACTTCATTTTCTTCCAAAAGCCTGTAAAAGCATGAAAAATACAAAAAGGAAGTAAAATGGTCTAATTAACCAAAACCAAAGTATTAAAACTTGCAAGTTAAGGGCTGAAAATATGAATATTTTAGCACTTATCACTTCAAATGTTCCAACAGCGAGACGGAGATTTGTTCTTTGAGGCCTGGGATCAATTCAATTCCTTGCTTCTAAAGTGCCCACATCACAACATCCCTCAAGATGAGTAGGTACAAATTTTCTAGGAAGGTTTAGATGATACTAACAGAGGGATGGTTGATACAGCTTGTGGAGGTATGCTAATGGAGAAGAGCAGTGAGGAAGCCATAAGGATCTTTGAGAGGTTGAGTGAACATACTCAACAATTCCCATCCAGAAGGAGGCAAGGCATAAGGAGCAAAGGCAAGAATAAAGAAAATAGTGGAATGCAAAATCAGATGGCTGCTCAGAAAAGTTGGACATGATTGTCAAGGCCATGGCTGCTCAGAAAATTTCACCTCTACAACATGACACACCAATCCAGGTATGTGCTATTTGTTCACAGTTAGATCACACCACTGAGACGTGTCCTTTGTCTCCATTTGCAGAGTAAGAAGAGGTGAATTATTTGGGACAAAACAATCATCCGCACAAGAACAATCCATACTCCAACACCTACAAGCCAGGGTGGCAAAACCACCCTGATTTCTCAGGGGATAATAGTCAAAATATTCTGAACCTTCAAGTACAGAAAAGTAACCCTCAACAAGCAGTCCAACCAGCTCAAGAGCCAGAGACGGATGACTTGAAGGATCTTGTAAGACAATTGGTGACTTCACAACAGCAATTTGTGATTGCGCAAGAACAAAGCAATACAAGGCGTGATCAATCCATTGAAAGACTGAAGTGCAAGTGGGGCAAATGGCTAAGGAACTGAGTGAAATAAAGCGGGGTGAATTTCCATTCCAAACAATATCAAATTCAGGAGATCAACAGCAGATGAAAGTAGTCACAGTTATCAGGAATGGCAAGGTTATAGGAACTGAAGAGCACCCTCAGGCATCTCCAGATGAAGCATCAACTTCCAAGGTAAATAAAATGGAGAGGGTGAATGCACCCCCCTTTCCTCAAAGGTTAGTCAAACCAAAGAAAGAAAAGCAACTTATGGATATCTTTGAAACCTTGCGGAAAGTAGAAATTAACATTCCTTTATTAGATGCAATTAAACAAATTGCTTCATATGTTAAATTTTTAAACGATTGTTGCACTAACAAAAGGAAGTTTCGGGAATATGAGACAGTGGCCTTAACAGAAGAGGTAAGTGTAGTCTTGTTAAGAAAATTACCACCAAAGCTAACAGACCCAGGTAGTTTTTCTATTCCTTGCAGGATAGGAGACCATTCTTTTGAAAATCCACTACTGGATCTAGGAGCAGGGGTGAATTTGATGCCTTACACTGTATATGAAAAGCTGGGATTGGGGGAGCTTCAACCAACCTCTATCACCTTGCAATTGGTAGACAGAAGCATCAAACGACCAAGAGATATACTGGAGGATGTTTTGGTAAAGGTAGGCACATTTATTCTACCTGCTGATTTCATTGTATTAGATATGGAAGAATCTCCTATGCCATCACCTTTACCTATTATCTTAGGAAGACCCTTTATGAGAACTGCTGATACTACAATAGGTGTGAAAAAGGATATTGTGAGCATGAAGGTAAATGGTGAGACGATAGAGTTCAAAATATTTGATGCATTGAAATTACCTCAAGAAGATTTATAATGTTTTGATATTTCTATGATCCAAGATGTTAGTGAGATAACTTTGCAGGACCAACATAAAGATCCAGTGGATGCCACCCTCACCCATAGTTTCACATGGCAGGACATTGAGCCAAAACCTGAAGATGTTACTGATGACATCATTGAAATAGTGCATCATCTTGAGGCCTCTCCAAAACACTCAAGTAAGTATACCCCTCCCTTTAAGATTCTTGAGCCTACTAATACCTCACTTGTGCCTTCTATTGTCCAGGCACCCAAGCTGGAATTGAAGCAATTGCCAGATCACCTAACATATGCCTACTTAGGAGACAACAAGACACTACCAGTCATAATTGCAGCAAATCTGAGCTGTGACGAAGAAGAAAAGTTGCTAAGAGTGCTTAGAGAGCATAAAACTACTTTGGGGTGGACCATTGCTGACATCAAAGGAATAAGTCCAGCCAAATGCATGCATCAAATCTTTCTTGAAGATGAAGCCAAGCCAACTAGGGATGCACAAAGAAGACTCAACCCACACATGAAGGAGGTAGTCAAGGCAGAGGTATTAAAATTACTGGATGTGGGCATCATCTATACCATCTCAGCCAGTAAATGGGTCAATCCAGTCCAAGTAGTGCTGAAAAAGAGTGGGATCATAGTTGTGAAGAATGAAGATGATGAGCTGAATACCCACAAGAGTAACCCCTGGGTGGAGGGTATGCATCGATTAAAGAAGACTGAACAAGGTAACCCAAAAAGACCATTTTCCATTACCCTTCATTGACCAAATGCTAGAGAGGTTAGCTGGCCATAGCCACTATTGTTTCTTGGATGGGTACAGTGGGTATAATTAGATTGCAATAGCACCAGAGGATCAGAAAAAGACAACCTTCACATGTCCTTTTGGCACATTCGCCTATTGAAGGATGCCATTTGGCCTATGAAATGCCCCAGCCACATTCCAAAGATGCATGATGAGCATTTTTTCAGACATGGTGGAGAAAACCATTGAGGTATTTATGGATGACTTTAGTGTCTTTGGGTCTAGTTTCGATGAATGCCTCAACCATCTGAAGAGTGTCCTCAAGAGGTGTGAGGAATGCAACCTAGTGCTCAATTGGGAAAAATGCCACTTCATGGTTCAACAAGGCATCGTATTGGGTCACTCTATTTAAAGCAAGGGCATTGAGGTAGATAAGCTAAGATTGACATCATCTCCAAACTTCCTCCGCCTCTGACAGTGAAGGGGGTGAGGAGTTTTCTTGGACATGCCGGGTTCTATAGAAGGTTCATCAAGGATTTTTCCAAGATCTCTAGACCCTTCTGTGCATTGCTAGGGAAAGTGGCCAAGTTTGAATGGACTACAGAATGCATGACTGCCTTCAACAAACTGAAAAGACTGCTCACATCTGCACCAATATTGAGGGCACCTGATTGGAGACTACCATTTGAGCTCATGTGCGATGCTAGTGCCTTTGCCGTGGGAGCTGTCTTGGGACAAAGAATCAATAAGGTACCTCATGCCATATATTATGCTTCCAGGACATTGAATGATGCGTATCTAAATTATTCTACCACTGAGAAAGAATTATTAGCCGTCATATTTGCTTTGGAGAAGTTTAGATCATACCTAATTGGCTCTAAGGTCATTGTATTCATTGATCATGCTGCTTTGAGATATTTGTTTGATAAGAAGGATGCAAAGTCAAGACTGATCAGATGGATATTATTACTGCAAGAGTTCGATCTTGAGATCAGAGATAAGAAGGGCAGTGAGAGTGTGGTTGCAGATCACCTATCCAGACTACTTCATGAAGAAGAAGGAGATGAGCTTCCATTGAATGAAAAGTTTCCAGATGAGCAGTTATTTACAGTTAAGGTCCAAGTCCCATGGTATGCAGACATTGTGAATTATATAACTACCAAGGTTCTTCCCCCAGGAATGTTTAGTCAAGAAAGGAAGAGGTTGATGTATATATCTAGACAATACCATTAGGATGACCCCTATCTATTCAAATTTTGCCCTGATCAAATCATTAGAAGGTGTGTCTCAGAAGAAGAGCATTGAAGCATTCTGCAGCATTGTCATCAGTTTGCTTGTGGAGGACACTTTGGGGTCAAGAGAACAGCACTTAAGGAAAACATCTTTGCTCGATTTGGAACACCTAGGGCAATCATTAGTGATGGGGTGAGCCACTTTAACAACTATGCCTTTACCTCTGTGATGAAGAAGTATGGCATCACTCATACGGTTGGCACTCCATACCATCCCCAAACTAGTGGCCAAGTGGAGATCAGCAACAGAGAAATCAAAGGTATCCTTGAAAGAATAGTGAACCCCAATAGGAAGGATTGGCCACTACGCTTTAATGATGCACTATGGGCTTATAGGACTACTTACAAGACACCTATCGGTATGTCTCCATATCGTTTGGTTTTTGGAAAAGCATGTCATCTACCAGTGGAATTGGAACACAAAGCGTATTGGACCACCAAGAAGTTTAACTTCGATATGAGGCAAGCTGGTGACAAGAGGAAGCTCCAACTAAATGAACTAGAGGAACTGAGGCATGACAAGCAACTGGACAGTAAGGAGTTTCAAGTAGGACAGAAGGTTTTTGATCTATAACTCAAGATGGTCTGGGCCTTGCATTGTCACACAAGTATTTCCTCATGGAGCTTTGGAGGTTCACGACCCCCAGATCGACCAGTCCTTCAGAGTCAATGGACACAGAGTCAAGCCATACATTGAGACAAACTTTGCACCAAGAGATCAAGATTTGGCATCACAAGACTTGACACTTCAGTCTCTCCAATATGCTGCACCACCATCTAGAGCATCTACTTCTGGACAGCATTGAGCGGGGACCACTGTCTGGCTGAAGACGTAAAACTTAGCGCTCATGGGAGGCACCCCATAGCATATCCTTTTGTTTTGTTGTTTGCCTTATATGTTGTTTTTGTTTTCTTTTGTGTTTTATTTTACTTTGGTGTTTTAGTGTTTCAAGTCTTTTGTCATGTTTTTTTTTACATTCTGTTACTGTGATCGATCGCAACCTGTGTGTGATCGAGTGCAGGTCTCCACTTGTGTTTCATCACATTCTATTAGTGCGATTGAATGCACCATGAGTGCGATCGAGGGCACTTGGGCAGCATCCCATAGTTATCTTTTTATTTCGTTTTGTTTAGTGTGTTTTAAGTTAATCTTTTCATTCATCTTTAGTTTTGTTTCTTGTTACTTGTTTGTGTGTTTTATTATTTTGCAGGGACAAGTGTGCTTCAATTTAAGTTTGAGGGTGTGCTATGAGCCATGCTTTCCAAGACTATGTCGACCATCTCTCTGGTACATTCTTTCCTTTACTTTACTTAGACACATTGGGGACAATGTATCATTTAAGTTTGGGGGTATGGGCACACATGTTAACACACTTTGTCCCAATTTCAAGTTATTTGTTTGTGTTGTTTGTTTATTTGAAAAAAAAAAAAAAAAAAGAGTTATGCATGTCATGTTTGCTCTAAAAATTTTAAGTTGATCTAAAAGAATTGTGGCTTGAATTCATCAGTAAGCTTAAAATTTTGAACACATGATCTGATGAGTGAATTTGTTAGTTTGGTTACTTGCTTAGGACAGTTGAAAAATCACATGTTTGATCTGATCACACAAGTACATTTGCACATAATCTGTGAGGTGTGACATGAGGTCTGATATGTGTTTTTGCATCTTGGATGAACTTGGATGACTTATTAGTTGAAACTATGGCATATATAGTAGTGAAAAAAAAAAAAAAAAAAGATATGAAATAAATGATTATTGATGGTTTTTCACTGAGTAACTGGACCTCTTGCCTCAAAGCATTGAGTGTTCACGTCAAAAGGTGAAAAATTGTTGATTTGATCAATGTCATGGTTAGTTGGTTTTGTAGCCTTTTGGACTCGAGTTAGTAGGTCCTTAGGGGTGTCTTTACACCTAATGCCCTAAAGCCACCTGGTTTGGGAGCCATTAACTTAACACTCGCTACAAGGGTAAATTAAAAAGCTTAAGGGAACCAACATTGCACAACCTGATTTTTTTTTTTTTTTTTTTTTTTTTAAAAAAAAAAACAAAGAGAGAGAGAAAAAAAGAAATATGCCATTATGTCATTCTAATAGGAATTTCAGTGAGTTCTGAGATAAGGAGACATTACATATTGGAAAGATTTGGAAGCCTCATAATTTTGTACTAATTCACTATACACAAATTTCAAACTTGTGATGATTTAGCCTGCCCTTTGTAAGTAATTGCACTTTGAGATTCCAATTCATTGTGAAGATGGAATTCATCTTTTTAAGCTTGCTTATGAATGAAAATCATAATCTTGAAGTGATGCTTTAATTTTTGAAATAACATGAACTGTGCATGATGTTTGTGGGTAACATCTCTGGAAAACCCTCAGGAGACTTCACTCGTCCACTAGGGAATTCCTAGGGGTTTAAAAGGCTTGTTGCATATGCTAAATGCAATCGTACATCCCACGAAAGATGGATTTATCTTTTGTTTTCTGTTTTGCCATTCCTGTTTTTAGTTTTGTATTGCTAAGGGACTAGCAATATGTAAGTTTGGGGGTGTGATAAGTGCTAAAATATTCATATTTTCAGCCCTTAACTTGCATGTTTTAATCCTTTGGTTTTGGTTAATTAGGTCATTTTAATTCATTTTTGTGTTTTTTATACTTTTGTAGGCTTTTGGAAGAAAATGAAGTAAATCTAGATGATTTGGGCTCAAAAGAGAGAAGATGAAAAATTGGGAGCTCTCTAACATTGCGATTGATCATAGGGTACCTGCGATCGAGCGCAGTACCCAAGAAGACAGAGCACAATCCAGGCAAGGAGCGATCGAGTGCATGCCAGAAGCTGATCGATCGCAGACCTGCGATCGAGCGCACACAAGTTGTGATTGATCACACCCGTTCGCAGGAGACATACCAAGTGGCGGCTAGATTGTCATTCTTTCCATATTAGGGTTTTCCAACTCCCAATTGTAATAGGTTTTGAAACCCTACGAATTCCATAGGTTTACTACTTTGTCAAGGACTTCTAAAGCTTATAAATAGACCCTTAAGCCTCTAGAATAGGTATGCCTTGTAAGGAGAAGAAGATGAACTCTTGAAGTTCAAGTCTCGGGTTTATTCTTTTCTTTTCTTTTATGAAGATGTTTAACATTAATTTTATTTGTAGCTAATTTATTAGTAGGGCTAGATTGAAGCCCTAGTTATGTTTATTTAATATTTCAATATCGGCGCCTTTGTGATGATCTTGTTATGATATCTAACTTGATTAATACCTAGTTTGATGAATTCCTCATATGTGTGTGCCTGATCAACATGTGCATGTGGTATGGACTAGTTAGTTAAATCAATTTGGATGACCGAGTCTTGGGTTTAACATAAGTAACAAAAGTAATCCACACAGGGTTCTTGGGTTAATCAATATGGGGAACCAGGAATAGACACCCATGCCCTAGGCCTCATGTCTTTGTCTATTTCCACGGTTTTTATGCTTTCTTAAAGAACAACTTAGTAGATACCCATGCTAAATCTTTTATGAAAGAAAGGAATTAGAGTAGACACCCATGCCTAATTTGTTGCTTAGAGAAATCAATAGCTTAAGGAGTAGCCACCAATGCCCTTAGGTTGACAAACATTAGATATTCATAACATGATCAAAACATTGGCATATTGATATATTAACTAAATATAATTAGTGGTGGATATCAAAGCCCTACCTTTTTATCATTATCAACTTAACCCAATCTTTGTTTTAGTTTACTTTTGGAATTGATTTTAAGCAAGATTCAGCAATCCTCGTAGGAATGACTCCGTATTTGCACACTATACTACTGTGTTGACTTCATGCACTTGCAGGTAAAACGCACAATTATTTGTCTATTAATTTAGGTAGGTAATTGTGAACAATAGTGACTTCACTTATCAACCTCGGAGTGATAGTGAGAGTTTTCCCTAAACCCTTGGTCTTGAATGACGGATCACCAACCAAATCAATATCCTCAATGTGGTAGTAAAATTCTCGAACTAACCGAGTGTATGCATTCATAGGTGTGAACAATGATTTCCATTGGTTGTCGCATAAGTGTCATAAATGAACCAAAAAGGTTCAACGAGAAGATCAATCTGCATCGCTCCACGCTCAATAACAATGTTGTGGCATGATTTTGTCTTGGAAAATTGATTTTTCCTCACGAGTGCACTTTCGTCTATGTGTGGACTCCAAAATTGGATACACCATGGTCTGCAGTCATCAAGAAAACAACACATATCCGCGCACAGATGATCATCAAACCTCAATGATTACAACATAATAAAATGCCTAACAAGAACAAGAGTTAAACTGGACTAGTCAATTTGTCAAACACATGGAGGATAAGGAAATGAGGCATGTGAACAATCAAATGAGGCTAAAGAACAAGCATGCTTACATACACCATAAACAAAGCCGAAAGCATAACCACACCACACATGAAGCATTTCAAGAAGATAAATGAAAAACAAGTGCAAAAACTTCATTTAGGCATTTTATCGAACATGTGGTATGCACTGAATATAGAGTTGGGAAAACAATTTCATGAACAATGGAAATACCTTGCTAAGTACAACCCAACTAATAGCTAAATACTAGAGACATTAAACAGGAGCAATCCAAGTGAAGAATTACATCAAATGGCTCAATAATATCTTTTAGGCATTTTATCGAACACATGTTATGCAGAAAAATTTAGACATGTAAAATGAGTTCAAGAAAAATGAAAAACTCATGCCTAAATACATCACAAACAAAGTATATTTCCACAACCACATGATAATCAAGCAAAACAATCAAAGAAAATCACACAAGTTCGGATTTTCACAATTCAACCCAACTTTCAAACCCTAGGATTTAATTCTCATAACAAATGTGAAATGAGACAAGATTGAGGTTTAGAGATCATACCTTAGGTGAAAAAGGAAAGAGCTATGCTTGAAAACGGAAGCTAGAGCCACAAAAATGGAAGACCCAAGAAAAAACGGAAGAAGACGGGACTGAGGCCGAAAGAGAGTGAGGGAAAAAAAATGAGGGCTGTTTTTTTTTAAAAAAAAACTTGCGAATGGGCTGCTAAAACACGCATGTCTGGACAAGCAAGTGTCTGAATATACCACGTGCTCCCCCTCAAACTAAAACCAAAAAAAAAAATAATAATAAGAAATGATTTTTTTTTTTTTTTTAACACAAAAAAACTTGTATAGATACCCAACACCTCATGCCCGTCCTTATGAACATCTTAGCAAACTAAAGTGATCAACATAGTACACAAACACCAGAAATTCAACACATGTATGAAGCACCATGTTTCGTGAATGCAGCAAAGTAAGCAAGAACTCAGAAAACTCATGTGAAAGGTGTAGTGTGTAAGAACTCCCACTAAACAAGATTTCATCAGTTGAGAGAAAAAATAAATAAATAAAAAATAGACAGACACCTTGAATAGGAAAGACAAACAGTCTGAAACAAACAACAGTCAAACCTTATCATGTTAGGGCCTAGACTCCCGCATTCAATACACTCCCCCTGAGACAAATCATTCACTTTTCACCATGTCCTTTAGTGACCATCTGTTTCCGCAATGATTTGGTCACTGATTCTTTCTATAGGGACATATTGAAGCAAACATAAGTCATTTAGCACATTTTATGCTTTTAGCATATTGAATTATTTTTTTATTGAATTTTTCATATTTATGCTTTTAGCATGTTAGAGAAAATGCCGAAATGTTTAGGAGATAGGTTCAGCTAACGAGTTGGTCAAGTTGATTGAACTGACACTACCTATCTTCCTTAACAAAAATGTCTTATCAGAACTCCCAAAAACATATCAAAAATACAAACTTAATAGGGGCATAGAGTGCACAAATTCGATCATGAGAAGAATGACTCTTACTCCCTCAACCGTATCCAGAAGAACAAGGCAGATCATAAACATATGAATCATCAGATGTAAATTGCAGAAGTATTGACCCCACACACATGCAGGGAAACAATACATGAGACAATGAACATCAAACAAGGAAAAAATTCACACAAAAAACACACAAAAACAATAAAATAAAATAAAAATGCCCTAGAATACCAAAGAGTAAAATATGCATGGATTCTAGGCATGTTATGCAAACGATCAAGAGAGATCACATACACTAATAGCATTCTTGAGAAACTCAAACCTAGATCCATCTAGGGGTTTTGTAAACAGGTCAGCTAATTGATGTTCAGTAGGCATAAATTCAAGAGATACCACCTGGGTTTCCACTAAGTCATGGATGAAGTGATGATGAATGTCAATATGCTTCGTGCATGAGTGTTGAACAGGATTCTTCAAGATATTGATGGCACTAGTATTGTCACAGTAGACAATCATCATCCCTTGAGCAAATCCATAATCAGCAAGAAGTTGCTTCATCCAGATTAGTTGTGTTCAACAACTCCCGACAACTATATAGTCAGCCTTAGCAATGGAAAGAGAGATGGAGTTTTGTTTCTTAGTCATCCAGGCGACCAAGTTTGTACCCACGTAAAAACAACCGCCAGATGTACTCTTTTGATCATCAGCATTTCCGGCCCAGTTAGAATCGGAATAACCTGCAAGCTCAAGATTTGTGTTTTTAGAAAAACAAATACCAAAATTGACAGTGCCATTTACATACCTGAGGATCCGTTTAACAGCTGTCAGATGGGATTCCTTGGGATTAGTTTGAAATCGAGCACATTCACCCACACTAAAAGATATATCGAGCTGGCAAGCTGTAAGGAAGAGAAGACAGCCTATCATGCTTATGTACAAAGATTGTTCAACAGATTTCCCAGTCACATATGCACTCAGCTTAACACTAGTACTCATGGGTGTGCGAGCATGACTTTTGCCATCCAAACCGAATCTTTACATAAGATCTTTGGCATACTTCAATTGTGATACAAAAATACCTTTGGTGGATTGCTGGACTTTGAAACCTAGAAAGTATGTCAGCTCACCAATCATACTCATTTCGAACTCTTGTTTCATTTTCTCAGAGAATTGATGAGCCTGTGAGTCGACCGTAGAGCCAAAAATAATGTCATCAACATATATTTGGTCAATGAGTTTTTGGCTACCTTTCCCACGGATGAACAAAGTACGGTTAGCTTGTCCTTGGATGAAACCATGTGCAAGAAGATATGTCGTCAGACGTTCATACCATGCTCTTGGAGCTTTTTTCAATCCATAGAGTGCCTTCTTCAGCTTGTAAACATGTTCCGGATATTGAGGATCCGAAAAGCCCTTTGGCTATGCTACATAACTTCTTCTTGAAGAATGCCATTTAGGAAAGAACTCTTGAAGTCCATCTGATACAATTTTAGTTGGGGATGACATGATATGCTCAACAAAATTATGATGGATTCCAATCTAGCTACTGGTGCAAACGTCTCATCAAAGTCCACTCCTTCATCTTGAGTGTATCCCTAAGCAACCAATCGAGCCTTGTTTCGTACCACTGTACCATGCTCATCGGATTTATTCTTGAATATCCATTTAGTGCCGATGATATTATGATCTTTTGGTCTTGGAACCAAGTCCACACATCATTCCGAACAAACTGATTTAGTTCATCATGCATAGCAATAACCCAACTCTCATCCTCTCATGCCTCATTAACTTACTTTGGCTCAATCTGAGAAAGTTAATAGTAATAAAAGACTTGATTAACCACCCAGTTTTGCAGTCGTAGACCTTCATCGACATTTCCCAGCAAATTTTCTCTAGGGTGATTGAGTTTAACTCTGGAGGATGGTACGTGGGATACCATGTTTGGGACTGGTGATCGAGGTATGTTTTCATCTTCTGCAACTGGAGGTAATGTCGAACTGACTGCAGGAACATTCAGACTAGTAGGTTCGTGAGTCTTATTAGAAATGCCAGCTTGCTCCCCCTCAACATGAGGTTCCTTTTCCTCAAGATGATCAATAGTAGTTTCATCATCTATGACAACATTGATTGATTCCATCATTGTCTTGGTTCTTGAGTTATACACCCGACTGCTCGACTTGTGGTGGAATAACCAAGAAAAATACCTACATCACTCTTCGCATCAAACTACCCCAAGTTCTCCTTGTCACAAAGAATGTAGCACGCACTTGCGAATACCCAAAAGTATTTGACAGTGGACTTATTGACTCGCCATAGTTCATATGGTGTCTTGTTAGTTGTCGGTCTAAGAAATACTCGATTGATATTATGACATGCCAAATGGATTGCTTCCCCCCCAAAAATGTTGGGACATATTCTTAGCATGTATCATGACTCTTGCCATTTCTTGAATTACTCAATTTTTCTACTCAAACACCCCATTTTGTTGAGGAGTTATAGGAGATGAGAATTCTTGTTGGATACCATGTTGAGCACAAAAATCTTCAAAATTGGAATTCTCGAATTCTTTGCGATGATCACTATGGATTCGTTTGATTAGACAGTCTTGTTCATTTTGGATCTTCTTGAACAAGATCTGAGCTTGGTCAAATGCCTCTGATTTCTCTCTCAGCAATATTACCCAGGTATACCGAGAGAAATCATCAACAACCACCAGAATATATTTCTTGCCTCCCAAACTAGCTATCCGTGTAGGCCCCATGAGGTTCATGTGAAGAAGCTCTAACTTTCTAGAGGTGAAAATGCCTATAGTCTTCTTGTGTGGAGTTCTAGTTTACTTTCCCAATTGGCATAGTCCACACTTTCCTTTATCATCTTAATGAATCTTGGGTAAATCAACTATAGCTTCCGTCTTTGAGATTTTGACCAAATCATGAAAATTCAGATGCCCCAATCGTTGATGCCACAATTCTCCAGTGTCCAAGGTTGCCTTGTTGCAATTTATCTTAGAGTTTGAGGAGAGACAATAGCAATTGTCAATGGTGCGTTCTCCTCCCATCAACCATTTTCCTTGAGAGTCCAATATATTGCATTCTTTCTTAGAGAACTAAACCATTAGATCATGATCACAAAATTGCCTAATACTCAATAGATTTGCCTTGAGACCTTCAACATACAACACTTCTTGAGGAGTAGGAGCACCGGGAATTTCCACTATTCCTTGACCGATCACCTTTGATTTGCTTTCCACCTCCTCTGCTTTCTTTAAGCTCTTTGAATAGAGACTTATCACTTGTCATGTGCTTGGAGCAACCAATATCTAGATACCATAAACAAGAGTTAAGCACACTTAAGGTAGTATGAACAACTAAGCATAGATGATCTTTCTTTTTAACCCAGACCTGTTCTTTTTGAGGAGTTGTTTTCACATGATTATCAATCAAATTAGGCATATCTTTCATATCAACAAAATTTGACAAAGCAGCTAACTTCTCACTAATGAGTTTCACTTGAGCAGTTAATACCTTTAATTGAATCCCAATTCCAGGTTCATCTTTTTTAGGGATAGTTTGCTAAGACCATGGTTGTTTAGCCCTAATTTGAAAATAGTTTGGGCAAGTATGACCCATGACACCACAATGATAACAAGTAGGGATGAAATTAGAATTTAAGTTTGTCCTTACTGGGACCTTGAATTTTAACTTTTTGGTCACATCTTCTGAGGTTTCTTTTGGTAAACATGAGTTCTTAATCACCACATCTTTCATTTTAGGTTTCACAAACATAATCTTAGAAGTGGAAGCAACATTTGTAGAAGATGAAGCAGTAAACTTATTAAAACCCAGTCCAGTCTTGTCATATGAATGTTTCTGATTTCCTAACATTCGATTCAATTTATCGCTTGAAAATTTGTTTAAATGATTAGTGGAATCATTCAAATCCTTTTCCAGATATTTAACTTTAGCAATTAGCATATGGTTTTCAGAAATCAAGGTGTTTCGAATAGCTAGACATTCATCCATAGATTTCATTAACCTTTCTTTCTCAAGTTCAGCTTCTTTAAGACTTTTTAAGTTTCTTCTGTTTTACTTGTTCATCTTATCACATTCCACAAACAAGTCATTATAAGCAATTTGTAAATCCACCTCATCATCAAATTCATTTTTAGGATTCTTTAGCATATGAGGTGAGTCAATCGCTTTATAATCATTATCATAGGAGGCAGTAAAAGCTAGATAATTCACTTCTCCTTCAACTTCCTCTTCAGATTTCTCGTCATCAGACTCATCACTTTGAGTGACATTAAAAGCTTTACCTTTGGACTTTTTCAAATTAGCACATTCAATCTGAATGTGACCCCGACCCTCACATTCATGGCACTTGCGTCCACTAGTAAACTTATCCCTTTGATCGGTCTCAATGTTTTCTCTTGGGTTACCTCTAACCTCACCTCTAGGTTTCACAGGTACTTTTGAGCCTCTATTTCTATTCACGGGTGTGAAGAATTTTCTAATTTTTTAAGCAAACATGGCAATTTCTTCATCATCCCTAGTATCCTCATCAGGCGAGCAACAAGAGTTGACCTTAATATTTTTTGCCTTAAGAGCAATATTTTTAGTTTTCTTGTGTTTGGGTAGAATTAGCTCAAAAGTCTGAAGTGAACCTACAAGTTCATCTACTCTCATTGTATCTAGGTCTTTGCTCTGTTGAATAGCAGCAATTTGAGGTATAAACCTCTCAGGTAACGACCTCAAGATTTTCTTCACAACTTTAGCATCATCCATTTTCTTTCCTAAATTGATAGTAGAGTTTCTAATGACACTAAGCTTTGAGTAGAATTCATCAAACATTTCATCTTCTTGCATTCTAATCTCATCAAACTAAGAAACCAGTATTTGAAGTTTTGAAGTTCTTATAGCCTTAGTTCCGCCATGTGTGATTTCTAAAGTTTCCCAGGCTTGCTTTAGCTATCTCACATTGAGAATTTCTTGAAAAATCCTCAATTGAGACAAATATGTAAATTGCATTTATAGCTTTGTCATTAGCAGTAGCAGCATTCTTTTCCTCCGTTGTCCATTCGGCTATTGCTTTGTCTAGACGAGTCCATCCAGTTTCAACAATATGCAAAATGTTAATGGATTTAAAGTATGCTCTCATACGAATTTTCCAAAGCATATAATTTGTTCCATCAAAGACGGGAAGAGAGTTAGGATCAACAGTATGAGACATTTGATATGGAGTCTTGAATCACACTCAGGAAATAATTCCTTCACAAAGTGAACCTGCTCTGATACCAATTGAAAAACCTAATTGACTCCAATTAACACATATTCTGATTGTATATGTGTTTTACAAAATATTATGCGGAAATAGATCTGACCTAATAGACAATAATCAACCAAATATAGATATGCAAAGAACATTAAAGAACACAGATATTTGGTTACAAAGAGGAAACCATTTAGAGAACACTCTAAATGTAAAATCTCTCAGGGGCAACCAAACCCAGGAAATCACTCTAATATAAAAGAATACGGATTACAAGGAGTTCACATTTATAAAACCTTTGCAATTGACATTCCTTTGCATAAGACAAGCGACCCACTTGACTTCTACCGCAGTAGCCATTTCCAAAACATCTGGCACAATTCTTCTATATGATCTCCTTCACCTGAACTCCGATTGCCTTCAAGTATTTAATCATAGAAACGAGAATGAGATTTCTCACCTTTACTCTAAGAGAGATCCAAACGCTCCAGTTTGATATCTCTATCTCTCTCTCTCTTAGCTCACAATATTCGCTCATTGAATACATACCTAATAATGTGCATAAGGATTGTTTAAAAAGAAATTCGCTCAACAATTAAGCGGCCCTATCCGGACAGAGATAAGTAAATGTCTGGACACGGTTAGGGTTACATATGCGTAAACCCTTAATGTCCGGACAGGCCAAGTAGAATGAACTTTCTGTAAATGTTGTCTGGACACTGCTTCTGGCCGTCCGGATAGGTCTTCGAAGAAAACAAGTTGAACTCCCTGTAAATGCTGTCTGAACACTACTTTTGGTTGTTTGGACAAGATGCTCATTTTCATCAGATTACATGCAAACCAAATGTGCCAAAACGTAAACTAACAATTTGCATGACAAAATTTCTTGTGTTCCTTATAACTCAAGTTTAATGCATGGAATAAATAAAAATCGATGTGTATTACAACTAGAATATTCTAATGTTATTGGAAGTCTGATGTATGCAAGGCATTGCACACGTCCAGACATTGCATTTGCCGTGGACAAATTGAGTAGATACACAAGTTTTCCAAACATTGAACATTGGAAAGCAATTTCCATAGTGTTGGGTTATTTAAAAGGAACTAGATCATATGCTTTACACTATGGAGGATATCCCTTCGTAACTGAAGGGTATAGTGATGCAAATTGGAATTGTGTTGATGATGGGTCTAAATCCACGAGTGGATGGGCTTTTACCCTTGGTGGTGCAGCTATCTCTTGAGGATCTAAGAAACAAACTTGTATAACTCACTCAATTATGGAGTCAAAGTTAGTTGCTTTAGGAGCTGCTGGAAAAGTGGCTGAATGGTTGAGAAATTTTTTGATTGACTTGCCTATATGGCCAAGTCCCATGCCTCCAATTTCCTTGCATTGTGATAGCCAAGCCACATTATCAAGAGTATATAGTAAGTCCTACAATGGAAAATCAAGACATATCAGTCTGAGATATAATACTGTGAGACAATTGTTGGAAGAAGACATTATCACAGTAGACTATGTAAAATCGTGCACGAACTTAATAGATCCTTTTACAAAAGGCTTAAGGATTTGATTTATAAAACCTCATTTGAGATGAGTCTAAAACCAATTGAATAGATCACTACAAGATGGTAACCCAACCTAGACTTTGGAAACAAACTTTGGGTTCAATGGGAAAAACAAATCTTGATGGTGATGATATTAGCACTAAATTAGACCATCTATAGGAATAATTGATGTTTAGTACAAGTCCTGTAATGAAAAGGAAAGGTTGAGTATAATTTTTAATGAGTTCGTATAAAATGTGTTTTTTAATCTACAAGAGCACCAAGAAGAACTCTACCTATGTAAAATCATGCCGCTTTTGTCGGGGTTTGGTAAGCCACCTAAAGCACTCATTAAGTTGGGATAACGCGTATGGCCAATAATGCACGGCTGAAAAGAACTATAAAAATTATATAAAGCTTTGAGGATTATACACTAACTGAAAGTTCAAACCCTAAAGGTACTTTCATTTATGTATCAACATTTTCGTGTAACAGCAAATTTTTATTTTATTTTTTGTGAAATTTTTTTTAATTGAAAATTTTATTTTCTTGAAATAAGTGGGGGATTGTTGATATTATTTCATGAAATTAAAAGTTCGAATTTATTATTATTTTATGATTATTTTGAATTTCAAATAAATGACCGAACTCATATTATCATGTTTTGATTAGTTACCACTACTGTTTCAATATCTCCTATTATTATTATTATTATTTTTTTTGATGAATAAGGAATTTCATTCAAAAACAACCAATCCAAACTACAAAGATATTCCAATTACAAGCCTTCTCAAAAGGCCAAAAACTTAGCCACGCAGGGCTTCACACTTACTCCAAGCAAGCCAAATGCATACAACATACAATTTGGCAAAACCAGCACTACCAAAAGAAAACCAAAGCAGGGCTGCTCTACAAAGAAACAACAAACAGAAACCAAACCTGCAGAAAAATAACCACGCAGGGTCTAAAACCAAAAAAACAAAACAAAACAACTGTAGAGACACTACTCAACACCATTAGCAACACTAAAAAAAATCTCTCCAAAAAAGAGACCAGCCTTCAAGAAGAAGAGCAAGGCAGAAAATAGAACATCAAGCCTGCACAGAAACTATAACAGCAAGTCAGCAGGCAGATTCCACAAAGAAACTAAACCCAGGTTCTCTCTAGTCCTTGGAAACTTTCCTTCCTAACAATTCTTGACCTCACCTCCCAAATTATCTTCTTCAAAAGCTGCTCCTTAGTGCTAGGTTGACCAGAATGTATTAGCTCATTCTTAGTGCACCATAAATTGTAGATAACAAAACCTAGAACCAATCTGCAAAGAAAACCTTTATGAGACTTATTCATCCAATCTCGAATTCCTATCTGCAGAAACTCACCCAAATAACTGGAGTATTGTCCACTCTACATCGAGCCATACATAATTTCCAAATTCTATAGCTAAAACTACATTCAAAGAACAAATGCCCCCTATTTTCAACTTGATTATGACAAAATAGACACTTAATATCACCTTGAAACCCCCATTTAAGCAACCTCTCACCTGTTACAAGTCTATCTTGTATAGGAAGCCACAAAATGAAAGCATGCTTGGGAATGGCATATGAGAACCAAACCAATTTCCACCAGGCAATCTTCTCTTTCTTCTCTCTCAGCAGCTCCCAAGTTTTTGAACTAACATATATTCCCTTCCTAGATGCAGTCCACAAAGGCTTATCATAAGGAGCAAACCTAATCTCAGGAAGCCTAGCTTGGATTTCAACCAGAGCATCAGATTTGGCTGGTCTCCAATGCCATTCTCCATTAAGAATTACAGAAGAGAGTTTGGCCTCCACATTGCTTCTGGCATCATAAACAGCCCTATGCCCATAAACCTCATACAGAATACCTGAAGGATGCCATGAATCCAACCAAAGGTGAATATTCTCCCCATTTCCAACTTCAAACTTCAAAATCCTTTTAGCTATACTCCTCAACTTCAAAATCTTTCTCCAACTCCAAGAACAGGTTTGAGGAAAGCCAACACTCCAGAAACTCCTCCCTTTCAACAAATTTTCTCTCACCCAGGCCACCCAAATAGAACCTGATCTAGCAAAAAGACTCTATACATGTCTGAGCATAGCAGATTGGTTCCAAATCTCCAACTGTTTCAAGCCCAAACCTCCTTCCTTCTTAGGGTAACACAGCTCTTGCCAAGAAACCTTAGCCTTTGCAGCCCCTTCACTCTTCCCATTCCACAAAAACCTATTAAATTTCTGTTCAATAGCCTTAATGACATTCTTAAGTAAGATAAAGATACTAGTCCAATAAACTTGCAAACTGTAAAACACAGAAGATAATAATTGGAGCCTCCCTGCATAGGATAAGTGCTTAGAAAGCCATGAGTCAATGCGCCCAGCAATCCTATCCAACAAAGCCCCACAATCAGCTGCAGAAAGTCTAGTAGAAATGAGAGGTACCCCAAGGTACCTAACAGGAAGATGGCCCTCATTCATTCCCAACTCTCCTAACAACACATGCTTCACTCTATCTGAAATCCCAGAGCAAAAGAAAGAACTCTTAGAGGGATTTGCTTTCAAACCAGAGAGTTCTTCAAATTCAAGTAAAGCAGCTTTAACAATAGTAATAGCATTCAAATTTGCTGCAGAAAAAATAAGAAGATCATCTGCAAAACATAAGTGAGTAAGTTTCAACTTCACACACTTGGGATGAAACTGAAAACCTGATCCAACACCAGTGTGCTCAGCCATAACCCTTGAAAACACCTCGATGGCTAAAACAAACAAGTAAGGAGACAAAGGATCCCCCTGCCTAAGCCCCTTCCTGCCTTCAAAATAGCCAACCAATGTGCCATTCAAACAAATGGAAAACCTAGGAGAGGTGATACACTCCTTAATCCAACTTAAAAACTTCAAAGGAAACCCAAAGCAATGAAGACAATGTAACATGAAGTTCCAATTGACAGAATCATATGCCTTCATAAGATCAATTTTCAAAGTACAACGAGGATCCACTTTACCCTTGTGATAATTTTTCACAATCTCTTGAGCCAATAAGACATTTTCTGAAATGCTTCTTGAAGGAATGAAAGCTGATTGATTCAGGCTAACCAAATCACTCAACAAAGGGAGCATCCTATTAGAAATGATTTTAGTGATGCACTTATAAATCACATTACAACAAGCTATAGGTCTGAAATCCCCCATAGTAGATGGATTCACCTTCTTAGGTACCAAAGTTAAAATGGTAGCATTTACCTCCTTAAGCAACCTGCCACAAGCAAAAAACCCCTTAATAGCTGCCACCACCCCTTCTCCAACAATAGACCAAGAAGCCTTAAAGAATTCTGCAGAGAACCCATCAGGACCAGGGGCCTTGTTGGCTGGCATGTGAAATAAAGTTTCCCTTATCTCTTCTGCAGTAACCTCCTTCTCCAAAATAGCAGCCTTATCACTAGGAATGGCAGTAGGAATAAGCTATCTAATCCTAGCTGCTTTCTCATCAGTGAATTGCAACTGATCTGACCCTAACAACTTCTCATAAAACTGGATAGCCACCTTCTTTATCTGCTCCACATCCTCCACTCTATTACCTTGCTCATCCCACAAATGAGTGACAGTGTTCTTAGCATTCTGAACCCTAAGGGACCGATGAAAGAAACTGTTATTTTGATCTCCTAGCTGCAGCCACTTATTTCTAGCTTTTTGCTTTAACAAAGACTCCTCAGCTTTTGTGAGAGAAACATAAGCATGAAGACATTCTCTCTCTTTAAGCAAGCACTCAGCTCTCCCAAAATTAGCAATGACAGACTTTTGAGCCATATCTAAGTTTTCACGAGCCTCCATAACTTTCTGTTTTAGATTCCCAAAGCAAGACAAATTATGAACTTTTAGCACAGCTTTCACAGATTTGAGCTTAGCATACAGTTTATACATAGAAACCCCATCCACCTGAAAATTCCAACCCTCCATAACCCATTTCAAAAAATCTTGATGCTCCAACCAAAAATTGAAAAACTTAAAAGGCTTTGGACCAAAACTCTGCATACTACCAACTGAGATAATAGCAGGGGAATGGTCAGAAACTCCCCTTGAGTGAAATTCCACAATGGTTTTACCAAAATCATTCAACCAAAACTCATTAGCCAATACTCTATCAAGTTTCCTAGCCACAAAACGAGGCTCCTCACTTCTATTATTCCAAGTATAAAAACAGCCACTGAAATTAATATCCAAGACCTCCAAATCATTCAAACACTGCCCAAACTCAATTTCATAAGAGTTTAACTTGTCAGATCCCCACTTTTCTGCCAAGGTCTTAACAACATTAAAATCACCACAAATCATCCAAGGATTAAGACCTACTCTAGCTTTCAAACAAACTAAATCAGTCCACAGCAACTTCCTATTTACACCATTATTATCCCCATATATAAAAGAATGAAACCAACAGAGATTATGTTTTGGGGATTTAATGACACAGTTTATACTTTGATCACTCCTATTAAGAACAGTTACTTCAAAATCAGAGTGCTTCCAACAAATCCAAATCCTCCCCAAAAAATGCTAATCATAGTTATACACATAATCCCAATCAGGAACAATGCATGATCTAACTTTATCAGCTTTATAAAACTTAACCCTAGTTTCAATCAAACACATAAGGCTAATCTTATGAACCTTAATCAATCTCCTCACCTCTCGCTGTTTAGAGGGATGATTTAAACCCCTCACATTCCATACGAGGAAATTCATGCAGTAGGAGAAAAACCCCTCATTAACACCTCCTCCTCTTCCCCCATTTTGCCTTTCCCCTTGTCAACCAAGAGATTGACACTCTCCTCATTTAAGGCATATTCAATCACTTTTTGCAAAGGATTTGAAACAGCTCCTGCACTTTTCACCTCATCAGCATCACCTCTGCCATCGGGTCTTGCCAACAAGTGAAAAGAATTAGTCCAATGAAGATTATCCCTAGCAGAAGGCTTAGAGATAGGAGTTCTTTTAGCAGATCTAACTTCAGTCCATTGGTCTTTAGCAGCAACCCTAGGAGCTGACACAATCTGCACCCTTTACCAAACCCAACACCAACTTGCTTTTGCAATTCTTGCTGGACAGGTTCAGTCCTTTTAGGAATCCAAACTTGTTTCTCCACTTTGGTACAAGCATGTGCTAAATGACCAAAAGATTTACACTTCTTACATTTAACAGGCAACCATGGGTACTCAATTCCTACTGCAACCCTCCTCCCATTAGCACCTACAACTTCAACCTCTCTTGGAAAATTAGATCAATATCCACTTCAACCAATACCCTAGCAAATCCAAGCCTAAGCTGATCTTCAGTAACAGAATTAGCACAAAGAGGCTTACCAACTCCACTAGCTACATAACTCAAGCATGTAGAGTTCCAAAATTCAATTGGGAGATTATGCAGCTTAATCCAAACAGGTACAGTGGATAAAGATATTTTAAGTAACTGCATACCTGGAGTCCATTTACGTAAGATCAAAGGTTTGTTTGCTATATGCCATAGCTTAGCTTCCATGACCTCATCTCTGGTCCTTTCATCAGCAAATCGAAACAAATAGAGACCATTCTCCAGCAATATAAAAAGGGAGAGGTTTATCTAAAAACTGACCTACCAGTGATGGAGACCACTTCAGAATACCTGCCTCAATCGCTTCCTTAGGAGGTTTGACAACAACTCTTCCCTCCTCTCTATTAGGTGCAAAAAACTGCAAAGCACCTAGAGACTTCTCCGTTTTGAACAATTGTCTCCAATCATGAGTTACATTCTTATTGTTCTTAGCCTCAGAACCTCCAGCTTCACTCAGATCCACCTACTTATCCTTAACAGGAACAACCTCTACACCATTTCCAACCAATTCAACAATAGAGTCTCCTTCGACAATAGAAGTACCCACAACTGGTAACCTCAAATCATCCAATTCTGGAATCACATCTGCACACTCCAAAATCTTACAATTATCCTCCTCACTCAACTCAACATCACACTCTCCAGATCGCGAAGCATCTTCCATAGCCACCTTCTCTTCCTGCAAATTCACTTTGGAATTCTTTTTCCCGCCACGACCTCTATTGGCTCTTCTAGCCATCATTCACCAATTGATCTCCACCACCTCTGAATTGCAATCACCAGTGTATTTCTGGCACACCTCCACCAGAGACACAGTCATCGGAATAGTCACACGCCCTCACGCATGGAAACAATCAAGCGCGTAGCCTCAGTCACAGAAAACCCAACCAGTTTTTAAAAACCTCTAGGAAGCCTATGCCACGTCAGCAAGGCCCAAAAAAAAAACCCAACAGTTACAACCGCTTTTCAAACGTTAGGTTTTAAAATATCTATAACCATTATTTCAATTGAGAAAAATCTGCTTCTGAGGTAATAATTATAGGGGGAAACTTCAGAAAACCCCCCTGAACTTCCAGCCAATTTGAAAAACCCCCCCTGAACTTCCAAAACTCTCATTTAGGCCCCCTAAACTTTGGTTTTCTCTCACTTTGGACCCTTTTAACATTAAACTACGTCGTTTTGGATGTTTTATACCCATTTTACCCTTCCCCAAAACTACGTCGTTTTGTGTCTTAAAATTACAACACCTACCCAGCCCAAAACGACGTCGTTTTAGGCATTAATTTTTTTTTTTTATTTTTTATTTTTAAAAAAAGAAAAGCAAAATAAATAAATTTAAAAAAAAAAAAAAAAAAAGGGGATCGGGGTGCTTTGGGGGTGGCCGGACCACCCCCAAGGGGCTGGGGTGGTTTCGGCCACCCCATACCGGCCGTATGGGGTGGCCGAAACCACCCCCAGCCCCTTGGGGGTGGTCCGGCCACCCCCACGATCCCCCCCGCGTTTTTTTTTTTTCGGCCTTTTGGGGGTGGCCGGACCACCCCCATGGCCAAGGGGGTGGTCCGGCCACCCCCAGACCAGCCAGGGGTGGCTGAGCGACCCCCTTGGCCAAAAATGGGGTGGTCCGGCCACCCCATTTTGGCCAAGGGGGGTGGCTGAATTTCTTTCTTTTTTTTTTTTTTTTTTTTTTAAATTTATTTTATTTATTTTTTATTTTTTAATATTAATGACCAAAACGACGTCGTTTTGGGTTGGGTGGTGATGTAGTTCTGAAGCTCAAAACGGTGTAGTTTTGGAGTAAAAACGACGTAGTTTTGTTTAAGTCCAAAACGGCGTAGTTTTAGTCAAGGGTAAAATGGGTATAAAAAGTAAAAAGGGTCCGAAGTGAGAGAAAATCAAAGTTCAGGGGGCCTAAGTGAGAGTTTTGGAAATTCAGGGGGGGTTTGTCAAAATCACTGAAAGTTCAGGGGGGCTTTCTGAAGTTTCCCCTAATTATAATATGGAATTATATAGATGTATTTATTTTTTCAGCAGTTTTATTAAGTACAGATATTCTATTTCTCTTTATTCTTCTCTTCTTAAAATTACGGCTGTTACAAGATTTTTAGGTTCTGGGTTGTGTTCAGAATTTGCAATCTGCATACATCATCGGGCAGTATTGTATCCGGAAGATTTCCTTTTGCAAAACTTCTAATATAAGTGGGAGAGAATATTTATCTAAGAGATAGTCACCATGCTTTACTGTCCAGATTTCAATTCCTTCCCGTTCTGTTTATGTTCTACGTTTATTTTTCCTGTAATTCCCACGTCTTTATTTCCAACATACTTGCATTGGATAGTAACGATAAGCAAAAGGGTTTTGATAAATTCAAGAATTTACCAAAGCTCACTGATGAAAGCTACTGGGTTAGTAGTGTGGTAAGTGGATGCTGCGGAATTGGAAGCGAAAGTGGTTGGAGAGCGGAGGTGAGGAACGTGGAGCAATGGAAGGCTGTGGTGGAGAAGAAGAGGGAGCTTGGGGAGCGGTTGATGGTGCAGTATGCGAAGGATTACGAGGCATCGAGAGGACAGAGTGGGGATATTAAAATGTTGGTAGCCACTCAAAGGTTTGGCACTGCGACAGATAAGGTGTCGACTTTTTCGGTTATGGTGGGGGATAATCCCATTGCCAATTTGCGGTCACTCGATGCGCTTTTGGGTAAATTTGCTTCTGGAAATGAAAAATTTGCAATTCATGATTTGTACATTTGAGTTGGGGGTTTTCAGTTGTTAGTTTGAAATGTAACGCCTGTTTATCTAACTTTAGTCTTGATGCTGAAACGTGGTGATTTAATAGGAAGGTTTGATTTAGCTTGTGAACAAGAATATTGTTGAGAAGTTTTGTAGGCTCATGAAATTTATGCAACTTAGTAATATTTTGAAGTTGTGAAGAATGCCCCAACTCCCAATAAGATAGAAGTGAAGCGCATTATAAATTTGTTTAGTGATTGATGAATCTATGAAAGGGTTACGAAATCCTCCTTGTGTTTCTTTCAGATAGACTGGGATTGGGATGCCAGACAGTTGTGTTTACCGGTTTCTAAGCAATTTTTGTACAGATATGTGTTTCTCAGCTTGGTAGTCAATCACCATTATGGTAGCTTTCATTGAAACACTTCCTAAAAGATATGTCCTTTCCATGGACTTTTTTTGGTGAAAGCACTGTTAGATGACCGTTAAGATCTCAGTTTTTCTATGACCTAACTCAAGATGCTACTTCAATACGGATTCTTGACTCATTCATTGTTATCATTATGAATACATTTGCTAATGGGCAACAGTAATAATAACCCTAGTTTGCTGGCATTGTCATATATTGCATATTACTGTGGCTTACAAAACTATGATGAAGCCAGAAAAGGTGAGCTAATTTGGTTAAATGCTATGCATCTGAATGTTTCTTGTTTTTCAAGGATGTTGGATGTGCATTAGTTCTATTATTGGCCTTACTATGTTCTGTCATTAAGTTGGCTTTTAATAGAACGGATTATTTGTTGCAGGAATGGTGGCATCAAAAGTTGGGAAGTGCCATGCATTGACAGGTTTTGAAGCACTGAAAGAGCTGTTCATTTCAAGGTTCTCTCTCTATGTATTTTCATGACATCTAATAACATGGGAAACGCCTAACCAGTTGTAGTTGCTTAATGCCCTCTTGAGGCAGAAGAAATGTATGAAGCGTGTCCACTTTAATCAGTGTTTAGAATCTCTCTCTCTCTCTCTCTCTCTCGCTATGAATTTAGAGTCTCATTAGTTTAATGGTCAGTTTAGTTTGTGGGAAGTTCTCCATTCCTAGCTTGGCATGCATCATGCCAAATGAACAGGCAATAAGAAGCTGGTCCACTTTCAGTCTAGAATTTCATTGGCTTCAATAATTCTGTTTGTACTATAACTCTCATTCAATAATTGTCTACTTTGCATATTTTTGAATTGCATGCTTCTTTGCTGCACGGGTTTATCTCTAATAAGAAGCAGCGACCAGTAGATAATCTTCCTGAGACGAAGGATGGTTATTCCCTTTTACTTTTCTGGTATTGGGAGGAATGCTTCAAGCAGAGGTATGTGTTATATCTGTTTTATTAAATGAGCACTGCTTCTTGTTCTACATGAATAAACAATTTTTTGCAGGTATGAAAACTTTATTTTTGCACTTGAGGAAGCATCAAGAGATATGTTGCCTGCACTAAAACATAAGGCATTGAAGGTTAGTCCCGTCATCTATTATCTGCTCTTAGCTGTTTTTTTCTTGTCTTCCTGTGACTATCCATTGTGCTTGCTCACAAGCATTTTCAGTTGGTGATATTTATTTTTTATTTATCAAAAAAAAAGATCACCAACTGAAAAACTTTTCCTGATTATATATTTTCTCCTCTTGAAAGCACTTTGCATAGGTAGTTTTGTAACTTGGAAGGTGTGGTTTTAAGAATTCTGACAGCTCTTTAAGTTACTGAATAAGCTTCAATGTTAGGTACTTTTGATTCACTATATATGACATTGAATACCATAAACTGAAATCGAATAATGCTAGGTTTGGGAATTGTAAGTAGTATATGTGAGAGATTAAAATCTAATACGAATTGTGGATTAGAACTTAGATTCTATAATGTTGATGTTTAGTCAAAGTTGGTGGTGACATCTAAGGCATATTTTTCAGACAATTATAGGCTGCTGAAGAATAAATCAGAGCAAGATCAGATGTTGCTCTGCATTAGTTAACAGAGTAAGAGTTGGAAACATCATAGATTGAATTTTTTTCCTTTTTGAAGCTAAACGATAGAAGTTGCTGCAACCTTTTAACCTGGTTTCTTGTCTGTTTCAATTACTGGATTACTTACAGCTGGGAGATCCTGAAAACAAGGGTGCATCCAATGCTAACTTTCACTTAGCAAACCTTTTGTCTGACCATCCCAATATGAAGGTATGACTATCTAGTATAGTTACTTCTAATTGTTTGCTTTATGTATGATGTGAAGGCTTATGTGTTTGTTAACTGCTTTAGCAGTCTTGTTTTAATAAGAATAAATACAAGCTTAAACTTCACAAGAGTTGGAGTATTGGACATTGCATTCTAAGTTGGGAGCATATACCAAGGTCATATGTCAAATATAGTAAGATATGCCATATTATAACATGGTCCATTTGTCATTAGAAACTCTACTCCCCCCCCCCCCCAAACACCAGAAATGGAAGAAAGAAAAGAAAATTTTCTTGCCTTTTGGTTGCACTTACTAAGATAAGATTCGTAGGTGCAATTCTGGATGTGATTTCATCCACTTATTAAAAATAAATGTTCTGGCTTTTCAAGTGCACTTACTAAGATTCATAGGTGCTATTTTGGATGTGATTTCATCTAATCAAGGACCTCCTTTTTACAGGTTGTGGTAATTGACGAGGTTGATTCTTTCCTCTTTCGGCCGCATTTAGGATTACGAGCCAAGTAAATGCTGTATGCCCCTTCATTTATACTGCTGATAATTTGAATCTCTACCATGCACTTTGGAGCAAACTTGTAGCGTGGTTTGAAGCATAGTTTTTCCTGTATATTTTGCTAGTAGGCTTCATAATGTGGGCGATCTTATAAGCAATTTTATGGTGCAATCTTATATATTATCACTGTGCTGACAGCAATCCAATGGCCATTGCTGTCAGAGCAGCGGTAAGGAATTTGGTGGACCTCTCTGCATTCGTTGTACCAAATCCATGGTTTATAGGATCAGCCTGTTAAATCTCATACGATCTCTTATACCAGATTAGTTTGGCACATTTTTCTACTCATCGTGTTCTATGGGTACACATAGAATTACAAAGGGAATTTTAGAAAACACACTCAATGCATTAGGACTTTTCTATTCGACCCCGAAAAGAAAAAGGAATGGCCAAAACCCTCTTTGAACCTCAAAATGGTTTTAGATTGCATGAAGAAAGAAAGAGAGAATAAATGTGTGGGGCAGGGAGCACCATTTTTGAGCCGACCCGAACTCTGGCAAGCCACCTGCAACAAGAAAATAAAGCCATAACACCATGAAATCCATTGAGAAAAAAAAAAAAAAAAAAGAAAGAAAAAAGATCTAATGCAAAAAATAAAGATACACACCAAAACCCATGAAACAGTTTCCAGTGTAATACCTGAAGCCAAGGTCGAAAACGGATGAACCAGGTGTAATAAGTTGTTATTGCTTCTGCATTTGAAGCATCTGTTTCACACGCACAGAGAAAGAGACTTTCTTAGATTAGTAAAATGAAGAGGTGAAGGAATGCGTAAAGGCATGAAAGAGTCCCTTGAGGGTGGAGCAAGTGACATATTTGGAATCATATGAGCAGAGTGCTGTATTTCTTGTAGTCTGGTATTTGTTTTTCTTTACTGAAACTGCCTCTGTACAAATACTGTAACTGGTTCCAATAACTGGATTTCGGTTTTTCCACTAAATGGTTTTGTAACTCAACTTCCATACTACCCCAATTCTCCTTATTGATATTTGTTTGGTTAACTTTTTTTCATGATCATATGCTGCCCCCATTCATTTCATTTGTTTTAACCTGTGAATCTTATTGATCTGTCTTGTGCAAATGTAGGTTAACTTTTAAAGCCAAATTCGACTTAGTCATAAAGGGGATGGACCAAAGGTGGCAAAACATTTAATAGATGTATATTTTGCACTTTTCAAGGTATTCATTGTTGATTTGTATTATTCATAATACCTATGTCTCCTTTAACATTAAATTAAATTTACACATTCTCTATACACTTTCATCCTTATTATTGTAATTATAAATATGTATATCAAGAGATCATCTCCTACTTAAAGGATTTTTTGTTAGACACCTAGTTCCTTTACTACAATATTGGGTTATCCTTCTGTCTTGTTGAGAATGCTATAAGAGCCTAATATTTACAATTCACAATTCCAGGTTCTGAGTACCGAGGCTGATGCTGATCAAAAGAAAGATAAAAGTTGAAAAGCACTAAATGAAAAAGTTTACGGTTTTCCTAAGGATAGCAAAGTGAAAAGTTAATCTGAAACTCATGTTGAATTGGATTCCAGACTTTTACCGCTCTTCTAACTGTGAGTATAAGCTTATTCATTCTTTGTCAAAGTTATTTTATATAGGATATTTTTGTTAGCTTCCAATAGTTGTAACTGTGCTTTAATTTTTGGGCTTTTTGAAAAAGCCTACTCTGAATCTTTACTAATTACTTCTGCTTTTCCTCTCTTCCATCCTCACAGGGAGTTAATAGGGCATTTCCTTTTGTCTTGAGCAATGAGGCTGATGACATTATTGAGGTCCAAACATCAGTGCTCTTCAAATTGGCAAGTGTAACGTTTGATGTCAATTTATTGCAATAAGGATGAGAGAAAACTTTGTAGGAGTTCAAGCACGAATGCTACTTGATAAGATCTCTTCTAAAAATCGGCTTGTTAGTGACCAGTTTTACCGTGCCTTGTACAACAAACTTCGACTTCCAGCTGCTTTGAATTCTTCGAAGGCAAGTAAATTTGGGTCATTTTATTGTGTGCTTTTTTCTGTATGATGAAATATGTTAAAGTCTTAGATCAATAATGGAGTGCAGTTGACATGGTTCATTTTTGTTTGATTGCACATTCTCTCAATTTATATTTCATTTCTAAGGGTTCATAAGCATGATCTTCTATGTATCTGGTGCAGGGTTATTATCTTCGTCATCCTCTTCTTATTATGATTATTATCTTTTAACTTTTTTGGGGGTTTTATGATCACATCATTTGGGTGTTCTGTCATCATGTCTGATAGCATTCACAAATTTAAACTCACACATGGTGTGGAAGTAAGCGAGGATATTTTGATTCCTGTTCACGTTTACACAGCTTCAGATATGTGTTCCCTAGTGTACCTACTCTGATCCTCTAACATCAATGTGGCTGGTAAAGTAGTTGTGGAGGTTTTTTTATATACAGATGCCTACCATTTATCCCTAAATGAGAGAGAGAGGACCCTAAGTAAAAAATTTCACCGTAATAAGGCAACCTTGATGTAAGTCAAGCTTGGATAAAGGGCTCCCCTTTATCATATACGTCCCTAGAAAGGGAGACTCTGCTCACTAGTTCCTTACAATTTCCTGTTCGATATCCTCTTGCTTGCATATAAATAAATTATTACAGAATTTGAATAATGTAATTATCAGTTCTGCAAAGGCTATTTAAACTTTTCAGATGGCCAACCTGTCCAGGGATGTGGATTCTTTGGCTGCTGATGTTGGAATCTTCAGATTATGGTATCACTTTCTAGATATGTAGCAAATTTAAAGTCAATAATTCTTATCCATGTAGCCACCATCAAGCCGCCAACAGTTTTGTGGTTTATGAGTCATCAATTTGGTTTTTCTTATAGTTCCTGCCATTAAAGTAATTTATTTACAATTTAGTTCCTGTTTGTTTCGATGTAAAACATTTTTTGGCATAAAACATTTTCAGCAACTTCTCAAAATTTTACCAAACCAACCTATTTCTCTGATTTTCCCTTTTGAAGATACTTTCTGCATTAGTTTGTCATGGTAAAAATAATGGAAGTAGTGTCATGCATGGGACATGGACGACGAAAATTAGAGAATTTGTGTTAGATCATGTTCCGTCGTTGGTGGCATTTTGGAATTTTTAGTAGTTCTCGTGGATTGAGATAGGAGGATCCGGCATCGCCACTATTGTTTGCGGTGGTTATGGGGGCATTGAGTAGAATGTTATTTGCTACAGTAGATAGGGGACTTTTGTATGGATTTTCAGTGAAGTTGTGGATCAAGGAAGAGCTAATAGCGTCTCATTTAGTGTTTGTTGATGATACTTTGATTTTTTGTGATGCAAATTTCGAACAACTACGAATTTGCGGTGTATTTTATTATATTTTGAATCTGTATCAGTAATGAAGATTAATTTGACAAAATTAGAAATTGTTCCTGTAGGTGACGTGGGAGATGTAAAAGGGTTGGCCCATATTCTTGGTTGTAGAGTATATGATGATACTTTGATTTTTTGTGATACAAATTTTGAACAACTACGAATTTGTAGTGTATTTTATTATGTTTTAAATCTTTATCGGTATTGAAGATTAATTTGACAAAATTAGAAATTGTTCCTGTAGGTGACGTGGGAGATGTAGAAGGGTTGGCCTGTATTCTTGGTTATAGAGTATATTCTTTACCGATGAAGTATTTGGGTTTGCCAGTGCTTCTTATAAGACTATAACGATTTGAAATGGAATTATTGAAAAAAATGGAACGTCGGTTAGCTAGATGAAAAAAAGCTTTATATTTTTTTTTTTTTTGAGTATTTGTGTAATAAGTCCTTGAGTTGACCCTCTAAAATTTTTAAATCCTCAAGTGTTTTTTTTTTCGAAAATTTACTCATTTGGTCAATGGAAATGACAATAAAATCCCTACCGTAAAAAATTTTTAATAGCCGTTAGTCAAATTCAAAACGCACCCTTTCACCTCATTAAAATATGAATTTTTTATTAATTTAATTTTAAAATAAATCCAAAAAAATAAAATAAAAATAATAATAATAAAGGACAGGGGTGGCCGAACTACCGCATAAGGGGTGGCCAGCCACCCCAAACCGGCCGTATGGGGTGGCCGAACCACCCCCAGGCAAAATGGGGTGGCTGGCCACCCCCTATGGGATGGTTCGGCCATCCTTGTCCTCCCCTATTTTTTTTTTTAAAAAAAAAATTAAATTAAATTAATAAAAAAATTAATATTTTAATGAGGTAAAACAGTGCGTTTTGAATTTGACTAACAGCTGTTAAAAATTTTTGACGGCAAGGATTTTATTGTCATTTCCATTGACCCAAAGAGTAAATTTTCGAGAAAAAAAAAAAAAAAAACAAAACAAAAAAACTTAGGGATTTAAAATTTTTGGATGATTGACTCAGAAACTTATTATACAAATACCCTAGTTTTTTTTTTTTTTTTTTTTTTTTTTTATTTTTTTATTTTTTTATAAATAATTGAAATATCATTAAAAGCGTAAGGCGCTCCCTGATACACAAAGTATCCATCTAACTAAGAGGGGCAAAAGAATAAGAAAATCATGATAACTTATTATCAAAAAGAGAAACAAAAGCAGTTGTCTAAAGATACAATGTGTTGAAAAATAGAAACTTAATCTCTTCCTAAGTCCTCTCATGGTCCTTAAAACTTCTATCATTATTTTCCTTCCATAGGCACTACAAAAGGCACGAAGGCACAATCTTCGACATAATAGCACTCCAATTGTTGCCAGAAGTCCACCAACAAGTATATAAATCGACTACGCATCTAGGCATAATCCAAGACAACTCTTTTTTTTTTTGTAGGTAATCCAAGACATCTCAGATTAACTGAAGAAAACATTCCAAGTGGCAGAATCAACATCACAATGAAGCAAAAGATGTCCAAGGACTTCTCATTCCTTGTAAGTAAACAATAGCAATCAACCACATTGATGTGTTGCTTTGAAGATTGTCCACGGTAAGGATCTTTCGTAGGGCTACCTATCAAACAATGTCACCCTCAACGGAACCTTAGTTCGCCCAACACTTTTTCAAGGGACTGACCATAGCTTGTCCTCCCCTTTCCATGTCACTCTCGCTAAATACAATACCATGAAGAACGAAGCTAGGGCTTCCACCTCCCACTCATGAGCCGCTTTAGTAAAGCTCATGTTCCACTGAATGGCACCTCTAGAAAATTCAACTAGAGTCGCAACAGAAGCATTCATTTTGAAAATGGATGAGAGCCTAATTACCACAAGAACTGATTTTGCATTTATGCCTTATTTTTATTTGGTAAATTTTACATTGAATTCAATGATATGATTTTAAAAGTAATATATAAAATATAACAAAATATAAGAGGAAAAAACGGAAATGAAAGACATAACCACATGAAAGAAAGATAAAAACGAAAAATGAAAATACTAATATAATTGAAAAGAACTACTGTATACTTTTTTGTTGAGAAACAACAATTAGAAACTCTCTCGCCTCAATATGCGTGTGGATGCCTTTTTCTCCTCTCCGAAGTTTTTAAAGCTAGGCCACCTTTGGTAAGAGACATTTTTGTGAACTGGCTTGGACTCCATATAATTTTTTTTTTTTTTTCTTCAATCAAGAGGTTCCATCACCATGCAAGAACATGGTGCTTCAGAAAGAGTCAATTGATGAAGAACTTGAACATTTTGAAGATATTGAAGAAACTGACTATGTATTAAGCACTACATCAAAGAAAGAAGAAAATGATGGCAGGCTAGCTGGTTCACAGCAGTGATGTTGCCGACTCCGAAATGAAGATGACACGTTACTAAATCCCCACTAGTTACGTCCAATTTCTTAACCCATCAGACACGTTACTAATGACACATCACTAACCATTAGTAACGTGTCAACGGCCTTGACACATCACTGGTCAGTTACAAAAAAATTAAATTTTTGTGGCGTTCTAATTCTGAAGATGATGTTTCAGATGAAGCAGAGTAACTGCTTATGAGAAATGACTCAAAAGATCTTGGGGAATCCATGACTATATCTGATCATAATGAGCAGCAGCCTCAAGCGTATTCTAAGAAGTCTTTGTTGCCTGGAGGGTACAATCCGCAGCATAGAGAGCCCTCTTATTGGTCAGTCATCTATTCTAGCTTATTTTAGATGGTTCCCACTTTCCACTCCTCACGACACATTTACATTGGCAATGAAAGACAACATCAATACTTTCGCGACAGAAACCCAGATCATAAATGGTTTCCGCAAACTATGCAAATTATACCATCAATCTAGTCGTTGCATAGAAGTTATTTTGATCATTAAGGAAGATTGAACATCTCTGCTTCAGAAACAACCTTTTCGGTTGTGTTATCATTTTTTTCCCGGACAATTTGCTTGACTGTATATCCAATAGGCATGTTGTTTCTTTCGTCTCTTGTTTAATTTTTGATTCACTTTCAGCAATGCGGATCGAATAAGCTGGTGGGAGCTGGTGGTACTTGCTTCTCATGTGCATCCATCAGTTGCTACCATGGCTAAGACCCTTCTTTCTGGGGCCAACATCGTCTACAACGGAAACCTATTGAATGACCTATATATCACTTACTGATTCTCTAGACAAGCTCATGGAGAAGAAACCAAAGCCAAGCACATGGCAATATGGCATGGTGGTTGTTACGTGCAAGTGGCTAAGGGCTGGATGTGTTGTGTTACGTGTGCAGTGCAGTAGTCATTTATTTCCATTAGGTTTCATTGTGTCTATCAGTATTGCTAGCTATTTGATGGGTTCGTCACGTAGTACTTTTTTTAGTTATCCTTATTGCTTTAGGAGACTATTTTTATTGCTTTAAGAGTCATAGGAAAAAGGTGATTTTTTTTTTGAGCTAAAACACGTGCTTCATACAGACAGGCCAGCCCCACAGCTGCAGTTAAAGTTGATGGCCTGGCAGTTTGACCTTCAGTTCTAATGTTTTTTTTTCAGCCCACTTACAAAACATCCCACCTGATGCACTTGGGAAAGTTTTCCCACTCTACTAAGTAATTTTTCAAATTGACATTGATATTCTTTAACACTAGCAACCTATCTCAATTTTGAGAGATCTCTATAGAAATCTTCAAATTGTGTAGGCCCAAATCTAACATGCATTCGGTACGTTGAAATTCAAAATATTGCTCGACCTAACAAACCCAACTAGTTGGATCTTCAGTCCCATCATCGCATGGAAACTCTAATTTAGCCAATTTTGAATTTACTGACCCATGCGATGATCCAATGGCCCCCTTATTTTTGCCGGATTTAGAGGGAGATGCCTCCTCACTACTCATCTTTTCAAACATTTGTCTATAGGAGGTCCAGGATTCCTTGAAAATCTTATCGCTAGAGTTGTTTTTTCCTTATTTTCTCTACAATAGGGAAGTCAAGGAAGTGCAATCCTGGTAAATTCCCAGTTCATAAACCAATTACACGTTTGGAGTCCCGAGCACGTAACAGTGGTTCTCAAAATTGAACCATCATGCCATGTGCTTGGCTTTTTTTCCATACTGAACTTTCTAGACCATTAACTATTTTGCTTTAGAAGTATTTTCTTCCCCATCCATCTCGTGAAGTTCTTGTATCTTGCTCATGATTGATGGAATCAGTTTTAGTAAATAGTGACAAATGATGAAGGCAATTAATTGTGTTGCTGACTTACTTTGTTTTCCCAGCTTAACATGAACAACCTTTTGATTGGTCCAGAGATTCTCTCATTGGCCAAAGTTGATGTACCCCCTGAAGATTTGGTCTTCCACAAGTTTTATGTGGATAAAATGAGTTCTTCAAAGAAACCAAAGAAGAAAAAGATGAAACCAAAGAAAAAGAAGAAAGCAGAGGAAGAGTCTGAGGACGACTTGTTTGAAGTGGACTGTGGTAATGACTAATGAGAGTGATAATGAAGAAATTGAGAATATGTTGGAGTCCACTAATCTTTCTGCCATTCCATTGTCTTCATATCACTACAAAAAAATTGTACTCATTTTACGTGGATAAAATGAGTTCTTCAAAGAAACCAAAGAAGAAAAAGAAGAAAGCAGCAAAGGAAGAGTCTGAGGAAGACTTGTTTGAAGTGGAATGTGGTAATGACTAATGAGAGTGATAATGAAGAAATTGAGAATATGTTGGAGTCCACTAATCTTTCCGAAATTCCATTGTCCTCATATCACTACAAAAAATTGTTTTTTTCCTTACAGGCAGTTTTTGACGTGTTAGGTGGTCTGACACGTCAGTAAAATTTACTGATGTGTCACTTTTAACACGTCAATAATTTTTGACGTGGCAGGAGAGGCACATCAGAAAAAATTTTCACGTGTCAAGTTGCTACGTCAAAACATTTTTTGACGTAGCAGGAGAGGCACGTCAAAAAAAATTCTGACGTGTCATTTTCTAACACGTCAGCAATTTTTGACATGTCAGAAATTTTCTGACATGTCAAACGTTATGACACGTCAGAAAATTATGACGTGTCATAACTTGACATGTAAAAAAAAAGGGGAAACTTCACTAAGGACCCCCAAACTTCCACCCGTTTTGAAATACCCCCTCTGAACTTCAAAATCTCTCAATTTAGTCCCCTGAACTTTCAATTGCTTTCAATTTGGACCCCTCCGTCAGATTTTAAACGTCACATGACGTTTATACCCCTGACTTTTGTATAAAATTCCAACTTCTAAAACGTTTTTTTATTTTTAAAAAAACATAAATCAGGGATATTTTGGTCTTTTTTTGAATTTTTAACGGCTAAAATTAACGGAAGGGTCCAAATTGAGAACAATTGAAAGTTCAGGGGACCAAATTGAGAGATTTTGAAGTTCAGGGGGGGTATTTCAAAACGGGTGGAAGTTTTGGGGTCCTTAGTGAAGTTTCCCCAAAAAAAAATGGTCAGTTTTAAAATTTGTTTTTTTTTTCTCCCCCTATATATTTTTTGAATTTTTTCGGGGCTATACCCGAATTTTGGATTATAATTAACTTGATATACAATTTATCCATCGATCCATGCAAATAACATAAATCATATCCATCAACGTTGATCACAGGCTATCAACCAAAACGAGCTTCAAGACACAAATAAAGACATATACACTAAGTGTGAATGGCCAACCACAAAGTATACACCAATAAAACTATACACCAACCACAAATAAATACATATACACCAATAAAACTATCTTTGTTATCATATATATCGAACTACGTACATCAAGAAAGCTATCATAAATACAATATAACTTATGTACACCAAGTGCGAATGGCCAACCATTTGTTCAATCCAAATCATCATCGATATCAATAGCATCCTCTCCATGATAGCCACTAGCTGCAAATGATAAAACAAACAATCACCAAATAATATTCTAGAATATTATCAAGTCTTAATCATTGAGCAACATCACTATATAAACAAAGGTCATCATACTCCACAAATTTAGATTTATATCTACACCCCCAACATATTTTCGTGATCAAATTAAATGCACCAAACAATATTCTACAAGGACCATAGTGGTCCATCTCATAATACCAAACACTTCAAACGAAAAGCTATAACCCACATCCACCACCAAACCAACCATGATATAAACCAAATTCAACAGGATTTGCAATATCACTAATGAGAATCACTACAACAAATCTAAACTCTAAATTTAGAAGTGCACATATATATATAGGGACAGTTCTAAAACCACATTGACCATTAAAAAATGTCATTGCCTGATCCACTATCGACCGACGATCTCACAATCGCAAAGGGTGGGGAAGCTCTGTTTGGCGCTCCCTTGTATTGAGTCACCTCTGGCACGAAGCTCGACTACGTCATTTCCTCGAGCTGGCGAAAACAAGCCTCAAACATTGCTGTCATCTTAGCTTCCTTTTCCGCAAGATGCGCCGCCATTTGAGCCTCCTTTTCAGCCAACTGCACATCTTTCGCAGCCACCTGCTCTGCCACTTGCAAAGCTACCCGAGCAGCTGTCTGCTCTTGCTCTGCAGCCGACAAGGCATCCATCTCTGCCTTATGCTGTACCCTCTCCACCTCAAGCGCTCTGTCAAGAAGTTCTTGTGAGACCACAAAGTGCCCGGTGTTTTTTGACCGTGCCTCTCCTGTATGTTACATTAATTATTGGGTTAGTGAGTCATACAACTGTTAATCACAAATAAAGTATCACATATATAAGCAAAACAACATATGAAAGGTGAGTAGCATACACATCTCTCCTTGACTATGTCATTCGGATATCGACCATCCTTTTTCTTATGTGTGTGGATGTAAGACTGTGCTCGTGTAGGAGGAGTGCCCACACGTCCGATCTGCCGAAAAAGTAGAACATATATATAATGTTTACATCTATAAATATAAGGTAAATTACACACATACCTCCTCATGTGTCACCTTGGCGTAGCTCTTCGACCCGATGCAATGGGGCGTATTGTTCATTGCTCGCAAACTCTTCATATACGCAACATACTCCTAGATAATTAACATTCTTAATATGTTAATACTAACACAATTATAATAATGAAACTATACAAAATTATAGTATAACTCATGACCTACCTGGTTCTTCTTGATACACCATTTATCCAACAAGATCTCCAAGTCGACGGCGTTGTACTAGGAGAGCCTTTCTTGCCCCACTCTCGCCCGTACGGTGACCGAAATATCATCCATCTTAATGGCAAGAACTTTTTTTAATTCGTGCCTCCAAGTCCTCCACTTGGTGCCCATATCTCGAAATACGTCCTTTACGGCAACCAAGTTGCACTTGGGCGGGACGAAAAAGTCTACCTGCACAAGTTCAAAATTGATAAATTAAAAAAACCAAAAATATATGTGTATATGTATATACATATAAACACACATATATATGTACAACTTAGAACGTATATATACATGCATTAGGAGTGCTTGACATAATAAAATACACATACCATTAAGGCGTCCCATATATCCTCTTTGGTACGCTTAGGTACCTTCGTCCAATCATCTCGTATTCGGACATAATTTTCACTCTTTACAACCTTACCGGTCATTCGTCTAAACCTCATAGTGCTAAATCTAACAAGCTGCCATGAAGTATTGTACTCAAGTACGATCCTTTTACCAGCAGGGACCCCCGGCAATCTGTGCAAGTCAAGAATGGTGAACACCTCAAGAATGATGTTTCCATCTGGATCGATACATAACATATTAAAAATTACCGATGTAAGTTATTTCGAATTGAATACTAACTACAAGTAATTAAGACTTATATGCATGTAGGGCTGTTAAGTGAGCGAAGCGTCTCGCGAGCAAGCTCGGGCTCGGCTCGCATAAGCTCGGCTCGTGCTCGACTCGAATATTAAATGAAGCATTTCATGAACACAAATCCTGGCTCGAATATTAAACGAAGCAAGCTCGGCTCGACTCGGCTAAGCTCGTGAACAGCTCGTATAAGCTCGAGTGTATATGTATATATATATATATATATATATATATATATATAAACTAAGTAATAGATAATTAATTATAAATTTCATAATTATTAAAACCTTAAAATTGCATTTATATTTAAGCGTTAGAGAATGAAAAATTCTAGACCCTTCGTGATGAAAGAGAGAGAGAGCAATCATTAAAAAAACCTCGATTCAATTAGAGCATATCCAAACGAAAGGAAAAAGAATCAAGCAGAAACTATTGAGGGAGATTGCGAAAGGCATAAACTATTGATGAATCAAACAGACCCAAACACTATCACTACATGTCTGGTAAGTGAGAGTGAGAGAGTGGGAAATGAGAGTTCAGGTGGAAGATCCGTTGTGACTGGTGAGGGGGATTGAGAGAGACGTTAAAAAAATATTTTTTTGTAGGGTGCGTTGTCCCAATGCAGTTTGAATGCAACCTGTTAACTTGTCCCACATTGTTAAGAAAACATCAATCTCCAAGTTTGCTTATCTATAAAATGATGCATATCCTCTCTTTGAAACCAAATGCCTTGCTGTATTGACTCAGGCTCCATACTCGACTAGCCAGGCTAAGCAAATACTCATATACAAACTAATTTCTTAAGCCGTTTAAGAGTACTTGAAGTTAAAAAAAAAATTTAAAACAAAAACATTAAACATTTATATCCATTCCAAGTGAACTTGGGCCTAGGATAATCAGAGATAATATGAAAGATGTCTGTTTCATGCACATCCAAGGAGGCAAGTTGTACGGTATAAGCATTACAGGCCCAAGTGTTGTGGGATGTGCTCATGTTCCCAAATAGATTAAATCCATCTGAAGTTAGTACAAGCCTTATATTCCTGCTGTCCGCTGAAAACTCCAGATGTAAATTGTCGAATGGCTTCCATGCTTTGCCGTCGGCCAGATGCCTCAATACGTCGTCCTTAGTGCGGCCTTCTGCATGCCACCTTATATAGGGTGCAGTATGTTTTGACATAAACAGCATCTGTAGTCGTGGTATGAGTGAAAACCACCGCAACACCTTCACCGGACGTTTCTTGCTCGACGATATGGGTTGACCATCCTCATCTAAATTGATTGCATCCTTCCATTTAGATTTTCCACAAACGGTACATGTACCAACTCCTTATTGCCCTTCCAGAATAACATACAGTCATTACGACACGCCGGAATCTTCTCATACCTGTGTCCCATGTCCCGTAGAATCTTTTTTGCCTCATATGTATTAATTGGCAAAGTTTCATCACTCGTAGGCAGCAATTGAATGATGAACTAAAGTAAAGATGAGATATCGCGTTTCTAAGTCCACCAACGCACTTCAAGTTGTACAGGTGTACAGTTGCACTCAGTTTGCTATGTTTGGTCCCAGTATGAAGTGGTTTCTCCGCCTTTTTAAGAAGGTCGTAATACTTTAGTGTGTTACCTTTAGCGACTTCGTGGTTCACAATTTCTTCACCTCCTTACACCATGACCTGAGGCTCACAATTGTCTTCCCTGACTTCATGCATGCCGAATAAATCACGCAACATTACGTGCATGTCTCCACCCTGATTTGCGCTTGCACCCACATCTGCGGCCAGGCGATTCGAATTAGAGCCTGTACCAGGACCCTGTACATGCTTTTCACCGTGACAGTACCAGAGTGTGTATTCCGGCATCATTCCTTTACCTGCTATTAAGTGGTCGAATACGAAACTTGGTGGGTGGCGCCGGTTATTTCGACAAATCTTACAAGGGAAATAGATGAATCCATCAGGGGTTCTACAGTTACTAATTGCAAACTTCACGAACAATCTACACCCGTCTCTGTATTCCCTCGTACCCCTAGACTTTGTCATCCAACTCTTGTCCGTTTTTTTTCTACGTACATTAGGAACAAATATATAAGACTTAAAAAAATTTAAACCTAATTTCAAGCACATGCATATAAACCTTTATATCGCATTATATATAAACACTAATATATATATATATATATATATATACATAATCTAATCTTGAAAAACCAAAAATAAAATAAAATACTCAATCCAAATTTAAATGCATTTTTGGTGGGACCCTAAACAAAATAATTCTAGCTAGGTTATTTTATATATTTGAATTAGGTTTTTTTTTTTTTTTTTTTTTTTTTTTTTTTTTTTTGGGTTTTGGTTTTGGTTTAAGGTTTTTCTATATAACATCAACCTAGGTTCGTTATGCAGACCCTAAATACAATAAAATTTGGCTAGGTTAGTTTTTTTTTATATATTTTTTTACACTAATATATATATATATATATATATATATATATATATATATATAAAATGGGGGAGGGAGAGGCACTATGGGAGTTGGGCGGGAGAGAAGAAGAAAAAGTGTACTGGTGGAGGGAGAGGGGAAAAAAAAAGAAGAAGAAGAAGAAGAAATTAAGGCGCGATGGGACGGCCAGCAGGCGCGAGGCGCTGGCCTTCCCAAGGCCAGTTTTTGACGTGCCACATATGGCACGTCAGCAATTTTCTGACGTGCCAGATATGGCACGTCAGAAAAGGGGTCCTTAATTATAATTAGCTAGGTAAATTATAATTACCAGAACTTTCTGACTTGCCAAATGCATGTGGCATGTCAGAAAATGGGTCCTTAATTATAATTAGCTAGGTTAATTATAATTAAAATTATAACCTAGGTTATAATTATAATTATAATTATAATTATACATTTGGCCACACTTTCTGACGTGCTACATTTGGCACGTCAGAAAGTTCTGACGTGCCAAATGCATGTGGCACGTCAGAAAATGGGTCCTTAATTATAATTAGCTAGGTTAATTATAATTAAAATTATAACCTAGGTTATAATTATAATTATACTTATAATTATAATTACCATAATTAGTAGCTAGGTTAAAAGACCTAGCTAATTATGGTAAGTATACTTAATTACCATATATAATTAGCTAGGTTTATACCGTATAAGTTAATTACTTAATTAATTAGTAGCTAGGTTTTGTAAAGGGAAATGCTAGGTGTTCTTCTAGTGTTCTCTTAGTTTTCTTCCAATTCTGATGTGACTTATAAAATTATCGTTGAATTTGAGATTATCATTACTGATTCTGAATTTATTGGTGATTTTAAAAACCACATCAGAGTTGGGAGGACACCTAGAGAGAACACTAGAAGAACACCTAGCATTTCCCTTTTATAACACTTAGCTACTAATTAAAAATTTAATTTCAAAAATAAATAAATAAAAAGTGGCTTTTAAATCACTTGATCATTTTTTTATATTCTAGAGTATCAAAACGTAATTATTTCAACACCTAATTATTTCGAAAGCTCGCTAATTATTTTAACACCTAAGCTAACTATACGTACCATAGCTATGAAAGGTCTAATTAAATAATTAAGTATGATTAATTTGGTAGTGAAAATAATCAATATAATGCATGTCAAGTTTTAGTATTGTGAAGCATTGCATAATAATTAATGAAGCACCTTTTATATATATATATATATATATATATATATATATATATATATATATATATATATATAATGAAGCCTATAATTCAAACCCATTAAATTTTACAATTTTTATAAAATTGATTAAACAATCCAATTAATTAGATTATGCATGTATATTACCTAATATTATTTTTTAAACACATAATTTTTATTATTAATTTTTAACGTGTGAATTAATGATACTTCAATAATTATTGACGTGTCAAAACGGCACGTCAATAGTTATTGACGTGTGGTTATTTGTCACATCACTATTGTATATAATTTAAATATAATTTCTTTAAATTAAATTAAATTTAAATTTAGTAACATGGCAATTTTTGACACATTGCAATTTATTGACGTGTAGTATGTGTTATGTCACTAATTAGTGATGTGGTATATCTAACACGTCAATAAATTTTTTATTGACGTGACACTTTTGCCACGTCAACAATTAGTGACGTGGCAAAAAGTGATTTACTGTTTGACACGTCAAAAAATCAACTAATTTTTGTAGTGTATTCGGCAAGGACTTCCAAAACCATAAGACAATCTCAAAAAAGTGATTATAAACCTTAAACAAACATCATGTGAATCATTTTCTTTTTTCATTAAAGATACTAAATTGCTTGCCCAAACCATCCAAACGCCGTACCCAAACTAGTAAGAATCTACTTTCTAAGTGTTTTGGTTCAAGTTGACCAAAAATAGAGCCATTGTATTACAATATATGACTAATATCATATAAAATTAATCAGAATTCCTGCATAATGCGTACTGGGAATGAAATCACACTTGAGATATGGTAAAAGTCAAATAGTTTTGATCCTACACAAGAAACAGTTACAATAAAAACTTGTTATATGTCCAGTAGGTTTAAGGATTTTATAAGCTTTCCTGTAACTTTTTATTGTAAGAAAACTATACAGATAGAGGAAAAGAAAAAGGCAAATAAAAGAATAACGTTACCATGAACTCCAAAATCCTTTATTTGTTGCTGAGAAACAGAGAAATTAACTTCAAATTTTACCTTTTTTTATTTTTTATTTTCTTTCTAAAGTTGATTCTGTTGTATTTTTTCCTTTGTGTGAACTAGCATAATCATTTGTTTAGTTGTAGCTTCTTAATGGGACGGGCCAAATTTTGTAGACACATGAGAAAACCCTTTACTCTCACCCTATATATAAGTGAAGTTGGCTCATTAGACTTTCATTAGGTCATTATGTAAAAATTAGGGTCAAGAGAAACTTCGAAAAGAGGGCAAACTTAGCTAAACCTCCCAATTCCCAAGGAAAGGCAAATTTTGTTCTCCTTAATTTCCCATTCTGCACAATTAAAATCCAAGCTTAGGTTAGCTTCAGTAAAATGGATAAAAGACCCCTGAATGAAACAATAGATGTTCTAAAATTTTTATTCCAATCACGAATGACATGTATGGTTCAAATGTTTGACATGTGGCATACGACATATAATGATTTCAACTTAGAATTTTATTTTTCTAAAAAAAGAAAGAAATAAAGAAATTTTCACAGCAGAGCCCTAGTTATGTCTAAATTTTTTAATTTTTAAGGGAAGATGGTTAGCAAGAAGTTAAATATCTTTCATGAACTTAAACATGTGTAAAGACCTTGTCCATGTAGTTGTTGTAGGAGAAATTTTAAAGTTGAAATTCAAATTTTTTTCAAAACTAGATTAATTGTTGCATGAAATATTTGAGTAAAATTAAAAAATGTTAAAGAGGAACATTCACCCCTTATTCAATGCATGCGATTTCTATCCAAGAATTTAGAGACCCACCTCTGCCGTTTTGGACCACATGCCACTTCAAACATGGAACATGAAACATGTACTATATATATTGTGACCTGTTAACACAGTTTCCGGCCAATTGGGGGAGTTGATGAATGGGGCCCGCAAGGGTGATGAACAGTGGTTATTATGCACAGTAATGGATTTATAATCCAGCAAGTGAGCAAAGCATGAAGAAGAACAAGACAAACTTTTTTTATTTTTTATGAATATGCTTCCTTTTTCCATTAAGGAAAGATGGTCACCTTTTATTCAAACCGGCCTTTTTACGGTCTTGGGTTTAAAAAGTAATGTAATCTAATGATCTTCGGTGGTTTACAAATGTCCACCGTTCAACTGACTCAAGATTGGTGTAAGACCGAGTTCATCCATGCCAAGACACGTGTGCAGTTGGGGATTGGTCCGGCGTGACCATGTCAGGAAGTGGGCCCAGCCTTGCTTGAGAAGACACGGCGCCCATTATAAGTGCTAAAATAGTCATATTTTAGCCTCTTAATTTATATATGCTAGGCTCTTAGTTTTGTTATTATTTGATGTTTTGTTTCCTTTTTGTGTTTTATGTCTTTTTATAGGTTTTTGAAGAAAATAAAGCAATTCTAGAAATTTCATACTTAAATGGCATTTTTGAAAAAAACTAGAGGTTGAGATTGAGCACATGAAAACTAGGCTCGAGCAACAGGCATGCGCTCGAGTGCACATACGCCTAGGCTTGAGCGCAGCAACGCTCGAGCGCCAGTGAGCAAGGAGCAAGTGCAGCCGCGCTCACACGCACAAGAAGAAGGCTCAAGCGCATAAGCACTCGAGCGCATACGGGCAAGGATCGAGTGCAGGCTTGCGGTCGAGCGCACCGCACCTGGGATCGAGTGCACTCATGCGTTGGAGCATCTGAATATGCGGCTAAATTCCTTTTTCAACCCAAATTTGGTTTTCAAAGTCCTACTTGTACTAGGAAATAAACCTTCGAGTTTATTAGGTTTTCTAGGGCTTCTATGTTTTCCTAAGCTTATAAATAGACCTTTAAGCCTATAGGAAAAAGGGTGAAAAAGCATACACAAGCTCTAAAAAAGAACTGAAGGCTAGATCAAAAAGAGGTTGGGCTTTTCTTCTCTTCCACCTTTTATTTTGTTATGTAGTTTATATTTTAATTAGGGCTAGTTTGAAAGCCTATTCATGTCTTCCTTGAAGAACAACTTAGTAGATACCATGTTAAATCCTTTGGGGAAGAAAAGAAGTAGAGTAGATACTATGCCTAGTTTGTTACTTAGGAAAATCAATAGCTTAAAGAGTAGATATTACGCCCTTAGGTTGATAAACATTACATATGTAGAGATAATTGGAATATTAGCATATTGTTAATCTTATTCGAGTATGGTTAATGGTGGATTTCAAAACCCTAATCTTTTTTAGTCTTAGTCTTTTTATTTTATTTCTTTATTTTAATTCAATCGTGACAATTGTTTTAAATCTGTTGATTAAATAGGAAATTACTTTCGAAGCATAATTTACCAATACTCGTGGGAATGATCTCGTATTTGCCTGCTATACTATCATTTTGATCTTGTGCACTTGCGAGTAAAACGTACCAAGTATTCGCCTATTAATTTAGGTGGGTATTTGGCAGAACAACCCTCACTCTCTATATAGATGGGATGTACTAAATTAATGCTCCGCACATGGTAGTTGCCACAACTAGCGAGGGCTACTATTCACTGGGCTTGCTAAAGGGTGTCCTTGGGGGTGCCACATGGCGAGCTTCTGGGTCTCGCGGGTTGTGGGGTGACCCACTAACTGTGGCTGTCTTGTCCCTGTGGGCAAGTTATTACGCAGACCCTTCAGTAATACAAGTCAGAAATCAATAAAATATAATGACTAATTTTCTCTCTAACATGACCAATGCAATGGTCAAGCCAACTTCAAATTAAGCATGTACGACATGAGTAAGTGAGCATGTACCAATTTTCTGTCTTATCTTTAATGAACCTCGTTTTTTGTGTCCCACATCCCTCTGTCTGTTACTCCTGGTGTGGCTCTCGAGTCTGGGCCTGGTGCGACAACTCTTCGTTTTGTCGCGTTAGGTTGCAGACCCATTCACCCTCTTGCTCTAACTGGGAGGTAAGGTAGGCTACTTGAGGATTGCTTGGCTTGGAGGTTCCGGTGTCATCACTATGTCTGGTGTTAAGTGCTGAATAATTCATATTCTAGCCCCTTAATTCACATATGTTAAGCTCTTAGTTTTCTTATTATTTGATGTTTTGCCTTGTTTTTGTGTTTTCTTGTGTTTTTAGGTGTTTGAAGGAAAAGAAAGCATTTCTGGAAAGTTCCATGCTTAAAGGACAATTTGGAAGAAAAGCTGCAAGCTATGATTGAGCACAAGTACTTAGGCTCGAGCGAAACAAAATAAGGACTGAGGTCATCTACACTCGATCGCACGAACCATAGAATCGATCACAGCTACGCTCGATCGCACAAGCATCCAAGCTCGATCGTACAAAGCCTACTATCAACCGCATACATGCTCTCGAGTGCACCAACTTGGGATCGATCGCACTCGAGCGCCCAGATGCGGCATAAGACCTTTTTCACTCCAAATTGGGTTTTCAGTCTCTTTTTTAGATTAGGAGACTGACCTATGGTTTTATTAGGATTTCTACGTCTTCTAGGATTCTCATAATCATATAAATAGACCTCTATACATTGAGAAAATATACAATTCCAGAGAGGAGAATTTGAGGCTCGATCAAGAAGCATTTTTGGTTTCTTCTTTCCCTTTTTAGTGTTAGTTTTATTTAAATTATGTGTAGCAAATATTTTAGCTAGGGCTCAATTGAAGCCTTTATCATGTCTTGTTAGGATCTCAATATTGACGCCTTTGCTGTAATTATATTTGAGTATTTAACTTGGTTAATTCCTGTTTAATCGAATTCTTCATATGAATATGCTTGACAACCGTACGCATGTGTTTGGATTTTGTTATTTATGTCAATTTGGATGACCAAGTCCTAGGCATAATAAAGTGACAAAAGAACCTCCTCACGGGTTCTTGGCTTAATCAACATGGGGAACCGGGAGTAAATACCATGCCTTAAGCTTCATGTGTTTGTCGATTTTTATAGATTTATGCTCTCTTGAATAACAACTTAGTGTAAGACAAAATCCTTTAGGGGAGAAAAGAATTAGAGTAGACACCTTGTCTAATTCATTGCTTAGGAAAATCAATAGCTTAAGGAGTAGATGATAAGTGCCGAATGTAGCACATTCAAGCCCCTTAACTCGCATATGTTAATTCCTTAGCATTGTTATTTGTTTGATTTTGTATTGTGTTCTTGTTTTCAGGTTTTAAATAAAGATGTAATTAATTCCATTGATTTTGGGCTTAAAGTATACTTTGAGAAGACCTAGAAGATATGAAGAGGACTTAAATAATGTGGTTAAGTTTAATCAAATCAAGAAAATGATTAAATCGGAATTTCTCTAATTGGAGTCATAATTGGATTGGATTCAAATTTGGATTCTGCACATGTCTCAGTATTTTAATCATAACATTCTCTTCAAGTATTGGATTGAGGTGATTCTAGCGGCATTAGAAAACTAACTCAACATACTACAAATTATTGTGAAATAAGATTTTCCTAATTCGGACGGTTACTATGCCAAAATTGTCCTACAATAAAAGAATATAAATGTGGACGAATCCTATTCCGATTTGTACTAGGATTGCTTCCTAATTTGACTAGGATACTCAAGTACGATTTTTCTGGGATTCCTACGTCTTTTAGGACATGTTCTCTCCCTATAAATAACCTCTAAGTTTCAAAAGAATGTGTGATTAGTTTTAGATAGAAAAGATCTTCTTGGAGGCTTGAAGAGTTGAAGAAAAGATGAGCATGGCAGGAAGCCATCCCAACACCACCATGAGCGGCTAAACTTGTAATAAGGTGTTGATGTAGCCTTTTTCAAGTAAAAATTGTTTAATTGTATTTTAACTTGGGATTTTCTATATTATACATGATGGTTGTATAACTATAAGAATTGATCTTAATGTTCTAAATGTTTATATTCAATAATTATGAATTTCTTATCTTGTCTTAGAAAGTCTTTTATATTGATTGAACTCAATCCTTCATATTTTCTATGACTATGTAAATGATTGTTATACAACGGTTTTAATTGTCATATGATCAATAAGATTAGATAGCACATGTCTAGGGAAGACGGATTGTACTACACCCTAGTTTAGTGTAATTTAGGTAGACAGTTCGTACCAACCGAAGATGGTCTATCTAATTCCTTAATAGTTTACATACAATCAATGGAATAGCATAACATACATCCCTAGTAGCGTAGGCCACCCAAGGTCGGACTGGGTCGGGCTACTAGTGTTATGGATGGTAGCGTACAATGGTCGGAGCACAGGCATTGTATTACTGGTCCCTTAGGATAGCGCCAACCCTGAAGGGGTAATATCTCGAGTAGACCATACATGAGAGTTATGACGTATAAAGCATTAGTTTTTCCTACATTAAAATACTTAAGCGATTGCCGCTGGGAGTACACTACATTTTATCAAACCAAACAATATTTTCAAAGTGTATTAACAAGGACAACACCTCTTTTAAATGTTTATCAGAACTGCATGTTTATTTCTGCTTAATAATAATGAGCTCGTATCATACCCAATTGTGAGGTTTACTTACTAAGTCATTAGACTTACGCTGTTATTACTCTTATAGGGAGCCTATTACTAGGATTCAAGAGTGGCATAGTTGTCACAACAGCTTTATCTTACGATTCTTCATACAGTTATTAGGTTTGCTTTTTATTATTGATTAGTTGCTCCATGTCTTTATCTTGACGAATATACTTGTACGGAAATGTTTATAGCTTTTCTTATATTTATTTCACCTTCCTATGCATTAACTCCGATAATACTTATAGGGGTGATTCCTCATTTAGCCACCAGTTGGTTTAAGTGGGGTAATTGCTAGTAACCCTACTACGCTGACCAAGGCCAATTTTGGGGGCTTTAGAGTATGGTATAAGAGCATACGGTCTTACGGACTGAAGCTGACAATTTGAGAATAGGCTGCAATACCATAGGTGTAAATCTCAAAGACTGAAGCATCGGATAGACCTAGGTTCCTTGTTTGTTGTTTGATTGAGGTGCGGGCTATAGTAACAGCCTTCTTGATTGCTTAGTATAAAGTTGAACGGGATCACTTGTTCCTCGTTACAGGCACTTGATCCTGCTTCACACTCAGATGCGCGACGGATGTCAATGCTAGGCAACTGTTCAAGAATGGCCAACAAAGTATGGGCCTTATGCACCCAGATACAAGCCTTGCCTCAGCAAGCGTAAGGTTTCAACCCGGTCCTTTCAAACATAGAAATCCCTACATCAATTCCGATTCAAGAAGAGAAGGCCCTAACAGACCCCAAGGATGGGTAAACAATGGCAAAGTGGAAGCGCCGCAGTGTCTCATCTGTATGAGACTTTCCACCTATTCCTGGAAGGTTTAACCCCTACCATAGTACGAAAAGAAAGCTGGAGATGCACGCACACCTGACTCAGATTGCGGATGAGTACGCCAAGAAGGAGCATGAAGAAATCGAACTACTCAAGGCAAGAGCCTTACCAATTGGGTCTGACCTGTAGGAGGCCGCTTTCCTTTCTAGCATTGACAAAGACTACGAAACCCTAATCAAGGACGAAGAAGACCAGTCAAAAGAGTCGACCAGAGAGTGTTAGATGTAGGAGTTGGGTGGCTTTGGAGTAGGTGGGTTACTAGGTGGCTAGGTTATGCACAATACTTATCAGTACATTTTGTATGAGGCACCCATGTATTTCTTAAAACGAATTTCGAAAGAGAAAGAAATTCACTCGTACCTCTCATTTTATAAAGCAGCTTTCGTGTCGATTTTAATCCCAACTGTCCTTAATCGTTTTAAGGAATACCCTAAACCCAAAGAATAAAAAATAAATAAAAAATTGCTCTCGAGACGAGCACTCGTACAGAACCCAATGCATCCTTCTTTTAAAAACAGCCAAGCACTCATTTTAACCTATTTTCTACACTTTCTCTCAGTTTCTCCCAACCCAAACACTTTCAAGAAGATTTTCGGCCGTGTCTCTCCAAGAATCAAAGCTCATTTCATCTTTTTAACAACACGGTACGTGATTTCAACATTTTAAATTCAAAAATTCTAGTTTTATGATTTTAGGGTTTTGAGTTGGATTTTTATTTTCTTGCATTGCATGACATTTAGCTGGATTGGTTGTGGACTAGGATCATGCTCTAGGGTAGGCACATGTGCTTAGGACAACTTTTTCATTTAAAATCATCACATATTCAAATTTGGGAATTTTTTTCCAAATTTCAAATCTTCAAATTTTCTTGCCCTAACCATGTAATTGATGCATGGATTATGACCTAAACATCCTTATATTGACTTAGAAACAAAGCCCGCTGCTTTGACCATTTTGGACAAACCCGAAACCTAGCTTTGGATTGGGGAATTTTGCCCTAAATTCGAAGTTTAATTTTTATGGTCACCATTGGACCCTATGGGCCAATTGAGGCCCAAAACCTCTAATTGAAACCCCGATCTAAGCTTTTGATCGATTGGATTCAGGAGTTTTTGCCTGAATTCCAAAATTACCAAAATGCCCCGCACGTTCAAATTAAGGGTTGTCCTAACTTGGGGACGACCTAATTTCATCATAGGATTAGGCCTGCCAACTAAATAAAACCTCAAACCTTCCCATTGAAGGCCTAACTTATGAACCTAGCCATTGAATTTTGAAATTTCTATTCAAACCCTAAATGACTAAAATACCACTAAGACCTAGACCATAAATTCTGTGGCTGTTCAATCACCATGTGTTCTCGCATTTTGAGGTTGCCAATATTTTTGGATTACCTAAGGAAAATATTTCAGTATTTTGAGCTTACCCTAAGGGCATCTTTGCTAGTGATAGCCCATCTTGACATTAGAGGTCAAACCTGATGTTTAAGCTTACCATTAGTTGGTCGATCATTTGATCAAGTTTCCGATCAACGGGCCAACCTCATTTTTCAACTCTGCTAGTTTTATTTTGGAACACCCCTTGCTGTTCTAATGGTTACTTGCACTATTTTTAGCACTAAGGGAAAGGGGTAATTTCTATTTTTAGGAATTAGGTCATCTCTATTGTCATTAGATGTATTAAGGCCGCACTTAGAATTTATAGTAACGGTTTGATCCGATGCAGGATATGGCACAGACCAAAGCTAGTATGGCAACTTCAACAACCTCCTACTCGAGACACCGTAGGACCCTAACCCAGCTTCAAGAGGCTCAGGAGCCCGATTCTGACCCGGATTATGAGATGGATGACACAGGGGACGCGGCCCATGACCCTAAGGCTACAGATCCGGAGAGCACTGACACTAAGAGCGACAATGACCAGCAGGACTACGATGATACCCGCTTCAAAGTTGCCAAAGCTGAGCGCCGATACAACAGCAATCACAACATCATTGTAGAAAGAAGGATGGATGTGCCCGACGTAGGCCAACCGCCGCTGAAATAGTTCAGGAGTATAGTGACATAAATAATTAACTAAATTTAGGTAGCTTAGTTAGAGACTTAATTTGGGTTTTGGGCCAGTAAGGACAACTAAACGGGCACTTTCAAAAATTTTTACTTTTTGACTATACTTACGCCCAATAGTACCGTACGTACGCTCTTGTCTTTAGTGAAGGATGTACCTAGGGGGACCACCGTGCGTACACCTATAAAAAGTACAAGGACATACGCTTGGGGATCACCCAAACGTACGCTACTTTTTGGAAAACCCCTGGATAATACCTGGACATACACTAGAGCTTTTGGACCATTGGGTAAATAGTACCGGACGTACGCCCCAATAGTATCGGACGTCCGCTACTTTTCAAAATAGGGGTAGCGCCCTCTGCTTTTTCTCACCTATACATACCCCCTTACCAGTCACCATTTCACGCCCATTCTTCCCTCAAGCTCTCTCAAACCCTATGTGAGTGTGTTCTTGTCAGTTAAGTGAGTTTTGTGGAGGAAGGAGGTGATTCTTTGGCTTCAAGAAGGCAACCTTCTAAGCTCTGGTCATTGCTTAAATCGTTATGCTCTTTTATTGCTTTCAAACTGGCTTAGTTGTTGAGTTTCTAGCTAGGTTATGCTTTAATCTTGATTTGAGATGGGTTAGTGTTTCGTCTTTATCGAACATGTTTTCGTATGCATGAAGGTATCATTTTGAGATAGGAAGTCTTAGAATGCCTTTTGGTAACCTTAGAAATTGGTTTTGGAGGATAGGAGGATGCATGGATAAAAGGAGGTTCCACCTGAAACCTTTTGGGCGGACGCATGGCCTCGAGCCCGAACTTACGATCAAAAAGTTTCCAGGGAACACTATTTTGGCTAGCCGTCCGACAGCTCATGTTTTCATGCTCTAGGGTTGTTTTAGTCAGACTTAGGACTAGTAGAAGGTTTTCCACATATTGGAGAACCCGGACCGTTTGGAGGAATACTTGGAGACTTTGTTCGACCCAGGTGAGTTTTAACTCACATAATACTTGCCATTATTTTTCCCGCATTCACACGAATATTTTATGTACCGAAACATGCATATTTGCAACTCTCACGATATACACTTTGTTGCACATGAACTCTAGCTTTTGTGAAAAATGTTGTGATGAATATGTTAAAGAAAGTGAGACTTGTAAAAGCAAACATGTAAAATACAGACAAGATTAATTGCATCGTATGACATGGTACCCCGATACGTGCAGGATAACAGCTATGGGCTTACTATACATGTTAACTTTATGGTCAAATGTGTGTGTTGTTATATGGGCTTTGGATCCAATGGTTTCTTGATCGGCGCAACCATTCCGTAATGGTTGGTTACTACAAGACGTACATCATTAGTGGTGTGGGCCACCCGTGGTCGGACTCGGGCATGCCACTTGTGTTATGACTGGTAGCGTACAATATCCAGGGCATCAGTGTTGTATTACAGGTCACTTGGGACAACGCCAACCCTACTAAGAAGGGTTAATATCTCGGGTAGACCATATTGTTGAACTATTACTGTTACTCTATATCATATGCATATATCATATATTTATATCATACTTATGGAAAACTGTCATTATTAAAATTTTGCATACTTTATAAAATAGAGTTCATCACTAAACCGGCATGCGTATTATCTGTGTGAACATTCACTAAGTCTTTAGACTTACCCCCTTTATTTTATGTTTTCCCCCTCCATTACGAATAATTGTGCGGTTTAGCTATCATAGGCAAGGATGCCTTCGAACCAGACATGGGTGATTGCACAGGACCTGATCCGAGTCATTTTTGTGGATATGGACTCAATTTGGTTGAAGTCCATATGGGATGACGGAGGAACTACCCGAGCAGAGATGATCGAGATTATTATTTCTTTAGCATTGCTTAAGCTTAGGATTTGATTTGTTGATCTTTTGTGTGACAATTATGATTTGGGATATAATCCTTGTATTTTGATGATGGTCTAATAACCGTACATTTGGTATCTATCTTTTATATTATGAGGAATTATGTTTGCTCTGGTGAATGAATGTGTTATTGCTTTGCTATTATTCTCTATTCCTATAGTTTAGAAGCCTTTCGTTGAGGTCTCTCGCTTATGAGAGATTGTAATCCCTGAGTCTTGTCCCGTAAGGGATAGGGCTGGGAAACAAACCATGGGGTCAATTACCAATTAATTGATTTGCCCATCAGGGTCGTTATAGGGAGTTTTTTGCGAGCCTACATGCCCTTTTGGATGACAACCGGCTTGTATACCACGTGATGATCAGTCGAGTTCTTACGGTCAAGAATCTCGCCACTATCACATAAGATAGGGTTCTTTGCCTTTACGCCCTTCAAACTAGGAGCACCATCGACTACGAGCGCCACGAACACCAAGGGTGGCACCAGGAGGACGCACAACTGATGGAGCCTCCTCATCGACACCAACAAACGACCTTGATCACGAGCGTACCTTTGGCACACTCAATGGACTTCAACAGTCTATAGGTAGTCTCACCTCGGAGCTAGGGAAACTATTGATGGCTTTCAAGACGACATTCCAGGATCACTCCCGCAGATTCACAGTCACATGACAAGAACCCTGCTCGACATGCATTCAGAGCCCAAGTATAAACCTAGGAAGAGGGAGCCCTAGCACACAAGGCACCCCAGGTCGAAGATTAGCGGAGCGCAGACGACCTTGTTCGTAGGACAATTTCTATAGATTTTTGCTTGGTTAGTTGTTTGTACATATTTTGCTCTGCTTGGTGATGGAAATGTTGTATGTATGCGACTGTTTCTTTTCTTTTCTTTCTTTCCTTGGATTTGATTATGCATGCCTATAACTTACCGATCTTTTCAAAACCATATGTTTCATTTCAAACCATTTTCTTCTATCCTAACTTTTAATTGTTTTAAAAACCTTCTCTGTTGAGAGGATCTTGTTTATTACTAAAACCAAATTTCGATGACGTACTTTTTATAAGGGGGGAGAGTGTAATACCCTAACTTTTAAAAGAGTTTTAAACCCTTACTCAACAAGTTATTAGCCTTCTAAACTAGCCCTAAACATAAAACCCTAAGCCACCTCAGCAGAATCAAGCCCTAAGCAACTTTTAGAAGCAAAATGCCCAAAACACTCTCACTGGGTGAGCGCTTGCCCTGGGGACCACACGAGCGCTTGTTTGAACCTCATGCCACCCTCGTGAAATCATACCTCTGAACACTTTTGGCCTTTTATGAACAGTACACAAGCGCTCGCATGAACAATACACGAATGCTCGTTGACCATTTGTAGACCCTTGGTTAATACCTAACTCGTATGCCTGAAAAACATTTTTGGCCTATTGTGAACAGTACACGAGCACTCGGCCATGGACCACACGAGCGCTTGCTTTCCCATTTTGCCCCCAGCTTCTTTCCTTATAAATACCCCATACCCCCATTCGACCCCAACCTCATTTAGCCTCTGAAACCTTGAGAAAACCCTACTACTTTGTCATTTGAGTGTGTGTGAGGTTGTGAGTGACCTTGGAGAAGAGAGAAGCATCCTTGGGAGGCTTGCTTGTTGAGGTAACCACTATATTCCTTTATGTTTTATGAACTTCTTGATTTACAATGGCATAGTTATTAATATCTAGAAGTTCTAAGCTTTTCTAAGTGTTATGATCATTCTCTTTAAAGTTTCAAGTTTTAAAATGCTATAACAAGTCTTTGTGCCTTTCTTCATGAAATAAGAATGATTTCGAAAAGGTTTTTCAAATCACCTTTGTTCTCTTTAAAGTTGTATGTTTTGCACTTGGATGTGCCTATTTCTTAGAAAAAAAATAGAAGTGTTTTCAAAAGGCTTTTAAACACCTCCTTGATTCTTTGTGTTGTATTTTCTTGTGGTACTTATGTTTATTTTGATTCTAGGAAGAAAAATACCTACCCATAGCTTTAGAATAGAAACTTAGCACACATTTTAGGATTTTCGGGCTGGGCTTTACTCCCTGGGGGACACTCGTCCTAGGGAACGAGCGCTCGCCTAGAGAACAAGCCACTCGCCCCTTAATCTCTGTTATGTGACGCAAGGTTTTAGCAGCCTTTTTTAGTTAGAACGAACCTCGTAGAATTCTCTAGTACTGCTTATAACGATGAGTCATGTTTCATTATAGCAGGGATTCTTGATGTCGGAGAACTCGAGGGAGCGTACGAGATAAGTAAACACTTACGAACACTTTCCTTAAAAACGTGGGATATATTAGTTAACTGACCACACGTATGATGTGAGCATGTCTACATTTTTGTAATAACTTGGTAATTGCTTTTAATAACTGGTTGATAAGATGCATCGTATGACATGGTACACCGGTACGTTCGGTATAATGGTCATGGGCATACTATATGAACTTGATTTTATGGTCAAATGTATATATGATATATGGGCCTTAGATCCAATAGTGTTCGTGATCGATGCAGCCATTGCCTAATGGTTGGTCATTACAGGACGTACATCACTAATAGCGTAGGCCACCCAAGGTTTGACTCGGTTGGGCTACTAGTATTATGGACGGTAGCGTACAATGGTCAGGGCACCGGCATTGTATTACTGGTCCCTCGGGACAATGCCAACCCTGTTAAGAAGGGGTAATATCTCAGGTAGACCATACATTAGAGTTATGACCTATAAAGCATTAGTTTTTCCCGCATTAAAATACTTAGGCAATTGCCGCCAGGAGTATACCACATTTTATTAAATCAAACGATATTTTCAACGTGTATTAACAAGGATAATGCCTCTTTTAAATGTTTATCAAAACTGCACGTTTATTTCTACATAATAATAATGAGCTCATGTCATACTCAATTGTGAGGTTTACTTACTAAGTCGTTAGACTTACGATGTTATTACTCTTATAGGGAGCCTGTTACTAGGATTCAAGAGTGGCATGGTTGCCACTACAACTTTATCTTAAGATTCTTCATACTATTATCAGGTTTACCTTTTATTATTGATTAGTTGCTCCATGTCTTTATCTTGAGGAATATACTTGTATAGAAATGTTTATAGTTTTTCTCAGATTTATTTCACTTCCTTATGCATTAACTCTGATAATGCTTAGAATGGTGATTCCTCATTTAGCCACTAGTTGATTTAAGTGGAGTAATTGCCAGTAAACATGCCAAGCTGGCCAAGGGCAGTTTTAGGGGCGTTACATGTCTGCTCCCCGGTGGCTGACATATTTATTTAATGGGAAAGGACTACAACTCTTTACTTGTCGATTCCCATAGACGGCACCAAACTATTAATACAGTTTTTGGCCAATTGGGGGAGTTGATGAATGGGGCCCGCGAGGGTGATGAACAGTGGTTATTATGCACAATAATGGACTTATAATCCAGTAAGAGAGCAAAGCATAAAGAAGAAGAAGAACAAGACAAACTTTTTTATGAATATGCTTCCTTTTTCCATTAAGGAAAGATGGTCTCCTTTTATACATAAATGCCTTTTTATGGTCTTGGGTTTACAAAGTAATGTAATCTAATGGTCTTTGGCAGTTTACAAATGTCGACCGTTCAACTATCTCGAGATTGGTGTAAGACCGAGTTTATCCATGCCAAGACACGTGTGCAGTTGGGGACTAGTCTGGCATGGCTGTGTCAAGAAGGGGGCCCAATCCTACTTGAGAAGACACGGCGCCCACACTCTCTAAATAGATGGGACGTGCTAAATTAATGCTTCGTACGTGGTAGTTGCCACAACTAGCAAGGGCTTCTGTTCGCTGGGCTCGCTAAAGGGTGTCCTTGGGGGCGCCATGTGGTGAGCTTCTGGGTCTCGTGGGTCGTGGGGAAAAGCACAAGCTACAGCTGTCTTGTCCCTATAGGCGAGTTACTATGCAGACCCTTCAGTAATACAAGTTAAAAATCAATAAAATATAATGACCAATTTTCTCTCTAACATGACCAATGCAATGGTCAAGCCAACTTCAAAGAAGTGTTAACAACATTAAATACAATACGTCAATCGGTGTAATATGAATGTAATAGATGGATGTGAAGAGTAACGTTCTTCGGCAGCCCTTCATGCATATTGAAACCTAAACATTTTGCTTCTCAAATAAAAATAAATAAATAAAAAAAAAAAAAAAAAAAAAGAGGTTTGACTTGATGAAGAGATTGAACCCCATGCGTGTAAGTAGTAATGTTTAGTATAGCATATAGCAAGAATCAAATATTGAGTAATGCTAAAAGAAGACTATTTGTGTTCTCTATAATGTTAAGTAAGTTTTAAAAATATTAATTGATCAAAATTCAATAATAATCATCTCAGATTTAATAGTAATTTTAAAAGTCAAGTCACATTTGGATGGACACAAAGAGGACTATAATCCTCCTTCAAATATTACTCCCAAGTATTAGTGACATTCACCCACTATTGATCATGATCACCACTTGTTGATCCCATCCCAACTCAACGATGATCAAAATCTCAGGCCAAAAATTAGAAAAAAAAATCTCGATCCATAGAAATGAAATAAATATTTTAGGAGAAACTTCACAAAGACCTGTTAACTTCCACATGTTTTGAGAATACTCTCCAAAAGTTAAAAACTCTCAATTTTACCATTCGAACTTTTAATTTGATGCAATCTATTCATTAGTTAGGTTTAATGTTAAAAATTGATAAAAATGACCTTTATACCCTTGAAACATTTCTCAAATTCTAAATTTATTTTTAATTTCACATTAAAAAATAAAATTTTTAAAATAAAAAAAAAAAAAAACAAAAAAAACAAAAAAGCAAAAAGTCGAAGGTATTTTGATATTTTTCATAGTCTTCGTTAAGATTTGTCGTAATGGAGAGCATCAAATTAAAAGTTTAAAAGGTAAAATTGAGAATTTTTAAACTTTAAATGAGTATTTTTAAAACACGTGAAAATTCAAAAAGCATTTTGTGAAGTTAACCCAATATTTTATCATTTGAACCAATTGACACTCATCAGTCTTCTCCTTGCTTTTAAAGCTTACATAAAATGCAAGCGCGTTTTGCCGGCTCTCCAAACCACCACGCTACGCGTTCCATCAAATTTGGTAAGTGCTATATATTAATTTAAGAGAAATGCCCATTCTCAAGTGCTTACTGGTACGATCGCAACGGCGACGTATCAAACTAAGAAATTGGCCACCGAGATTAATATATTATAAATGATAATGATAAAAAGGACCAAAAAATCTTCTCTTGACCCACGGTCTTTCATCTCTCTCACGCGGTGTTTGAAGTCCAAAATAGTCACTAGAATTAAATAAGACTCCATTATTCAGTGGGTCCTAAATCATGCCTCCCCAAATACATGTTTACATCACCCCCGTCCCAAAATCCAACAAAATAATCGTTCTTTTTTGTTTTTTGTTTTTTTTTTTGGTTTTCTGTTCATCACAAATAAGCCTTAAATGTTTGAATAACAACACAAAATCCACTACCCACCACTCAACTTTCTTTCTCCCCAAACACCCCAGACTTTTCTTCAAGACTCCATGGACGCCGAAGCTTCACCGTAACTTAACTCTTCCGCCTTTCTTTTCTTTCCTGATTTTATTCCAAGTTTAGAATTTTTGACCAACGAATTTTCTGTTCAAACTAATTTACATATATACGTACATGTCAGGTTTGAAACCAGCGAGATGCTGGCAGCTTTCTTGGCGTCCACGCCTCTGCTGTCCGACTCATGGAGGCTATGCGACGTTGCCAACGCCACTACGCCACGTGGTTTCGTCATGAGCGTGGTCGGAGATATTGGGTATGTTGCTTTCTCCGGCATCCAAATGGCCGGAAGCTTGGACCCCGGCTGCGGAAACTTGGTGCCGTTGGAAAGCGCCGGTAACGGGCTGTTTCGTCCCCTGCACCGCCACAATGAAGGCGAGGAGCCGGTGATGGTGCATGCAGAGATGTTGCATCTCTACCTCTCTCTGCATATTTCCTCAACTTTCCAAATCCAGGTCGGTTGCTTCTCATAATCTAATTCAAAAAGAAAGATTTTATCATCAATCTAGAACACTACATATATATAGATATATATATACTCTGTTTTCATATTCTTTTCCAAACATCTGGGTTGTTTTTTTTACTCTCCAAGACTCCAATACCTTGAGTTTTCAATGAAAATATATATATAATACAATATTTCATATGCTAAAAGATCAAATTGATGTGTCTTTATTTTGAAATTTGTAACCCGAACAAGGCCGAGCCAGGGGGTGGTTAGTGAAAATATAGTTTGATTGCATGCATTAGAAGCCAACAAAAAACGCTTAAAATTTTATTTTGTTACATCTAACGGTAACATTATTCACAAAATGCTAGTGTGAGATGGGAGGGTGGGAGCTGGGAGCTAGCTATAGTATAACTATATTTGTCTTTGTTTGTATCACTGAGTTAATGATGTAATAGTAACAAAGGTTGCTCCAAGTAGAACTTTTAACGTTAAAGATTAATCATATCATAAACCATAAATCATAAACCTGTGAAAAGGGTGATTCTAACAACTGGAAAATAATTAAGAATGGAAAGAAAAGAAGCACCAAGTTTTGTCAAGTGTGTGAAAAGGGCAAGTTGAAATGGTTGAAAAAGGTGATTACTGATCACCCAATTCACTCTGCCCCCTCAAAATCTCTGAATCAAGTATGAACGTACGTGTAAATTAAAGAGAAAAGCGAAAGAAAAAAAGAAAGAGAGAGAGAGAGAGAGAGAGAGCATAGCTAGAAATTAATGCATATAAAAGACCTCAAAACTTTATAAATTAGCATGCATTGACATCTCACTAACTTAACCAATTCAGAACTAACACTAAAACAAAACAAGGTTGGTAATTGTAAAAGTAAAAGCAAGGTTGGTAATTGTAAAAGTAAAAGCAAGGTTGAGGCAATTGTAAAAGTAAAAGCAAGGTTGGTAATTCAGAACTAACACCAAAACAAAACACCCCCTTCCTCCCACCTTCCAAAAATTAAAAAATAAAGAAAAAAAAAATGATAAGAAAAGAGAAAGAAAGAAGCATATGAACACGAGTCTGTTATATGTTTGAATTGTAGTTGGGACGTCAAGTTCAAGCTTTGAACCAAATGTTTTGTTCTTTTTTAATTGCCGTGTTGACTACATCCATCGCTTTCACAAGGTGACTTTACAAATGAATGAATGATGAAGATTTAGCTGCAGATCCATGGTGTACTCATTTCATATAGATATATTTGAGAATTGAGATAATGAAACAATTTCGAACTACATATTTTATTGTTGATTTGCTTTTCTAATAATCTTCATATAATTAATTAGTATGGTCAAAACCTTTTGATGGCTGCCTATCTTGAAGGATCTCACGTATAATCTACAAATTATATATAAACATACACTTGATCATCACGTCACACAGATTGTCAATTGCTCTCTCCTCTCCACATGCAATTTTTTTTTTTTTTTTTATTTTTTGTTAAAGATGAGTTTAAGTTATGTCTTTATTATTTTTCAAACAAAAAGAAGATGATGTGGCATCTTGTCACGTGAACTTTTATGAACAAAATGTAGAGATTTTATTAAATTTTAGCATATATATATATATATATATATATATATATTTCTTAAATGCCACACAGACACTAAAATCTCGGGCACTAAAATCTCGGGTTTGGATCTTTTCGAGGAAAAGAGAGAAGATGATGCTAAAGACGTACAACTTCCACTTTCCTTTCTTTTCTTGAGTAAAAGTTGACCTTGATGCAAAAGCTACCCCACTATATATATTAAGAGTGATATTATTTAGCAAATTAGTATAAAATTATTTTATAATTCGATAAAGTGAAAGCAAATTATTAATTTATAAATTTATAAATTAAAATTTATTTAAATTATACAACAGTATACTAGATAAAATTAATTAGTGTTGAATTTATATAGTCTATATTCAATGTTTGTGGAACCAAAGTGAGAATTATTACTTTTGTCCGGACAAGTAATATCATATATATATGTATGTATACACTATGTTATCTTTTAATGTGGCCAAAAACCTTTTTGTAATTATTGGCTGATACCTCTATCGTATTCTTATCTTACTCTCAGATTTTTGCGGACGAGTTGGTTGCCGTCACTTCACTTCATAGAAAGTGCTTTCACACTATAGACCACCACATACCCAGAAACTGCCAAAAATATATATAAATAAAATAAAAACAAACAAAAAAACAAAAATAGAAACGGGCTGGAAGTAGGCAGGCTTTGAATTATTCTAAAAAATAAATAAATAAATAAAAGAGGAACAAATCCTTGTGCAACCACCCTGTGGGTTTTATGTGCCCAAGTCCTATCTGACTGATTTGCCAATTATTTTCCATTCTATTTACACTTTTCTAACTTTTTGTGTGTGTTCGTGTTTGTGTTTGTGTTTGTGTTTTTTTTTTTTTTTGGGTCAATAGCAATAAGAAAGTAGCCAATTGAACAAACAGATTCGATTGACTAAGTGGTCGGGTCAAATTTGGGACTGGGACTTTGGACCAAATCAAATGCAATTGGAATTCTTATTTATTTATTTGCATTATACTATTTGATATTGATTTCTCAATGACTTTCTTTTCATCATCTTGTCTTCTTTTGGTTATTTTTTTATGTAGTAAATATGTAACACGGATTTGGTGAGACTTATTGACTTAGTGGCATGTTTGGAATTGCATTTGAATGGCCTAAAAGTGTTTTTAACACTCAAAAAATCTGTTTAAAGAAAAGAAAAATACTCGTTTAGTAAAAAAATCAAAAGTGCTTTTAAGGGTCCAAAAAGCCTAAAAATGGCCAAAATGTACTTTTGGCAAAAGCTTAAAAATGAAGCTTTTGGCCAAAAGCTCTTTTTGACTTAAAAACTCTATTTCTCAAACGCAATCCCAAACAGGACCTTAGTAGAACGAACAACAATGAATAGCGGTTATATATAGATGGAAGCCCAAAAAAAAAAAAAAAACTTTTATGTAAAAAGCTATTTGAGAAAGCTTTTACAGAAACATATTGTGAGTGGAAGCATTGGAAATAAAATATCTCATCCTCAATCACTTGGTTTTTCAAGTTGCTAGGAGCTCAGGAATACTCAAACACCATGAACAACCTAAGCTTACCTAATTCAACTAATTAATCCATTATATATGTAAGTTCATCATTATTTGCTTCAGTCAAAGGTCTTGAATCACCAACTTTGGCCAACTTTTGACATTCATGTTGATCAAGTCAGAAGGAAAACTTACTTTTTCCAATTCATTTTTATCTACCCTTTATTTTCCCTTCCAAATTAATTCCAACCAAAAAAAAACTCCAGATCTTACGTACAATGAATTTCAATTTTCAAAACCCATTAGTTGTAAATCAGGTAAATCACATAGACAGATTTTGCACTTTTCCCTTAAATGATTAACACTCTTAATTAAGTATTACTTCAAAATAATATCAAAATCATTTCTTACCTTTCCAAAAATATGTCTGTAAATTTGGTGAGTAAATTTGAAGCAATGAAATGATAAGGGATGTGAACATATAAAGCTTAAATTTATTTTCTTCACAATTTGATAGCCCCTACATTATGCAAACCTATGAAAAAATTGTTCACAAATTCCACTGAGTATGCAAATATATTGCTTACATGATTTCAGCTTAAATAACAAGTTCAAATTACATGCAAGCAGATGTTGGCACTAATGGAGCAAAGCAAGTCAATTATAATCACTGGCCATTGCATAGGAGGAGCAATTGCCTCTCTTTGTGCTCTTTGGCTCCTCTGCAACCTCCCTGCTGTGTCCTCTCCCTCTCCTACACAAGTCCTCAGCATCACTTTCGGCTCCCCACTGCTCGGCAATGCCTCCCTTTCCCGAGCTGTCTTACGAGAAAGATGGGGTGGCAACTTCTGCCATGTCGTCTCGAAACACGACATCATGCCGAGGCTGCTCTTTGCTCCTCTGCCATCCTTCTCCCACCTGCATGGCCTGCTGCACTACTGGCACTTGTCTATGGCTTCTCCCTCTGACAACCTTGTTTTCCAACTGGGCAATGAAGACAAAGCTGAGCTGCTTCGCTTTGTCTTGCTTCATTTGCAAGTGTTAGCACTGGATGAACAAGAGGCGCCCACAAGTACTTCATTTTGGCCACTGGGGAGCTACTTGTTTTGCTCTCAGGAGGGAGCAATGTGCATAGATAATGCTGTGTCTGTTGTTAAGATGATGCACCTGATGCTTATGACAGGTTCTCCAAGTAGTTGCATTGAGGATCATCTTATGTACGGGGATTATGTTGGGAATGTTTGTGTACAATTTTTGAAGCAGAGAAGCTTCATGCAAGGAGATCTTCCTGAGTCAAGCTATGAAGCAGGGGTAGCTTTGGCGTTGCAGTCATCGGGGATGGATATCCAGGTAGTGCATTCCTTCAATCTAACACTCTCACTCACATGTGTGTTCTAATTCCTCTTTATTTGATTGAATTGAGAGGTGAATGACAAAGATAGGGCTCGAATTCAGGACCTTTCTTATAAGTCCATGTTAAATCATCACTTATCGTAATAGTTTGAGTTTTTGGAATAAGTAGTGACTTGAATTATGGGTTCATGTCAATCATTGATCTTAGGCCAAAAGGCCAATCATCTTTCCAAATACCACATCAATCTGCTCTTTAGAGTGTGGATCCTTCAATATTTTCCTAGAGATCAGCAGTGCGTTACTTAATTTTTATGTGCAGGAATCAGTTGGTGGAGCTGCGGAAGACTGCCTTAAGATGGCAAGGCGAATGGGTCGGACACCAAACCTGAACAGTGCAAAGCTGGCTATTAGATTATCAGAAATCAACCCTTACAGGGCTCAGATAGAATGGTACAAAGCATCCTGCGATGAGTCTGATGATCAGATGGGGTACTATGATTGCTTCAAGCAAAGGGAAACCTCAAGAAGGGACTCAACAGTTGACTTGAACAGGTACAAGCTTGCGAGTTTCTGGAACCGAGTCATCGACATGCTGGAGAAGAATGAACTGCCTCACGATTTTCATAGGCGTGCTAAATGGGTGAATACCTCCCAGTTCTATAAGCTCCTGGTTGAGCCTTTGGAAATTGCTGAATACTATAGAAATGGTATGCACCGTGTCAATGGCCATTACTTGAGCCATGGAAGAGAGAGGAGGTTTGAGATTTTTGATAGGTGGTGGAGAGAGAGAAGGGTTAGCGAGGAAGAAAACAATCAGAGGAGCAAATTTGCAAGCTTGACTCAAGATTCATGCTTCTGGGCAAGGGTGGAAGAGGCAAAGGAGTGGCTTGATGAGGCCAGACAAGAAAGTGACAGAAAAGTGCTGGCTTTGTTGTGGGAGAAGATTAATGGATTCGAAAGGTATGCAAGGAAATTGGTGGAGAGTAAGGAAGTTTCTAAAGATGTTGTGGCAAGGAATTCAAGCTATAGTAAGTGGGTGAAAGAATGCAGTGCATTGAAATCACAGATGATGTAGTATCTCCCTCACTCAGTTTCCAAATTTTTGGATATGGAGATGCTTTCCTTAGTCTGTACTCCAGGATAATAATGCTTTCTAGTGTTTATCTTATCTACTTATTTTGATGCATATCTTTTGCAATAATATTTTTCTTCAATTACTGCTTATCCCGAAAGTTTAAACCGATTGGAAATGATAAATATAATAATTTAATCGATGTTCTAATACTTTCCCTCACGTGTGGGCTTAAACTGATAAATCAGCACTTATCTCAAAAGTTCAAGCAATAGAAAATGATAAATTTAATCATTTAATCAATATTTTAACAATTTCGAATTTACATTGACCTAAAAAGTAATTTGTAATTCTGTTTTTGGCAAAACAAAATATGTGACTAGGAACATACCTCTAAAACAAGCAACAAAGAGTTCATTGGACAAACAAGTTCCAACATGTGAGGGAAGTCAAGGCTTCCCATTGGGACTGTCGATATTCCTAACAGGTCCCTTAAACCATTTTCTTGCATCCAACACCCACCAAAGCATTATCAGACCCAAACCAATACCCAAAGCCACTGGTGCATAGTTGAAAGTATTCCAAGTAATTGGGTAGTAAGTGGGCAAAAGAAAGACTGAACAGGTATAACAGATCCACAAAAAGGCAACCAAGCAGATTGGCCTTCTTGCTTTCCCCAAATAAAATGGCCCGGGGTTGAAGTTTTTCTCAGCCATAACCATCCTTGCAAAGATTGGAACTGCATAGCCTCCAACCCACCCAATCGTACATATAGATGTTATGGCAGTGAAGACTACATTGACCTTTAAGATTGGGAGTCCAAGAAGAATGCAGATGGCTGCACACAGCCACACAGCATTTGAGGGAACTTTGTGCTTTGGGTGTATTTTTCGCCATACGGATGAAAAGGGAACTCCTTTATCTCTTGATAGAGCATATACCTGAAGAGTGCCATGGTTCAGTGCAATGCTTGTGCAGAATATAAATAAAAATAGGGCAAACTTTACTTACCCCCGAACTATTGAGGGTTTTTTGCAATCATAATCCCGAATTATCAAAATTTGCAATGTCGAGTTCTCAAGTTTCTGCTTCTTTTAATTTCACGATCTTGTTAGGACTTTTTGTTAACCGGTAAAAAGTTCCCAGCAACCGACCATTGGGATTAGTGGTCACCCCTAGTTGCAAAACAGATTTTTTATTGTGGAAGCTCAAAATCAAGCTAGACAGTGAACTCTCATTCCCCCAAAACACCTACCATTCCTAGTGCAGATAATAACCACATATATATATATGAAAATGACAGCCACTTACAACTCTGGCAGCACTCGTAGTGATGGAAAGACCACCGAAGAAGAATGAAGCCCATATGACAAAAAGTAAAATGATAGCTCCAGCACCACTATGATATCTCCCATAGAATGCATCATAGAGTATTTGAGCTGGCACGAATACTCCAGCGGTTTCGTTGCTCGGATCATATAGGTAGCTGAAATCCTGAGTGAAAAGTTGCAAAGCATATCATATAAGAAAATATCCAGAGAGCGAAAAAAAAAATTAGATAAAATATGCAAATTATGTGGAGCTCACTGTTAGACATATCACAAAGGAAGATTTTGCTACACAGTTTGCATGGAAATCATTGCATAGTAATTTCTAGAAAAAAGCAGGAAGTGCATCTTATAAGAGGAAGATTGAATGCACTCTTTAAATCCTCAGGTTGTCCTTTATGCTATAATTTACTGCCAAAAAGATGAAGAAAATGACTAGCCAAAAGAAATAGAGGAACTGAACTAACATATTAAAACCAAGATTTCTGAACTTTCTTATTTTTTTGGGCTGTCTGTGGGCAGCCCAGTGCAGCAGTAGGCTCTGATTACTTGCAAGGATTATTTCTTTTGACACAAAATGAACCATAGGTGGTGGCTAAAATCTCATGCATTTTGTTGAAAAACAGAAATGGCACCATTTGGTGTACCTCAGCAGGTGATTACATCCAACTAGATGTCTTTTCTCATTCAATTTGCTTTCATACACCAACAAAATTACAGACTATAAATCATCAGCACACATACCTGAATGCTGAAAGTAAGGGCCAAAATGTAAGCCCATCCAAATAATGTAATGATCCCAATGCTAGACAGAATTGCAATAGGACCATTCTTGTCTGCACCTTTGGTTTCTTCAGTTAGATGTGCTGCGGCATCATATCCATATAGTGAATACTGACTGACAAGAAAAGATAGAACGACTGCATAAGGTTTGCTTGATATTCCAGTTGATTCGGGTGACGTTTCAAAATGTGTGAATACATATGAGGCAGATTGTGTGGTCTGTGCTACCAAGGGAAGCATTATAACAATAACAGTTCCTCCAATAACCTGAAAAAAGGATTGCAGTCAAAATTTAGAACTGAAGTAATTACATTCACATGATATTTTAATTCACAACAGCTGATATAGAGATTGAAAGACTAGATTCTGTCAGTGAGGCATACTGTTACCACATAAGAACTATATGAAAGCATATTTCCTTTTGTTGAAGAATTCTTATTCCTTCATTTTGGTATGATACAATTCTTTGAAACTGAAGGGGAAAGAAAAGAAGCTACATCTATAAAATGGAAACCATAGGGTAACTATAAGGCTTATTGAGCAAGATGAGAGTTCCTAATTTTAGGAAAAAAAATTAGAAACTTATAACCATTCCCATTCCAGATAATTTTAAGATTCCATTTCCTCCATTTTTAAAACCAAACAGAGCTACTGCATCTTAGAAACTTAATTGCCAACTGCTGGATTGAGGATGTGTCATGCATAGCCACTGCAACAGACCCTAATAGCCTTGCTGATGATTATGTCTTACAACTAAAAACCATTGCTAACTTTGCTGATTTTTTTTATATATATATATAGAAAAAGAAGATTAGGCAATTAGAAATTTTATTATTTTTCTAACACAAACATTTAATTGCTTTATCATTTTGGCTTATGACCATTTTTTTCACTTCGATTATTTTGTATTGTTGAGGTAATGTATTGAACTTAACTTCTATGTGATAAAATGGAATAATTTGTATTAAATTTCCCATTACCATATTGTTTTTCATGCACTTCAGACAGAATTTCACACAATATAGCAACTACAAGGCTGAGACGTAGGCAAACAGAGCATATGTAATGCTTCATTTGGTTGTTAAGAAAAGGAAGGAAAGGAACAACACTCAGATATTGACACCAAAGTATATTTTATAGCATCGCATCCATGAAACAGACAGTATTGAAATTACAGCAAGCTTATCTAGATTATACCTGCCACCATATTGAAATTACGTCGATGAAGGCAATCACTTCTAATGCAAAAGTGTTGAGAAATGCCCATATAACAGTCAGGCCTATGTACATGCATAAGAATAGCCATTTAGGAGCCAAGTACCCTCCATCCTTATTTGTTCCGGTGCATAATAAAATGATACTCTGCAGTGTTTGTGATCCTGCATAAGCCTTCTCCACCAAGTTAAGAAAAAAAAAATGGTTAAACTCTTGAGTACCATTTACCAGAAATATTAATCAACAAATTCTATAAAATAATGGTAAATTGGTACCTGTGTGCCTATGCCAGCAATGAGCCCTATGGTCTCCAGCCAAGCACAACACCATGATGCAAATGGACCCCATTTAGGGCCAGCCAAGTGGGCAGCCCAGAAGTAGAGAGAACCAGTAGTCTGTAAAATACAAAACCAAGAGAAAGTCAGTTATCTAAAATCAGCAAGAAGCATGCATAGACATTAGCAAGGCATGCAGAAAAAGATCAAATGTGCTAAGAAAGCAGGCTCAGAAGAAGTTTTGGATATAAAAGTCAGTAAAATTTAATTGGCCGTATCCAAATTAGTTCATATTGATTCTTGCATTTTTATGCAAGAGTTGCTCACATATCTCCTGAAACTAAGTAAAGTAATTTCTATCCTCTTTCAAGAAACAAAGTAAAACTTTTATCTGTTCCATTAAAAAGTATCTTATAAAGAGCCTTCTGGCTAAGATAGCTAGTTGATTTCCCTACAGGTTCAAGTTGCAACCAGGTCGTGTTCAAGAGGACTTTACATGGCTCTGGAAATTCCAGAGTGAATATGCTCAATATTGGAAAAAAATTGGATCACATAGAGAAAAATATCTTAAAAGTAAAAAATAAATAAACAGGGAAAAGAGAAAAAGCACAAACTGGGAAAGATGAACAGATCTCAGCCATCGCTATTCCAACAAACCAGGTGAAGAAAGATACTACCACCCACCCCCACACAAGAGTTGCAGGACCTGCATATTGAAGGCTGGAACCATACAGAGGAGTAATCCCAGTGAAAAGGGTCATCGTCGAAAACGATATTGCAAGTGTTTTAAACAAAGTCTGCACAAAATAAGCAAGAAGAGAAATTAGTGAAAAGAACATTGCAGGGAGACAGAAACCATAAAAGCAGGATATTCAAATAAAGAATCACCATTTCTCTTCTGAGTTCTTGCTTGTAACCCAGCTCATTGAGCCGCTTCTCCCCGGAATCCATTTCTGGGATTTGCTGCACTTCCCGTTGGCTGTGCCCCATGAAATCTTATTTGCTAATTGAGCTCAAAAACCAATTACCAAAAATGAAACTGGACTAGTCCTATGGAACTTGTCCGAGAGAGAGAGAGAGAGGTTGACTTTTAACATATGAACATTATAGAATATCCAGCTTTCGGGAAAAAAGGGTGAAGAATAGCGAGTCGAAGGTGTTGAAATGTTTGAGTTCCCACCAAGGAACAGGAAGACACACTTTCAGTTTCGCACTGGCTTTTGCGTGGTCTATTATTCTTTTGCTTTGTTATTTGGTTACTTCAACGTTGGGAATCCAGGTGGTCCAAGAGTGCGGCGAATCACCTCAATCTGTTGTACAACAGCATTGAATATTCTCGATCGGGGCTACAAAACAACATGCAACCAAAGACTTTTGACCACTTCCAACTTGCCGGCATTCAAAAATATCTTTTGATGGTACAAAAAAAAAAAAATATATATATATATATATATATATATATATATATATATATATATATATCTTTTGACAGCAATCCCACTAACAAACAACGCTTTTCAAGAACTTGGTATATATCCAAATAACTGAAAATCATTCTTCCGTAGATAAAGGTAGAAAGGCCTTTCAAATTTTAGATTATAACAAGATGGGCATAGTTTTCCACTAAACTGGGATTCGTTTAATAACAGGTTTTGCCTTTTATACTATTCACTTTTTCTTTGATACTATTTATCTTATTTTTTAACTTTTTTCCGTCAATCACTTTTTAGTACTATTTAAATAAAAAAATCACTACCAAACAACATTTTTTCATTTTTCACTTTTTTTTAAAAAAAATATTCTTACTTTTTTTTACATCAATCAATTTTTGCTACAGTATCAAACCAAAACTTTTTATCAAACACACCTTGGGTTGGAGGAAGTTTTTTTAACCCAGTCTATAAAAATGACATGTGTCATTTTTTTAACAACATGTGAGATGCACATGAGTTTTTAATATTATTTATTTCAACTTTGTCCTTACTATTAAAAACTCATATGCATCTCACATGTTATTAAAAAAATGACACATGTTATTTTTATAGACAGAGTTTGAGGAATTTTCTCCAACCCAGTTTTGAGGAAAACTCTGTCCAAACAAGATACTACATTACTAATGTTGAACTTTTGCACTAACCAAACAAAAACAATAACTCATTCCCTTCTTATTATATATAGGAAAAATCTCAAAAAAATCACAAAAACTCACATGCGCTTCCCTAAACATTGAAAATTATGTAGGGAACTAAAAGAGCTCCCCCATACATTATTTTAATGTAAATATTTCTCTTTAATTCCTCCCTCATCTTTCATCTTTTTGCATTTTATTCAAGATTATGTTAGAATTTTGTAAAAAAATTGGAGAATAGGTAAGAAACTTGTATTTTGTATAGAAATAATATTTTAATTGTATAGGAAAATGTAAGGGAAATTATAAAGTATATTTGAATATGAAAGTAAAAAAAAAAAAAAAAAAGTTTTGTTTATTAAACTTAAGGAAAATCGAAGGGAAGTTGTTGCTAGTACTTTAAGGCCCGAACAAATGAAGACCTTTTCTACACTCACTTGCTCCTCTCCTATTGCAGGGAATAGGATTCTCGGAACCACTTAGGGTCCATTTGGTTTGCGAAATAGACCCCTAGAATAGAATGACTATTCCTATGGAATAGTCATTTTTTTGTTTGGTAAGGGCTTATTCTTGGGAATAATTATCCCATTGTGAATGACTAATCTCATACATACATGAACAGCTATTCCTTTAAAAAATGAGTGAAATTACTATTTCTTATGGAATTGAATAGATTTTCCAAAAAAAAATCTTATTATTTTTTATATTTTAACCCTAAAATTTGTTTTTTATTTAAAAAAAATTATAAAAAAATAAAAATAAATAAAAACCTGGCCACCCACTGGCAAGACCTGGGGTGGTCACACCACCCCCAGAGCACCTTAGGGTGGACCCCCGAGGTGCCCCGAGGGTGGTGTGACCACCCCTGATGGATTTCAGGGTGGCCTAGCCATCGCCGATGGTAACAAGGGAGGCTGCGGCCACCCCTGACGACGTCTAGGGGGTGGCCGCGGCCTCCCCTGTCGCCATCGTAGGTGGCCAAGTCACCCTTGATGCAAGGCCAACCCCAAATCCATTGGGGGTGGTGCGACCACCCCCAAGTCATGCTAAGGGTGGCCAGCCACCCCTGCAATTCTTGGTTTCCCATTTTATTTTTTATTTTTATATGAGTTTTATTTTTTTATTTTTAAAGAATGATGGAGTTTTTGGTAATTTTGGTTTAACTCTAATTAGAATATATATGTTGTTACCAAACTAAGAATAACTATTCCATTTCACTTTCCTCTATTTCTCGTAATAGCTATTCATTTTCCTAACGAAATACTTAATCTGCGAACCAAACGGGCCTTTAGTGTTTAAAAATGAGCAAAATTTTCTCAACATTAAAATTAGGACAATTTTGCCCCTCATTTACACCAACCTGCTCCTCTCCATTTCAAATATGGACAGGATCGTCCTCCACAAGCTAGAAGTATTCCACTTCATCTTAATTTATGCATGAACTGCAAAAGAAAACGTGCAACAGACGAAATCCTCATGGAAGCAACTAGTAGGAAAACTACTAGAAAAATCCCAACGTACACGTGGATAGATACAGCATGATTTGGGGCACATGCCCAACGGTTTTCCGGTGGATTGGTTGCAAAGAGATATGTAAACAAAACCTTAATGATGAAGTCTTAATTTCAATCCCATACAGAAAAATAATGTGGAGTACGCCGCTTGAACACTGTGTGAAAAGGATCTTTATAAACTATAATACTATATTCAATCAGATTATCTCTTAGTTGCCAATTCCCAATAGTATTTGAAAAATCAGAACATGCAAGAGAATGGTCAGCTAACAGACTATTTTTTTATTCTATTGGTTTGAAAGTTTCTGTAGGCAAAAGCAATGAGCATTCCATTTTGTTTTTTAAGAGCTTTTAACGTGCTGGTCTTTGTTAGGAAAACTTCATTTACTACTCCTACTCTTTCAATCACTTTTGTAATGTCAACCCTTAAAGTTGAATCAAACGTTTGATGAATGAAATTTCCAAAATACTCCTAAAATATTTATAAAATTACAAATATGCCTTAAATTTGGACGGGTTATTTTGGGGATTTCCTTTTTTTCGTTAGGATTGACATTGCAAACTTCTTAAAGATAATAACCCTAAATTGACATTTTTAAAAATTTAAAGGTATGATTGTGAAAGTGATAAAAGATCAGAAATAATAAGTGAAATTTTTCCTATTTGTTAATTAGTGCCGTAGTGGCATATTAGCATTAGAGAGCTATAGATAAGGATGTTACAACAACCACATCACCAATCAACAAGAAGGATTTTAGCCAGAGGGAAAAGAATTTTAATACGGTCCATAAACTTAAAATAACATAACACAATGAGCAAAAAAACCCTTGAGGCATTTTGCTGAAGAAATCTTGGTCAAATAATTACCGCTAGACAAAAATAGTACAACTGTATTTCTTTACAACTCAGGGCTATTTGCCAAAATTCATATTAACAAAATGTAAACTCAAGAGATTTGGTGATAAACCGTCACACTCTTCTCCATGTCCTGAAAGGGTGATTCTATTCTTGATCAACCTCAAAGAATGATTCTCTGCCATTTACAATGCATCAGCTAGCATAGGTCACTTCCATTCTAGTGCATTGCGATCAGATTGTAAAATGAGTATGTAAACAGAGATGATAATAATAATAATAATAATAATACTTCTAAATGAGCTTGACTGTGTACAGTGATGATTCTCATATTTTGGATGCTTTTCATGGCCCATGTGAATCATGGAATTGCATCCATATTTGCACACACACATATATACATGCATGCATGCATACATACATACACATATATAATGGATGCATAAATATACATGTAGGAGGAGTATGTATCTACGAGCGGTTTTCCACACTAGCTTTTTTTCCCTTTTTATCTTTCTATTTTGGTTATGAATTTATGCTTAAGGATGAATTTTAAGCCATCAAGTGACCTGGAAAAAAACTGCACTTGACTTCAATCATATCTAGTTTCAGAAAACTCATCTACATTAACTGAACTCAAGACAAGTGATTAGCATTACCTTAGCTGTTGAAGACTCTTGCTAAGGCATAAAAGAGAAGTCAACATAAGAATCAGCTCTAATGTTATGTCACTGGAGCCACATCAAAGGAATGAAGCACTTGCTCCAACATCATTCTTGTGTGGATGTCAAGAGGATTCTCTGGTTTGTCTGAGTAAGCAATATTTAGGAGGTAGAGCTTCTTCGACGACACAAATGCACCCGAAAAGATCCTTTTCATCCCTCCCCTTGTGCTGTCAACCTTGTACTCAAACTCGTACACTTGTAAGCCTCCCTGGCCCGATCTCTCCGCAACTGAAATAACCTCAGCATCATTTGTACTTTCCTACATGACAGGAGAACTCTTATGACTGCTTGCCTTGAATTTTTCTTCTTATAAAAAAGGCTGCAGCAATCTCAACCAAGCATCATTTGACCAAATTTGTGATCACTCAATAAAACATCTAAGCAGAAGCATTGAGGTTGCACATGCATGACTTAGATTATTTCTCTAGCTGAAGCTTTTAATGTTCTTTCCTGACCTTCAATCAGCCAATCAGTCATGAATATAACAATTAACACTCCAAAATAATCAGTTGACAGATATCGGATGAAGAGAAATGCCACATGTAATTTCAAGTGTTTACTCTCTTACGAGGCAACGAAAATCACCATTCATGTGAAATATACAGATTAATCTGTTTAAAATTCAATTGTGAATTTCAATGCCGCATTAAGAGTACATTTAGCGTTCTTCAATGGACCAAGGGAAAGTGGCATTGGTACGAAACAAGCATATAAGTCATACTCAAAACTGCACCTATCTGAAACTTAATTGTCAAACCAGAAGCAATTGCAATCATCACCAATCGGGCAACGCCCATCGAACAGGCATTGAAACAAACAGTTACCTTGCGCTTTTCGGCTTCTATAAGCTTATCAGCTACAAATTGAGGACTCCCAAACTCTCCGAGGCTTGTAAGACGAACAGGGTTTACCACAACCCCTACACTGTTACTTCCCTTATTTGCCTCCTCAAACAGAACACTTGCCCCCGCTTTATCAACCTATTCACACCCAAAAACTAACCTCAATTATTCAGCCAACAATGGTGAAAGTGTGGGTCGATTTGTATGATAAGACAATCCATATATACCTTTGTCCAAGAAGAGGGTCTGAGCAGAGTGAAACCCTCCGTGGGATCTGTATACCTTTCAAGCTCCAATTCGCCAGCCAAAATGGCCTTTGTCATGTTTGGCAAAAGCCCAGAAGACCAAAACACTGCAAGAATTGAGAGGCTGAGCTTCCTCCTGCTCAAACAATGTGAGACAAGTGCATCTTTGTGAGGGTCATTACAAATGCTTTTTGGGTGTTGCTGTTGAGTTGATGACAAGGAAATTGAGAAGAAGGTTCTGGGAGATGAGAATGTTGGAGCATTGTTATGCTTCAAGAGATTGTGGGTCCAGAGAGGGAAGCAAATCTGGGAAGCCATTAGAGAAGACGAGGCCTGGACTTCAGCAAGCCTCATCTTCAGATTCTAATTCATATTCCTTTTAATTGAATATTGGGTTTGAAAATTTATCCACTCAATTATATTTTGAAATTCCAACTGACTGAATATTAATTATCTTTTCTATAAAAAAAATGTATGAATATAACAACGCATGCATACATTATAGGATGAATACCGTATTAGTTATTTCAATTTCATGTTTTATATAGGCAAAGAATTGAAAATTTGTGTTTTTTTCTTTTTAATTTTTTAATTTTTTTTTTATAAAGTTCACTTAACTCCTTCAAACTAGTCTAGGGGTGTCAAGGCAGTTACGGTTAGCGGTTATTGACAATAACCACCAACTGTAACCGCCTTAGCGGTTAGTAGATTTTACTAACCGCAACCGCTAACCGCCTAGCAGTTAACGGTTAGCAGTTAACCGCCGGTTAGCGGTTAGTGAAATAGATAACCGCCCGCTAAGTGCTTTTTCAAAATATGGCTTTTTTTTTAGCCTTTTTGGGCTTTTTTTTTTAGGCCTTTTTTGGCTTTTTTTTAACCTTTTTTTTTTTTTTTTTTTAATGTCTTCTTGGGCCCAATTCCTATAAAAAGAACCCATATAAAAAATATTTGACCCAAAATTTACATTTACTTATACTTAAAAAAAAAAAATTCCTTAAATATTAAATCATAACCGATTAACTTTTTTTTTTTTTTTTTTAAGAAAAAAAACAACATATAAAAAAAAAAAAATTCAACACAACATATAAAAAAAAGTTCAGAATTCAGACAACTGTCACAACATATAATGATAATACATTAATACTTAAATTATGTTTATAAGTAACACATTGGTCATTGTTTAATTCAATGTCAATTACTTAGGCTCCGTTTACTTCGACGTAAAATGGTTTCCATCGTAAAATATTTTCAGGAAAGCCATTTTTCCTGAAAATATTTTTCGTCGAAAACATTTTACGGCGTTTACTTTGTACACGAAAAATAATTTTTTTTTTAATATCTTTTTTTATATATTTTTTTTTTCAATAAGGTCCCTGCTGGGACCTGCACAAGACTTGTTCAAAACCCTGCAGGGTCCTGCCCAGGACCCCACCAGAACTTAACTGGGACCTACCCGGGACTTGGCCGGAACCCGCCCAGGACTTGACCGGGACCTCGCCGAGACTCGCCTAGGACTTGACAGGGACCTAACCGGGACTTGCTCTGGACCTATCCGAGACTTGACCGGGACCCTGCTGGGACTTGACCAGGACCCGCCCGAGACTTGACCAGGACCCGCCCGGGACTTTTCTAGGACCCTCCCAGGACTTACCCGGGACCTCGCCGAGACTTGACCGAAACTCGCCCGGGACCCACCGGGACTTGACCGGGATCCGCCCAAGACTTGCTCGAGACCTTGTCGGGTCCCGGTCAGGTCCCAGTCAAGTCTCGGGCGGGTCCCGGTCAAGTCCCAAGAGAGTCCTGGTTGGGTCCTGATTAGGTCCCGGCTAGGTCCCGGCCAAGTCCCGGGCAGGTCCCGGTCAAGTCCTAGGCGGGTCCCAGGCAAGTCCCGGTTAGGTCCTAGGCAGGTCCCAGGCGGGTCCCGGTCAAGTCTCGGGTGGGTCCCGGGCAGATCTCGATCAAGTCCAAGGCGGATCCTGGCCAAGTCCCGGTTAGGTCCCGGGCAAGTCCTGGGCAGGTCCCGCCGGGGTCCCGAGCAAGTCCCAGGAGAGTCCCAGGCGGGTCCCGGTCAAGTCCCGGGAGAGTCCTAGGCAGGTCCTGGTTAAGTCCCGAGCGAGTCCCGAGCAGGTCCCAGGCGGATCCCGGTCAGGTCCCGAGCGAGTCCAGGTCAGGTCCCGGGTGGGTCCTGGTCAAGTCCCGGGCAGGTCTCGGGCGGGTCCCGGGCAGGTCCTGGTCAAGTCCTGGCGAAGTTCTGGGCGAGTCTTAGCAAGGTCCATCGATTTAAGAATGAGATGCTCATAGTCGAATTAAAGAAGAATTTTCGGTCAAAAGGAAAATATTTTCCGTTGACCACTATTTTACGTCGAAGTAAACACCGTAAAATACGAAAATCATTTTCTGGAAACCATTTTACGTCGAAGTAAACGGATATTATACGAATCATATCATTATTGTACATTAATAATATGATTCACTTGAAATCTTGAATAAAGTATTTGAATTGTCATTGAATCATATAATTAAGTATTGATATTATACATTTATATTATTCATATGCATATGTAGACTTATATAGACTTATAACATATATAGACTTATAAGTTTATAACATACATTGGAAATAAGTTTCTAGATATTTAATTGTTATATTAGTATGAATTGGTATACTTATGAGTTATGTCATATTATATATGTATAATTTGTTATTATATAATCAAATGATTTAATGATCAATTGATCATGTGATATAATCATATAAATTATAGTGATAATGATCAAGTGATTATTATTTTTAAAAAAAAAAATTGTGATTTAATGATCAAGTGATTATATGATATAATTATATAAATTATAGTGATAATATATTAATACTCAAATTGTGATTTAATTATTTTTTTTAAAAAAAGTGTTTTAATAATCAAGTGATTTTGTTATATGTATAAATATTTTTATAATTATAATTATAAAAATATATTATATAAAAAGGTGGTTAGCGGTTACGGTTAATAAACCCAATAACCGCTAACCGCTAACAGCTAGGCGGTTATAACGGTTAGGCGGTTAATACGATTAAGCGGTTAAGCGGTTAACGGTTAGCGGGCGGTTACATTGACACCCCTGTATCACTCCAATGACAATTTACCCCCCAAAATATTAATTACGACAATTTATCCCCCAAACTACCAAAACAATGACAATGTGCCCCCCAATGCTAGCAAAATGACAAAATTACCCCTATAAAATTTTCAATAAGACAAAAATACCCTTAAAATTTTGAAAAAAAAAATTAAATTTTAGTATTTTTGTTTTTATTTCAGAAAAAAGTAATTTTGTTATTTTGTTAAAATTGTGGATACATTGTCATTGTTTTAGTAGTTTGGGAGGTAAATTGTCGTAATTGATAGTTTGGGAAGTAGATTATTATTGGAGTAGTAGTTTGAGGGGGTTAAGTGGACTTTGCCCTTTCTTTTTTTTTTTAGAAGGAAAATTTGTTATTTGATTTATATCTTCCTACATTAATTTTGGGAGGGCAAAAAAATGATATCCAATTTTCCTTTTAGCATTACTCATGCGTATATTATTGGTCGGTTTCCCACCTTTCTATCCAATGATTCTCAATTTTCAAAATTATTTTACCAAACACCTGACTAGATGTTACTCAGAGTATTTGGTTGTACTTATAATCCACTTATTTGTTCATATCTTTCTTATAAACATGTTAGAAAAATAATAAAAGCAGAAAATAGAAATTGTTCCTAAGGAGGACACGGTTTAGATCCATCAACGATGCCTACCAGCTCATGAGTGTGCAGGATTGGAAGAAATTGAGTTGTCCAACAAAGGTAGTTTGGACCTTCAAGCTTGCCATTGAATTGGGCAAGCGTGGAAGAAGAAAAGGTTGGAGCAGTAAGAGAAGTAGAAACTGCCGTTGCAAAGATAGGTGATAGAAAGAAAAATAAATATGGGGTGTGTGCCTACATGGGCTTTGATACTATAAAGAAAACCTTAATGGATTGATTTTGGCGGAATACCAAAACCATTGAAGAAAAACTTTATTATTAACATCAACAATTACAAGGGAAGATTTAAAATATATATATATATATTACAAGGGAAGAAACCTATTTGAACTATACATGAGGTGTTCTAAGTAATTACAAGAGCTTTTAATTGTAAGCTGAAAACTAGAGATTGAATTCATAATGTTATCTAACATTAATGACTTGAAGGTTTTCTATTTCAATCTTGGAATGAGAAGTTGGTTTGAATCCAACTTCTCTTCCTTTGCACGCAGTCGTGGATAGGTATCCAACTTCTCTTTCTATGCACTTTGTCTTGGATAAGTGTTTTGCAGCCTCACTCCTTCTATTCTTGTCTTAATCTGTACTAGTAGCATTCTTCTCAACTTCATCTTCATCAATTGCAGCAGCAGCCTTGTTCTTCATGATAGGTGCTTTAGCTGTAGTATGATTCCTCACGGCTGCTACTTCACTAGGGATAGAAGTTTCACCTGCAATGTAACGCCCCCAAATCTAGCCTTGACCAGTCTGGTAGGGTTACTGACAATTACCCCTATTTAGCAAACTGGTAGTTAGATGGGGAACCGCCACTCTAAGCAATCATCAAGGTTAATGCATAGGAATGTGAAATTAATCTGAGAAGTCTAATAACCGTAAATGGAACATGTATTATCCTCGAAACATAGACACAGAGCAACTAGTAGAAATAATAAGTTAAGCAAACCTGGTATCAACATGAAGATCATAATCTTAAGCAAAGTCCGTAGTGGCAACTTTGCCACTCTTCTTTTTCTAGAAGTGGGTTTCTTACAAGATGTAATAACTGCGTAAGTCTAACGACTTAGTAAGTAAACCTCTCAGTTGGGTATGACATGAGCCAATTATTATTGAGCAGAAATACATGTGCAATTTTATCAGAGGTTTGAAAGAGGTGTTGTCTCTGTTAATACACCCTAAATATATTGTTTTATTGAAGAAAAGTGATGTACTTCTAGTGGCAATCGCCTAAGTATTTTAGTGTAGAAAACTAATGCTTTATAAGTCATAACTATCATATATGGTCTACCCAAGATATTAATCATTTTCAGCAGGATTGGCACTGTCCCGAAGGATTTGTAATACAATGCCGGTGCCCCGACCATTCTACGCTACTGTCCATAACACTAGCAGCCCAACCGAGTCCGACCTTGGGTTGCCCATTCTGATAATCTTCAACTGTAGATAGTTTTTAACTATGACTAAGTGAATAGTCTTCAACCATAGATAGTCTTTAACTATGAATAAGTGAATAGTCTTCACCTGTAGATAGGTGATAGACTACTTCAACTGTAAATAAGTGATAAACTTCAACGGTAGATAGGTAATAGACTTCAACTGTAGATAGGTGATAATCTTCAACTGTAGATAGGTGATAAACTTCAACTATGTAGTTAGGTAAATACACTCTAACAATAGAAAGAGACAACACAAGACAATTAAAAACTGATCATTCTATTGAATCATGTGACAAATATCTGCTAATTAGAACTTAACTAGCGTTTGAGGTTTTAGATCCGAAATTGTCGTGGTAGAAATAACTAAAACATTCTTATATATATAGTCAAATAAATCTACATTCTGAACGAACAACAAGACTCCTATTGGACATGTAGGGGTATATCAAAAATCTTTCAGTTGTTGTAACACAAATTCCAAGTAATTGAAGAATGTGGTGGTGCCTGACATGATTTATAACCTCCACTTCCTTCTTAAATCCATCCATGCCCCATATAATTTTTATTTCCTTTATGTTTTAACCGCCACAACCCTTTCATCTTCAAGGTAGATAGAGCTGACTATATGTATAAATATAATAATGTTTTGAGTCTCCAAAAATAGTAGAACAATTTATCTTTATACATGTGATCTCCATTGCAGCAAGGGCGGCTTTGGATTGAGGAAGGAGAAAAAGAATTGTCATGGGTGCTGTGAGAGGCTTACATTATTTACATAAGGTGAGTGACCCCAAGATTATTCACCGAGATGTCCAGCCAGACAATATCTTGCATGACGATGAATTGGAGGCTGTGGTGGCTAATTTTGGTTTGATAAGGCCATTGGCTCATAAGGAGTCATATGCCTCCACGTCATCTATTAGACCAACGCCAGGTAACATAGCCATAGAGTATTTAAGCACAAGTAGGGAATTAGAGAAAGGTCAAGTTTACTTTTTCTACATCGTCCTGTTGGAGCTTATATGCAGTACAAGATTCTGGGAATTCAGGAATCAGCCAATCAAACCAAGGGACGCACAATGCACTGTTGAGTTTGTGAGTTTAGTTGAGTCGTGGTTAATATTGTTTCAGAATTCAAATGTTTTTAGTGGAATGTGATTTGCTTCAACTTTGGCTAAAATTGCAAGTCAAAACATATTTTCGAGAGAAAAAATTTCGTAAGTTGGTAGACCCTAACTTTAAGCCAACATATGATCAGCGACATCTTGAAAAAATTGTTGACCACGTTCTTTCATGCATAGAAAAGCTACGAGCTAGTAGACAAAATATGGCGGACATAGTGGAGGTATTATGTGAAGTAATACATTAACAAAAATGGTGAGCCCATTTTCTTTCTACTCCCCATTTTTGTTTATTTATGTCATTTTCGGTCTACTAGTAAGTAGCTCTTCTATACAATAAACAAGGAGTTGAACCACATTCTCGAGCTCTAGCTTGCGGACAATATGTTAGCTCTAATTCAAGACCTACAAATGTAACATTTTTAGGAATATAATGCTTCTTTGCGAATGGATTAAAGTTTCATATGCTTTGTTAATTAAGAACGCTGAAACTATAGTTGAAGATTATTACCTAATTACAGTTGAAAACTATCACTTAGTTACAATTGAAGTAGTATATCACCTATCTACAAGTAGTGATTTTTGGGACTCTGGCGTGCTTGAACAGTAAGCACGCCGGTGATGTGGCATATGCCACATTTGTCCAAATAAAAAAATAAATAATAATTAAAAAAAATATAAAAAACGAGTGCGACCCATCCCTCAACCATTTCATTTTCCCCCAAAATTTTTACCCCAAACCTATTCTCCCTCCACCGGCACCGGCGCCGTGATCCCCCATCGAAACTGGCACTGTGATCTCCTTTCCCCACCATCATTGCCGCCGAAGACCCCAAACCCTTTCCTTTCCCCCTTCTTCTTCCCTAACCCATTTTCTTCCCCCACCGGCACCTTGCATCCTCTCCTCTCCCTAATGTCACCGTTGCCGACGACCACCTCCACTTCCTTCCATCACCTCCGGCCAGAACCCATGCCCCCACGAGAGGCAGCTCTTCCCCCAAAACCCTCATTTTTCTGAAACCCAAAATGAGAAAGTAGTCTGCCATCTTCATCACCACCTACGACTACTACCTCCACTACCACAATGGAACTAACAATGGGCTCCACAAACGATTGGAAGGCCACCGACACAATTCATTCTGCAAGCCCCAGCTCGACATATTTGGCCACGCATCCACCTACTGCTACCCTCAATCATGGCCAATCCCCTTCGCTCACTCCTCCATCAATTGCTGCCCCAAATTGTGGTAAGCTCACACTCCTTAAAATTTTTTACTTTGAACACTAATCCTTAAAAATTGTAATTGTAATGCGTGTGTTAGGGTTAATGTGCTGGAAATGCAGAATGTAATGTTCACAGCCCTGCTCATTTTATGTTATAGAATTCTGAAAATAAAATTTGTTGCTGCCTTGCCTTAGGAATTGAAGATAGTGTAATGACTCAAGTACACATTAAATTGTAGAATTTCCATTGCCTTTTGATTTATATATTTGTAAGTGTCAAAACTATTAAGTACTTGTAGGGTTCAAAAGAAATCACAAAGTTTATTGCAACTGGGATGGAGAAGTTCGCATTAGCACCTATTGGTGGTGGCACTTTTGATTGTGTAATGTTTTGCTTTTAAGAACCTAGTTTTTTCTGTTTCTCTCTCAGTCTCAAATTTTTTTTTTTTTTCCATTGTCCAAAGAAATTATGTACTTGCTTGTCTCCCTTATCTATTCAATTTTTTTTTTTTTATAATTTACGCAGATTTGTTTAATTTGCTAACTTATAAATTTGTTTTGTTGTAGGATACATGTTTCAACCTCTTCGACTAGGCGATTGAACATGCTGTTTTGTTTCTTTTTTAAAGCACTTTCTTTTTTGTTCAACTAGTGCTTTTAGTAGATGATACTACATTTTGAGTATGTAGTTGTCTAATGGTAGTGAATAGTTTTTGTAGTATCAATTAGTTGGAATGGTGTATAGTTTTTGTAAGTATGAAATAGTTGGAATGGTGTATGGTTTTTGTAAGTACTGAACTTGTGGAATGGTTTTTGTATGGTTTTATTAAGCGTGGAATAGATGGACACCACTACTTCTGACTACAACAGGTACCTTTCTATTTACTGTTCCTACCATGTATTTCTAAATCAATTATTTTGTTATACTGTATTAAATGACATTAATTCAAGGGTATGAGAGTTGATTTGTATAGCACAATGATAGAACCTTTTGTTTTGTTTCATTTTTTATATGTAAGCATGTGGTCAATCTGTTTATTCAATTAAATAGCTGGAGAGCTTCATTGTGATCCTATTCATTTACCAACAGGTACACCGAAATTTCTTATTACTTGACTTGTTAGGTTGTACTGCTCTTCCTATATTGACCTGAAATTTTTTTTCCATTTATTCATTAATAGGTAAAGCTAGGGCTATACAAAATAACCGCATACCACTTGCCGGCCGAGTACCGACCGATATTGACCGTCACGGCTTAACTGACGGCCAGTAGGCGCTAGACTTTTTCTATTTCCTACGAACTCGGTTCGGTAGGCGGAATAACATTTCTAACTGACCGACATCGTCGACCGACTTTACCGACTGTCTTTTTCCATTTCTTTGCTTAAATATATAGTCATATGAAAGGTTAGCAAAGATTACTACATTACCGATTGTCACCATAATCACGTCGGTAACGGAAAAGAAGGTTGGCAGAAGAAGTCAGTGAAAATTATGACTTTATCGACCATGGCGGTGCAAAATGCGAAAATGCCATTTTTCATAACCGATTTATCCGACTCCCAGACCTAGGTAAAACTATCGTGTTGATTTGTTATATTACGGAAATATTTAATGAAATATATTTGCTTATTGGATTGCATTTTTTTTTTTTACGTTTTAAATCGTCAATGAAGTTACAAATGCTCTAATTTTGGACTTAAAATATATAAACAAAGGACCATGTATGTCAACGCCACAGAGAGTGTGTGTATTGGACTTCTTCTATGTTTTGGATTTTTTTTTTCTTTTTTATTTATTTAGAAGGAATAATAGATTTATGCAAACTAGTCAATTGTGATAGATCTACAGGATGGGATGAACTGCATGCCTCTTTTTCACTTATGTTTCCAATTCCTTTCGCTTATACTTTTATAAAGCCTCTTACAAGCATGTTTTGTCATTGTAATCTTTCATCCATTTAAAATTTCTATATTCCTCAAAGTTATAATTGAGTTTGATTTTTTAAACAAATTTTGGAAATGATTTATCATTGGCCTCTTTCTTTCGGTGAGTGGAATTTTGACTGCCTCTAATACGTTTTGAATATATCATATGACTTAAACATGGTGAGTTTATTCCTACCATCTCCGTAAATGTTAACTTGCTATCTATTTATTCTTATTGCAGTTATTTAACATGTTTTGTTCTTTTTCATTTTATATTGTTAAGGTTTAAGTGTTTTAAATTCTTGTAGGCATCTCATGAATGATGGAACCTGTTAGAAGATCTTGGAGCTTGGGGACAGTGTTGTTGATTTTGGTTGACGATGCTACTAGTTTGTAGTTTCAAATTATATATTGTTGTACGAGTTTATTATGTTAAGATTGACTTGGAAGGTTTATGAAGCTTCCTACTTTTTTAGTGTTTTGAGGATGGACATGACATTGCATGTTTAAAAGTATTCATCTTTGTGTTTTTTTTTTGGTTGGTGTCTTTTTGATTGCAAGATCTTAAACATAAAATTAAACAATTGTAAATGTGAAAATAGTACAATATACAAGGAAAAAAAAAAAGATAAAGAAAGAAAGAAAGTAGAATAAGACAAAACCCCATTTTTTTTTTCTCCATCTTTGAGTTATCCAAAAAGAAAGAGATTGTGCTGGAGTGCTGAGGTTGAGAGTGGCTTAATCTAACCTTCTACTAGCTGTAACTTATAGCTTATAAGGATGGTCATTCATGTATAATGGTAAGCTTCTTTTTTTATTTTAAGTGAGTGAGTCCATGAATGAGCAAGAGATCATCAACAAATTAACCATCGGCAAGGGAAATGGGAGGAAATTGCTTAAATTATCTTCTTTAATCAAGCCAATAAATGTCGCCCCCTTATAAAATAATATTAATAAAATCTACTTCTCTAAATTACTAGCCTTAGGTTGTTCACTTCTTCTCAAGAAAAAAGTAAAGAAACTGGTAACTAATTTGGCAACCTTGTAGGTAGGAAGTATCCTGTTAGACAACAAAGACATAATAGCTTTGATCCTAATATCACAATTTATGTATGTACTATTCCTTATCTATTGCTACATTTGATTCCTGACCAAGTTGCATTTCTCATGTTCTCTTGAGAGTAGCAATCATAGAACTTTTATGTGAAATCAATATTCAATTAAGCATCATTCAAATTCACATAAACACAAACAAATTAAAAACCACCACATGATTTTGAGTGATTAATTAAGCTTTGGTGGAGTAGTATTCATCAGCCATACATATTGAAACTTAATAAATATTCTTAGTGGGCGCATGTTAATAAACTTAAAAACCACCACACAAGTGTGGTAACGAGCACATGTACAATGATGTGCTCAGGTACATGCAGCTTCGGCTCCTCCAAGACCAAAACTGAATTGGCCTTCTTGTAAACTATATAGAGCAGCATCAAAACAAGGCCGAAGAGAAAATCCACTGTATTTGGAAGCTGCATGTTGATGATGCCAAGAACAAAATGTTAATATAGTAACATGCTAACAAGATAAAATTAATAATAATAAATAAATAAATAAAAATCTGCCAGGCAAAAAAATAATAATAAATAAATAAATAAAAGAGTTCAAGGCTTTTAAATTTTAGTAAATAAATTAGATGGGCAAAGAAGAAGATTGTATGGGACTTGCTTGTGGATTGGACTAGATTTTCTGCTTTCTGCGACTCAATTGTTTTGAATGGAATCTTTACATCAACCTGCAAGAAAGGTGAAAGATACATGGAGAATTAATACATTTTTTATGAGAATAGCAGCACTACTATGTACCGACAAACAAAAAACCAAATCAATATTCTTAGTGGGTTTTGATTGACTTGTACAATTACATACATATTGAAACTTTCTGACAGCATAGGCTAAGCTGCATGTTGATGATGCGAAGACTTTTCAACAACGTCAAAAGTCAACACATGCAGAAAATTGCACCTAAGCTGTTAAACATCAAACAATATGCAAATAATTAATGCCACATGTGATTTCCTCCCATTTTCTGCATGCAATAATTTTTGTATATTTTTCAGTGTATATATTATGATGAATTCCCATAATAAAAATACTTTATGTTGCCACAAATAAATTTCCCCTTTCAGTTTCTGGATGCATGTTGCAACCAATTGACATTCTATAGCCCTCCACAAATTCAAAAACTGGGACATACCTGGTTAATGAGTTAAATCACAATGAAACTCTTCAGCTTTTTAGTATCATAAATGGATGAATCATATACTCATCTATGGAAAATAAAATAGAAAATTAAATTCCGTCAATGTGTTATCCAAGTCAAAAGTTAGTGTAATAATTCTTTCAATGTTGGTCAACAATTGATTTGAAAATACCTAATGGATACAGTAAATAGATGGGTAGTTGTTGTAGCCAAAAGTGGTTTGCATCTATTTAATGCTTACAAAAACTATACACCATTCCACATGTGCAGCACTTACAAAAAACATGCACCATTCTAACTATTCCACACTTGCAAAAACTATACACCACCATCAACCAAAAAAGAGCAATGGTTCCAAAAAAATATTGTAACATGGACCAAAAGCACTAGCTGAACAAAAAAGAGCAATGCATTCAAAAAAACAAGGATATTTGAGCTAAAGAAGCTGGTTTGGAAGGATTAGGAGGCTTGCTCTCTTCCTCTATCCCCATCGAGCTGTTTCAAAAAAAGAAACCTTCAACTTATGCTTTTTATGACAAGATCACTTATATCCGCAATAATATCTATATATAACCGTCTTAGTTGATAGAGTAACTAGAGAAGGTACACTAGAAAAATCTAATACAACATCTTGTTTAGCCAACCTGAAAACAAATTTGCATCCATAAATGTCAAATCAATAAAACACAAACACTTTATTTGCTTACTGGGGAGGGAGGGGGGAGGGGGGGGGGGGGGGGGGGGGTAAGGAAATAAATTCAAGGGGCTACTTCCAATTTTGATCAAAAGTAAACAATTATGATGGAATGTACATGACACACCACATTTCTATTGAATTAGGTATCATATTTAGAAGTGCTGCATTCTTCAATAAGCATTAACAATACATAAATGTTCAAAATTTTCTACCATCTTTTTTTGTTTTTGTTTGCATATTCTTTAATGATTTTGAGCATCCAAAGCAAGCTACAATGAAGTAAACCATCACTAACCCCAAACAAAACACAGTTCTAATACCGGGCAACTTTACGGAAACTATCTCAATAGAAGAAAAATCAAGTCATTAAACTTGCAGCTACACGGGCTAAAAATATTAAAATCAAAGCACGGAAAAGCTTCAGATTTAGAACATTTTGCATCATTTTTAGCGAGTTGTCTTTTTCCCACTGATAATAAGCTCTGATATTTTTTTTTAAAAAAATTATTAGTCTTATGCAATGATTTTCCGTTTCTGAGTGCTTTCCTTGCCTTATCTACTGATTTTTGTTTTTTTTTCAAAAGCAACTTGTTCCACCTAGTTTTGTATTAGGCACTATTGAGACTACATATCTAGGCCATGCCACTTTTAAGAGTTATAAGTCAAGACAAATACTTCTTTGATGGTATTTTGGAGGCCAACAACATCTTCAAATGGAGATGTCTTGCAAACAAGGAAGAGTTTTATAAGGACTAAGAAAAAGGGACATGAAGTAGGAAGTGTTTGAAATACATCATTTATAGATGTGACTTGAGATAAATTGTTAGATGACATTGATTCAATGTGGTCCACTAAGTCTTTTAGATTTTGTTCAGTTTGCCACAAGATTGTTCTCTTTTACCTTTGACCTTGTCCATTTTATGTCATGTTGCTTTTATTTCTTTCTATCTTGATTTCTTGTTGCTAACTTTCATCTGCAGATTTTCATTATTATACATGTAGTAGCTGTTGTGTATTTTATCAAATGGATTCTCTCCAAAAATGTTCAAAGTTGATGTTACCTTTGTTATATCTATTGGCTTGTACGCTTCCATTATTTAGTTTCTTCAATATTTGTTTAATATGGCAGAACACATACACCAAACAAATTCAAACCAAACCAACTAGTGTGAAAAAAAAAAAAAAAAAAAAAAAAAAAAAAGGCAATTTGGTGGCATTTTTGTTAACAAATGACGGCACAAATTGGCGAACAAAGTGGTCGACCGGTAGTAGATGATCAAGGGAAAACCCAGAGATCAAACAATAAGCAACCCAAATATCCAAAGATCAAACAAAAATGTACGCACAGCTAAAATTAACTAGAAAAATCAAACAAGAAAATCAAGGAAAAACCGAAAGATCCAAGACACACAAATGGAATTTACCAGAACCCCAGAAACACAATCACAGCTTCTTTGCAAAACCATTCAGAAAAACCAACCCACAACATATGGAAATGATTTTCAAAGAAAGGAAAAGAAAAGGTACCTCGTAGTGGTGCTCCATGAAGACAGGACAACGAAATGTGTTTAGGGGGAGTGGTTTTGGGCTCGGCGGCGGCAGTGACGATGGGGAAAAAGCTGCCTCTCACTTTTCTATGCTACTTTCTCATTTTAGGCTTCAGAAAAATGAGGGTTTTCGAGGAAGAGCTGCCTCTCGTGGGGGAACGGGTTCCGGCCGGAGCTGATGGAAGGAAGTGGAGTAACAGTGGGGAGAAGAGAGGACGCACGATGCCGGTGGGGGAAGAAAATGGGTTGGGGAAGAAAAAGGGGGAAAGGAAAGGGTTTGGTGTCGTCGGCGGCAATGACAGTGGGGAGAGGAGATCACAGCGCCGGTGTCGGTGGAGGGAGAATCTGGGTGGAGGGAGAATAGGTTTGGGGGGAAAATTTTTGGGGGAAAATGAAATGGTTGGGGATGGGTCACACTTGTTTTTGATATATATATAAACTCGGTAGACGTGGCATGTGCCACGTCACCAGCGTGTTTATTGTTTAAGCATGCCGGAGTCCCAAAAATCACTACTCCCAATATACAGTTGAAGTAGTCTATCAGCTATCTATAGTGGAAGTACACTAATACCTTGCTATAATTAAAGACTATTCACTTATCCCTAGTTAAAGACTATCTACAATTGAAAGTTATTACATATTTATATCCTCATAACATACATGATTTGTACAGGTACAAACCATAACAGGCATGATTGAGGCTACTTGTTGCGCAACCATGTCAATAATTAAATACTTTGAAAGGGTTCTTGATGAACTCTCTGCTGCTACTTGAGATATATGTTGTTGCATACAAATATTTTGTTACTTCATAGTTATATGGATTGTTCTTTTCTAAGCCCACCTCGGAGAACAAGTGTCTCTTTGCATAGCGGGAAAGTCCACAATTGATAGACTTCTCATCGCCAATGAAGGCATCTAAAATAGCCTCAATCAGTCCATGATAGATCAACCAGTCCACGAGCGTCTTCTTGTTGTTAGAGTGGCAATGGCAAACGTAGTCTGGATGAGGGTTTGTCGGATGAGCATTAGGAGCCCAAACAAACCAGGTATGACCTGGCATCGGTCGAAGCTGCTGTCCACTATGGTAGCCATCTTGTTATGGCCCTGGCTGTTAGTGGAGATGTTGTATTATCATGTGGAGCTTCGAAGGCAGTCTTGTCATTTGCCTTGGGTGTCGGTGGACGAATCGCCTTGTGTGGAGCTCCGTGGGCCGTCTTGTCATTTGCCCAGGGCGCCAGTGGAGGCGTCGCCTTGTGTAGAGCTACTGGGGTCGTCTTGTAGTTTGAACTACACTTAAAGTACTAAGTTATTCCTCTCTGCCATTTTTCTCAAAACAACAAAGAGCCTTCCCTTTCTTGGAACCACAATGACCCTCACTCTCACTCTCATGCTACTCTTTTTCATGACCGTAGCCAGAGCCATCCTTTTATTGGAAACTGGAACGCATCCACCTGCCCTCGGAGCTCCACACAGGGCAATACCTCCACCGACACCTAGGGCAAAAAAATAAGATGGCCCTCAGAAGGATGGTTGTGCATCATGTAGCCTCAATCATGTGTGTTATGGTTTATACTTGTACAAATCATGTTAGTTATAAAGAAAAAAATATGTGATAATATTCAACTGTAGATAATCTTCAACTATGACTACGTGATAGTCTTCAACTGTAGTTAGGTGATATACTACTTCAACTGTTGATAGGTGATAGACTACTTCAACTATAGCTAGGTGATAGTCTTCAAATGTAGCTTGGTGATAATCTTCAATTGTAGATAGTTGATAGACTTCAATCGTAGATATGTGATAATCTTCAATTGTAAATAGTCTTTAACTATGACTAAGTGAAGAGTCTTCAACCGTAGATAGGTGATAGACTACTTCAATTGTAGCTGGATGATAGTTTTCAACTGTAAATTGGTGATAAACTTCAACTATAGATAGGTAATAGACTTCAATTGTAGATAAGTGATAATCTTCAACTGTAGATAGGTGATAGACTTCAACTATGTAGTTAGGTGAATATACTCTAACAATAGAAACAGACGACGCAAGACAATTAAAAACTGATAATTCTATTGAATCATGTGACAAATATCTGCAAATTACCTCTTGACTGACGTTTGAGGGTTTAGATACGAAATTGTCATGGTAGAAATAATTAAAACTATATATAGTCGGTTGAATATACATTCTAAAGGAAAAGCAAGACTCTTATTGGACATGTAGAGGTATATCAAAAATCTTTCAGTTGTTGTAACACAAATTCCAAGTAATAGAAGAATGTGTTGGTGCATGGCATGATTTATTATCTCCACTTCCTTCTTAAATACGTCCACACCCCATATAATTTTTATTTCCTTTATGTTTTTTAACCACCACAAGCCTTCCATCTTTAAGGTAGATAGAGCTGACTATATGTATAAATATAATAATGTTTTGAGTCTCCAATAATAATAGAACAATTTATCTTTATACATGTGATCTCCATTGTAGCAACGACGACTTTGGATTTGGGAAGGAGAAAAAGAATTTCCAAGGGTGCTATGAGAGGCTTACATTATTTACATGAGGTGAGTGACCCCAAGATTATTCACCGAGATGCACAGCCAAATAATATCTTGCTTAACGATGAATTAGAGGTTGTGGTGGCTGATTCTGGTTTGATAAGGCCGATGGCTCATGAGGAGTCACATGCCTCCATGTCGTCTATTAGAGCAACGCCGGGTTACATAGCCCTAGAGTATTTAAGCACAAGTAGGGAATTAGAGAAAGGCCAAGTTTACGTATTCAGCGTCGTCCTGTTGGAGCTTATATGCGGTACAAGATTCTGGGAATTTAGAAATCAACCAATCAAACCAAGAGACAGACAATGCACTGTTGAGTTTGTGAGTTCAATTGAATCGTGGTTAATATTGTTTCAAAATTTGAATATTTTTAGTGGAATGTGATTGCTTCAACTTTGGCTAAAATTGCAAGTCAAAAAATATTTTTGAGAGAAAAAGTTTCGTAAGTTGGTAGACCTTCACTTAAAGCCAACATATGATTAGCGACAGCTTGAAAAAATTGATGAGCACGTTCTTTCATGCAACTAGTAGACAAAATATGGCGGACATGGTGGAGGTATTATTTGAAGTAATACATTAACAAAAATGGTGAGCCCATTTTCTTTCTACTCTCCATTTTTATTCGTTTATGCCATTTTCGGTCTACTAGTTAGTAGCTCTTCTATACAAGAAACAAGGAGTTGAATCATAGAGCTCGCGGATCATATGTTGGCTCTAATTCAAGACCTACAAACGTATGAAACATTTTTAGGAATATAATGCTCCTTTGCTAATGGATTAAAGTTTCAAATGTTTTCTTAATTATGAACGATGAAACGATAGTTGAATATTATCACCTAATTACAATTGAAGACTATCACCTAGTTACAATTGAAGTAGTCTATTTATAGTTGAAGTAGACTATCACATTGCTATAGTTAAAGACTATTCACTTATTCATAGTTAAAGACTATCAACAGTTGAAAGTTATTACTTATTTATATCCTCATAACATACCTGATTTGTACAGGTACAAACCACAACAGGCATGATTAAGGACAATTAAATACTTTAAATGGATTCTTGATGAACCGTTGCCACTACTTGAGATATTTGTTGTAGCATAAAAATATTTTGTAACTTCATAGTTATATGGATTGTTCTTTCTAAGCCCACCTTAGAGAACAAGTGTCTCTTCGCATAGTTGGAAAGTCCACAATTGATAGACTTCTCGTCACCAATGTAGGCGCCAGAAATAGCCTCAATCAGTCCACAAAAGATCAACCAGTCCACAAGTATCTTCTTGCTGTTAGATTGGCAATGGCAAATGTAGTCCGAATGGGGGTTTGCCAAATGAGCATTAGGAGGCCCAAATAAACTGGGTATGACCTGGTACCGGTCGAAGTTGCTGTCCACTCCGGTAGCCGTCTTGTCATCGGCCCTGGCTAGTGGTGGAGATGCCATATTGTCATGTGGAGCTCTGGAGGCCGTCTTGTCATTTTCCCTGGGTTCCGGTGGAGGCGTCGCCATGTGTGGAGATAAGGGGGCCGTCTTATCATTTTAACTACGCTTAAAGTACTAAATTATTCCTCTCTACCATTTTTCTCATAACAACAAAGAGCCTTCCATTTCTCGGAACCACAATGACCCTCACTCTCACTATCATGCTACTTTTTTCATGACTGTAGTCGGAGCCGTCCCTCCACCGGCAACTGGAACGCCTCCACCCGCCCCCGTAGCTCCACACAAGGCAGCACCTCCACCAGTACCCAGGGCAAATGTCAAAAAGGCCCTCGGAGGGATGGCTGCGCATCTTGTAACCTCAATCATGTCTGTTATGGTTTGTACCTGTACAAATCATGTATGTTATGAAGACAAAAATATGTGATAATCTTCAATTGTGTATGATAAGCGCCAAATGTTGCACATTCAAGCCCCTTAATTTACATATGTTAATTCCTTAGCATTGTTATTTGTTTGATTTTGTTTTGTTTTTGTGTTTTAGGTCTTATTTGACAAACCATTGAAAAGTGGGCTTAAAAGGGCAAAAAGCTAGGCATTCTGGATCTAGGATCGAGCGCAGCATTCCTAGGCTCGAGCGCACCAAATCTTGGATCGAGCGCACATGGGCGTACAGTGCACGGCAAGACTCTTTTTCCTACTTGAGCTTGGTTTTCAGTCTCCCAATTGGACTGGGAGACTGACTTCCGACTTTTTGAGGATTTCTAGGGTTTTAGGGTTTTCCAATTCCCTATAAATAGGGCTCTAAACATTGTAAACAAACAGACCGCTTCCTAGAGTTAGAAATCAGAAATTGTCTTTAGAGCTTAGAAGATCAGGAGCGGCTAAACCCCTTTGTGGGGTGTTGATGTAACCCGATCAAAGCACAATGGTTTGATTGTATTTAATTTCTAGATTTTCAATTTATGCATGTTGATTGTATAACTATGAGGATTGTTACAATTGATTTCTGTTCTTTATATTAAATGCAATTGTTCTTAAATTCCAAAATCAATATTTGTGAAATTCTTCTCTTGTCTTAGAAAGTATTTTACTTTTATTGATCTCAAATCATTCTTGTTTTCTATGATTATGAGAATGATGGTTATACAATGGGATTAATTGGCATATGATCAATAGGATTTGATAGGCCATGCCTAGGGAAGACGGATTGTACTACACCCTAGTTTAGTGTAATTTAGGTAGACAGTCCGTGCCAACCGAAGATGGGTTATACTTATTCATTGATTGTATGTATCCTATTAAAGAATTTGATAATTTATACCTAGGGAAGACGGGTCGTACCGCATCTTAGTGGTTAGGTGGACGATCTGTGCCAACCGAAGATAGATTATGCTTATTCTTTAATAAGGTAGTTTCTTGTTTATTTATAACATGCATAGAATGAATTTCTGGGATTAATTATGATTAACCATTGTTGTGCGGATAGAGGTGAAGTCAATACCCTACACTCTCTCTCCTATTTTAAATCTCTTTTATTTTCATGCACTTTACTTTTAAAGAAAATCAAATCAATTATCTTTTTAATTAAGTTAATTTTAATCTTTCGAATTTGATAACAAAACCCCTGTAGTCCTTGAGGTTCGACACCCTCTCTATAGCCGTATCCTACAAAGATTCATCCTATTGCGAGTGGTTATTTTTATAATTGATATTTTTGGTCACAAAAATACCACATCAGTGTATAGTCTTCAACTATGACTAAGTGATAGTCTTCAGCTGTAGTTAGGTGATATACTACTTCAACTGTAGATAGGTGATAGACTACTTCAACTATAGCTAGGTGATAGTCTACAATTGTAGCTTAGTGATAATCTTCAACTGTAGATAGTTGATAGACTTCAATTGTAGATATGTGATAATCTTAAGTTGTAGATAGTCTTTAACTATGACTAAGTGAATAGTCTTCAATCGTAGATAGTCTTTAACTATAACCAAGTGAATAGTCTTCAACCGTAGATAGGTGATAGACTACTTCAACTATAAATAGGTGATAAACTTCAACGGTAGATAGGTAATAGACTTCAGCTGTAGATAGGTGATAATCTTCAACTATGTAGTTAGGTGAATATACTCTAACAATAGAAAGAGACGTAAGACAATTAAAAACTTATCATTCTATTGAATCATGTGACAAATATATGCTAATTACCTCCTAACTAGCGTTTGAGGGTCTAGATCCGAAATTGTCATGGTAGAAATAACTAAAACAGTATTATATATGGTAAACTTTTCTTTTCTTTTTTTGAGAAAAATCTTTTTTCATTAATCAAGAAAATGCTTGTTTAGCAAGTACAAGTTCATGGATACAGGGTGGAAAACCTCCTACCCACAGTTGTCTCTGTGTAAATGATAAAGCAAACTTAGCAAGATTGTGAGCTACCCCATTGGCCTCTAGTGGAATGTGTTCCACCCGCCATTCCTGTAGTGTCTTCAAGTTCTTAACAGCTTCCTGTATGACATGCCCAAAGCGGCCTCCACGTTTGTCCTCCTGTCTTAGAGCGTTGACCACCATGAGTGCATCTCCCTCGAACCATACCTTATCCCACCCCATCAGGAGACACATTGCAATTGTTGTCTAGCAAGCTAGCGTTTCTACCCCTTCTGTTTCGGTCGTCATGGATTTTCAGTCGCACATAACAGCCAACACCCGTCCTTCAAAGTCGCGAGCAACTCCTAATTCCACTGTTTTCCGTCACTCATCAAGGAAAGCATCCCAGTTGCGTTTCACTACATTTTCTGGAGGTTTGGACCACTTTATTCCTGCCATCACAGAATATCCCTTATTTTCCTTCCTAACCGCCATTGCTACGTTGTAAGCTTCTACTTGTTTCCTGGCATTGCTCACCATCATTGTTAAAGACACCATCTCTCCTTGATACATTACCCCATTTCTTCGAAGCCAAATTAGTCTGGCGACCAAGGCACACAATTGCATCTCTATATCATCTAACGTCCTTTGCAGTGTGTCATAAATGGTTATGAAATCTTCTTCAACGCTTGAAAATTTCTAAAACTTCCTACCACATTCCATCTACACGTCTCTTGCAGACATGCAGCTCCAAAGTATGTGTCCTGGTGATTCTTCCTCCCTTCCACACAGTGGGCATAATGAGTCAGTTGTGATTTTTCTATGATGGAGATTGGCCTTGTTCGGTAGGATGTTGTGGCATACTTTCCACAAAAACGTTTTTACCACTTGTGGACCCTGTATTCTCCATAAAGTCCCCCAAAGTTCTTCGACTGGTTGTCCTCGCGATCCATAGCCTCTATCCTTCTCCATAATCTCTTTGCCCAAATGTTAGGCACTTATAATTGAAAAGTGTCCAATTTGTGTGCCATTCTATATAAGTTTATCTAGCTGTCTTCTAGAGCAGAGAAGCAGGCTACTGATTTTATCCACTTCCTCATGGTTGAATAATTCCCGCAGGAGTGGAGCATTCTATTCTTGTTGGCCCTCCTTAAAAAGCTTGCACACCTATGCATCAAGAGGCAAAATGCTACTAGGTGATTGAATTGCATTTGTAGTTGGAGATGAGATCCAACGATCACCCAAAATCTTTATTGTTTGTCCATCACCTACTCGCCATATGATACCCTCCTTAATCAATTCTTTTGCCTTCCATATACTTCGCCATGCATAGGAAGGTTGGGAACCCAGTTTGGATTCGAGAAAATTACCCCTTGGATAATAATTTGCCTGCAAAACTTAGGCCATCAAAGAAGTGGTGTATTTTAGTAAACATCATCCTTGTTTTGCTAGCATAGCTTGGGTGAAACACTCAATGTCTCTGAAACCCAAGCCACTTTTCTTCTTTGTAAAGCCCATCCGGTTCCAAGTCATCCATGTTATCCGGGATAGGTTGTCTTTATGCCCCCACCAAAACCTTGCCATCAAAAAGTTAATTTTCTTACATAAAGACTTTGGTAATTGAAAGACACTCATCGTGTAGGTAGGGATTGCCTGAATGACCACTTTGAGGAGCACTTCCTTTCCAGCCTAAGATAAAAAATTTTCCTTCCACCCATTTAGACAATCCCAAATTCTCCCCTCAATATTCTTGAAAGAGCGAATCCGGGATCGCCCAATTAAGGATGGGAGGCCAAAATATTTCTCATAGCAATGTGTGGAATTAGCCCCTACCATCAATTGAATTATTTCCCAAGTCCTTGGACTAGTGTTTTTGCTGAAAAAATAGGGACGTCTTATCCCTATTAAGGTGTTGTCCCGAGGCTTTTTCATAAGTGTCAAGTATCCCCTGCAATTTTGACCATTCCCCTAGAGTAGCCCTATGAAATAGCAAACCGTCATCTGCAAAGAAAAGATGACTAAGCCGCACCCTCCCCTTTAGATAGATAGCCCCGTACTCTCCTTTTTGGTCTCTGCTTTTCGTAATGAGTTACTAAGGCCCTCCGCACATAAAGTGAACAGGTAAGGTGAAAGTGGGTTGCCTTGTCGGATTCGCCTCGTAGGGAAAAAACACCCATGAGGTTGTCCATTGATCAAGACTGAGAAAGAAACCGTGCGTACACAGGTCATAACCATCTGGATCCACCTTGATGCAAACCCCATTTTCCGCATTATTTCCTCTAAAAGAGCCATTCCACCTTGTCATACGCCTTGGTCATGTCCAACTTGATCGCCATAAACCATTTTCTCCTTTTTTTCCTCCCATTCACGGTATGTAACGCCTCAAAAGCTACCAAGATATTATCCATAATTAATCTTCCTGGGATGAAAGTGCTTTGGAATGGGGAAATGAAATGAGGTACCACCCTTTTCAACCTGTTAGCAATCACTTTCGCAATAATATTATAAAGTATATTACATAGGCTTATGGGCCGAAATTCTATAACAGTGCTAGGTTTTTTCTTCTTGGAAATCAAAGTTATGTAAGTACTATTAAGAGCATCGTCAAAAACCCCTCCATTTAGAAAACCCAAAACCGCTGCACATACCTCAAGGCTCACCGTGGACCACGACTGCTGAAAGAAAACCACCGTGAACCCGTCAGGCCTCAGAGATTTCAATGGTGCCATCTATGTTAGGGTTGTCTCCACCTCGCTACTCGTGAATTCAGCCAAGAGGGTTTCATTCATTTATGTTGTAACCGTGGCTTGAAGGCCTTCAAGGCATTCCATGATTCCCTCCGTTCCTTCTGACATATATAGCTGCTGAAAAAAATTAACAAAGGTTGTACTTACTCCCTGCTTATCCCTTCATTCTATCCATGCAGCATCTTTTATAACATGGATTTTGTTTGTACGTCATCTCTGGGAAGCCCAAGCATGGAAAAGGGAGATGTTATTGTAACGACCCCGATGGGCAAGTCAATTAACTAGTAATTGATTCCATAGTTCGTCTCCCATCCCTATCATAGACTTGGGAATTTTAACATCTCATAGACAGGAGACCTTAGTGGAAGACTTTCTAAACTATAGAAATAGAGAGCATTACATACACAACCACACATTCATATACCAGAGTAAACAAAATATCTCATAATATAAAGATAATCATTAAATGTATTGGTTATCAGACCATCATCAAATAAGGTTACAACCCATAATATAATTGTCTTAACAAAATATCACAAATCAAATCCTAAGTTTAAGCAAAGCTAAAGAGATAACAATCCCGATCATGTCTGCTCGGGTGGTTCCTCCATCAGTCCACATAGAATGTAACCAAACTGGATCCATGTCCTCCAAAATGACTCGAATAAGATCCTACGCAATCACCCACGTCTGGTCTGAATGCATCTTCGTCTAAGATAGCTAAATCACGCAATTATTCATAATGGAAGGGGAAAAACATAAAATAAAGGGGTAAGTCTAAAGACTTAGAAAATATTAATGCATAGAATGCCCATGCCAATTTTTGTAATGAACTCTGGTTTTTATAAAGTATGCAACAAGTCCATTATGATAGTTTTCCATAGATGTGATATAGGTATAAGATATATGCATATGATATAAAGTAGCAGTCATAGTTCAACAGTATGGTATACCTGAGATATTACCTATTCTCAGTAAGGTTAGCGCTGTCCCTAGTGACCTGTAATACAACATGGGTGCCCCGGATATTGTACACTACCGTATATAACACTAGCAGCACAATCAGGTCCGACCTCGGGTGGCCCACACCGTTAATGATGTCTGTCTTGAAGTGACCGCCCATTAAGGATGCGCCGGCCACGAAACAACCATTGGATCCAAAGCCCATCAAATTTCAATCCTCCATTTCATGTGATTGTCCATCTGCCACATCACTAAAAATATGGGCCAATTCCTCCTCTAGCACACGGCTATATAAGCTCACGGCTTCAATTGTAAATGCTTATAATACCTTTCATTAGAATTCTAACAAGCTTTAAATACAATACCAAATGCGAGAAATAACTACTCACTACCCACAACATAAGATAACTTATATGGTTGAGACCCACTATCACTTAACTTCACCTAAGACAATTGCCCGCTAACAATAATTGCCCACTCCAATTATGGAGATGATCAATTTTAGAGCGTGTTTTCAATTGTGTTTAAGAAATATATCTTTTTAGTAAAAAAATACTTTTTTTGACAAAAGCTTCATTTTTAAGCTTTTGTCAAAAGTACGTTAGGCTTTTTAAACCCTTCAAAGCACTTTTAATTTTTTATACCAAACATATACTTTTTTCTTTAAACGGACTTTTTGAATGTTAAATGCACTTTTAGGCCACTCAAACAAGCCCTTAGTGCATTTAGAGCATGTTTGAGAAATAGAGCATTTAAGTCAAAAAACGCTTTTTGACAAAAGCTTCATTTTTTAGCTTTTGCCGAAAGTATATTTTGACAATTTTTTTTGGACTTTTTAAACCTTTAAAAACGCTTTCAATTTTTTTTACCAAACGAGCATTTTTTTTTCCTTTAAACAGACTTTTTAAGTGTTAAACGTACTTTTAAGCCTCTCAAATATGCACTCAAACATGCCTTTCGGAGTGCAAACTTGTCAAAAATTTTGCAAAAAAAATTAGACAATATTACCCTCCAAAATGTAGTAAATGAATATCTCCATTTCAAATTTCTTAAATATATTAACCATGATTAGGCCCATAACAATTTTTTTTATTAATAAATACAAGTGATCGTATTTTATTTCTTGTAAAGATTTAAATGGTGGAGAAGTTTGCAACGTGGAAAAAGTGTCCCCCATTCCCGGTGGACCAAAATTGGAAGAACTAGAAATTAGAAACTACCTCCGACGCTTCCAATGCTTGGAAGACAGAGACCGACAGTAGCCTTTGCCTCTTCTCTCTGCCAAAATCCGACCACCTTTGCTGACAGGTTCTCAGAGAAGGAGAGAAAGAGAGTTCAACGTACTAGAATTCAAATTTGCGAAGGCAATTAAATGGCCATGCTCACGCGCTTGCCTTTCCACCTACCCTTTTTCCCTGTCAGTTCCAATTCCTTCTCTTATATTTGCTCATTATATATGGTTGGATTTATTTGTAGTCATTTTTCTGAATATTGCTCATTTCTGGGTTTTTGATTGAATGCTTTTTTTATATATTATGTTTTGAAGGGTTCTTAGACAGTTAAGTATTTACTAGTAGAGGTTAGAGAAGAAAAGGAAAAGGAAAAGGAACGATGTTTGGGACATGGGTTTCCGAATATTGGGAAGAAAAACATACAGATGAAGCAGAATTTATGTTTTCGATTTTGTTTTTAGGGAAAAAGATAATGTTTACTAAAACTGGCTGTGTCCAAAGCGTTGGAAAAACATACAAATTGTGTAGTATTTATTAGATGGTGGAACTGAATCTCTCTTTTAATAGAGCCTGATAAAATGCACAATGTACAAGAAGAAGCAGGTGTTTAAGAAGGTTCTGGGTCCTTGTTTCTCGCCCCCAAGTGCAGGGTATTCTAGCCTCAAGAATGCTTCTAGTGTGAATAATACATGATGTAATAAAATATCTTTTGTATTATTTATTTATTTTCAGAATACATTCAGACTGAAATTGTGACACGATAGAAGCGATAGAAATTAGAAGATTGCATCTTCATTCTGGAATTCTTTGGAACCCTTTAGGAAGAAAGAACTAGAAAGAGTAGTCTCTTTTTGTAAAAATAACTCAGTAATAAACTCAATGACTCAATGATGAAATAAGTTCAATTCAAGCTGGTATATAGGTTACAAATCCTAGCCTAGACATAAATTATAAAACTAAAATAAAATAAATTCTAAAGTTCTTAGGAAAATTTGAAAATATACAATTCCTAAAGGTATTAGGAAAATCCAGAAATTAAAAAATTTTAAAATTATTAGGAAAACACGAAAATTAAATAAAGCGAAAGAAAACTCTACATCAGCCTTCCCTGCTAAAACGGACCTTGCTTGAGTTATTACTGGAAGAAGATGCATCATTCAAAGTATGGTACAAAAACAGATCAAGAGCATTGAAAGTTGAAGAGATAGCCACATCATCTGGCAAGTTGATAACAGATGTATTATTGGTGATCTTCCAAATGATGAGACTAGGATCATACTTCTTATTCTTGAGGTTGTTATACATTTCCCCAGGAAACCTGTCTTTCCTTAAATAGAACATGACAATATAACCCTGCTTGAATACTTTCTCTCTGCATCTTATCTGTGGTTTTCTTGTACTTGATATTTGACTCTTCTAACTTTTGTCTCACTTCATCCGTAGGAAATGGAACTAAGCCTTCGTTTGTTTTAACATAAACATTTTTTGATGTAAAATGTCTTTAGCTGAAATTTTATTTATTTTTTTTTAAAAAAAGAATTTTTGGGTATTTGTTGTAACTTTCAAAAAGTTTTTCTGAGAACATTTTTCATTGTTTGGTATGTATTGAAAATGTGAAATTATGAACATTTAAATTTTTGATGGGGTGGCTCCGGTGGGGGTTGGTGCAGACGGAAGAGAGGGTGATGTCTGAAATATACTATGGTGTGGGTATTTGCTGGTAGGAGAGATTTGAAGAGAGAGGAGTTGTAAATGAGAAATCTTTTATGCATTAAATAAAGGTAAACCATTTTACCGAAAACAATGGGTGTTTTACTGTTGACCGAAAATGTTTTCCGGTTGACCAAGCTTTGAAGCATAGCCAAACACCTCAAAATACTGAAAATGTTTTACGAGATACATTTTACATTTTATAGTGAAACAAGTGAAGCCTAAATCTAATACATGTTCTGACAGCCTACAATATACTATCTCAAAAAGCACATTTCCTAAGAATATTTTAACTGTATTGTTGTTAGTGAATTGTGTTTGTGGGACTACAAGGTCCCATTACTTTGGCTTCTCTCCAAAAATGTAAAGAATAAGATTTCCCTAAGTTTGATTTACCACCTGTCTGTCCATTTGATTCTAGATGACTAGTGCTACTAAAGTTTAGATACGTATCAAACCTTTTCCATAAGATGCTCCAAAAGTGAGATAAAAACTTAGTATCTCAGTCTAATATAATGGATTCACAAACTCCATGAAACAAATAATTTCCTTGAAAAATAAGTTCAAGACATAAGTTCAAGACATAAGTAGAACTGGAAGTCTTCTTGCTAGCTATGAAATGTGCCATTTTTCAAATTCCTATCAAATACTACAAGGCTACAAGCACAATTTTAAATCCCTGTTGGGTTTGTAATAGTCCCAACATAAAGTCTATCAACAAACCTTCCAATAAGTTCATGTGAAAATCTCTAGATTTTCCATCACCAATATCCTGATGCTTGTTTTCATCAATTTTTTAAAATACGCATTTGGAAAACTCTTTATCATCGCTAGAGTTCTCCTTATAGGCTAGCTGTCTATTTATATACATATGAGCATGATTACGAGCAGGTTGCCTGCGAGCCCCATCATCATTGTGAATCTTATTACTGTTGTGGTTTACATCTGGATTGTTAGTCGAGCAAGAGTGGCTTAAATATTGTCCAAAGCATACTGTGTCTCATGGAAAGTTTGTTGCATTTCATGCTGGAAGTCCATAAGTTCGGCTCTTATGAGAGCCCTACTTGTTGCGAGGATTGTTTCCAAGGACGTTGCCGCCATTGCATGGGTTAGCCATCAATTGAGGGAATAGATATCAACTGAAATACCATAAGCAATAGAGAAGAAAAGATGAACACATTTTTTTTCTTGAATTCCTTGAAATCCACAAGGAAGAAAGAATAAGGAAGAAAACCTTCCTTTTAATAAAACATCTCAATAATAAACTCAACGACTCAATAATTAAAGAAGTTCAATGCAAACCTTTATATCTACAATCCTAGCTTAGAAAGAAATCCTTGAGTTACTAGAAGACTCCAAAAAGAAAATAAAATAAATCCTAAAGTTTCTTGGAAAACATGGAAAAATAGAAGTGCTAAAGTTACTTGGAAACACCAATAAATAAGTTTTAAAATTATTAGGAAAACTTGAAAATTTAAATAGAGTAGAAGAGAACTCTGGCCACCACTTGGTCCTAGTTCAAATTCGTTCCTTGCAATGAGACCTTACTTGGAAGAGTTGAAAGGACCCCAGAGATAATTATGCAAATTGTTTTTTACACTGTCTTTTTAATAAAATTGTGTAATGTGTTATTGAAGTTTAGTTAGTGTGTGTAGAAGGCAAGTAGAACTAGAATTGGCATGCGTTTTTGGTAGTGATTTAAGTGAATATTTTCCCTTCACTTGGAAACCCTTCTTGTGTGAACTATTTATATTTGGCACAAATGGCATTTTCTTCATCTAGAAGTGGAGGGTGGAATCTGAGGTCGTGAGTTCAAGAATCTGGCGCATGTTTATCTTACCAATGAGGGACAAAAAAAGAAAAAAAGAAAAGAGAATGCAATTGAACTTACTTATTTTGGGAAACTTCTCTTTGAGCCAACTTCTGTTACATAAGATGCTAGTTCACATTTTATGGATTTATATATTCACATTTTTGTTTGATGCTTTTCTATGTCTATTTGAGTTATCAAAGGGAGACCCTTCTATCTTTCATCATTGTCAAATTATTTCCTATTCAGCTCCCATAGATAAAAAGTTATTAGGTGCATCGCAGATTGTTCTAGATTCCACTAAATATAAAATTAATTATATATGATGAAGATGAATGGTACCTAATGGTCAAATTGAAGGCTGATAATTACACCATTCACAACCTTCTGCATACACATCGGATGAGTATATTTATAGCTTTTAGTTTTCAAAAATAAAGATGCGGGATTTTATTATAGTGGAATAGTGCAATGAATATTCTATAAAAGTTTCTTTGAAAAGCTTTCAACCATCTAGACAAGGTTCATACATATCTTTTTTTATACAAGGAAAGTAGTGTGTGCTGTTTGATTATGTAATTCAGCATCATTTCTCCATGGCTCTGTCCAATAGCGGTTTGGATTTCTTGATACTTAATTGTTCAGGTTGACTATGCAGAGTTCCAGAAGTGCAAGTTTTTTCAAATCGGGCATTATGCCAGGCAAGTATGCCCATGCAATCTACCAAATTGTTTTAGCATCATTTAATAAATTCCCAACTTTTGTTCTTTAAGTGCGTCATAAATGGTTGATATTATGTGCTTGAAATCTCTTCTTTACTTCAGGTATTTTTCAATCAAATAGCAAAAATTGGCTATCTCCGAGCACAGGAAAAAGAGTCATATTGTTCCAGGGCACTGTAAAGTCTGTACAAACCTCATGTCGGATTTCAATCCCTGGGACTTCATCAGGGAGAGAAGAAAAGGTTCCTTCAAAATTTTTGAGGGACAAGAAGTTGGTTCCTGATTCAGATCCTCCTAGCATCAATGATGTGAACCTCTTGTATCAATTCTTTGATCAAAGGTCAATCTTAGATATTCTCATATTTAGTTTTTAAAACTTTGTGTAGCTTATGAACATATCTTTCAGAATGAATATATCTTATGACTCAAACTGTTTACTTTTCACCCTTTTTTTGTTATTAGTTTTCTCACCAGTTCTGTTCTATTGGTCATATGGTGTTTTGCAGCACGAAGCTCATGGTATTGACTGGAGCTGGGATTAGCACAGAATGTGGAATTCCTGATTATAGAAGGTTCTTGCTCCTCTTTGGTTGTGTGAGCTTGGATCCACAATTGTTGTCTTTAAAACTTTTGATGTTGGGTCCTTATGTCTGCTAATATGTGTGACGTAACATTAAACTGTAACTTATGGAATTAAAAGCTTCTTGAAAGTTTCCCCAAACAGAACGAAAGGATGTTTGTGTCTTTGTGTTTTTATATGTTTCTGTTGAAGACCTTGTTATGTTTGCTGATGCTGCACTTTGTGATTGATCACATTAAGCCTTTGTTTTTTGTCCCTCAGTGTATATAGACTCTACACAAGTAATTTTCATGATTTTAGGTAGTTATTGGCAAGAGTTGATAGTTGTTCTCGGTTGTTTTGTTGACACTGTCAATCCTCCTTTGATGTTGACTATTGATTGCTTACCTTTTCCAATCACATAAAGATGTTGGGGTGGGCAAAGGTTTCATTGACTGTATAATATATGTACATGTATTATTTTTTATCTATGCTGCATTTGGTAGTTGGTTGTCGTCAGAGAAGAAAATAAATGTATCTGTCTGCGTCAGTTTTTCCTAGTAGTCAGGAGATTTGTGCATTAGTGAGAGGCAATCTAATACATCTACATTGGATGTATGACATGTACAGAGGAGCAAGCCATTATCAGTCATAGACCCTCATTCTGTCGATATTTCTCTTATATGATTTTGTCACATATCAAAGATTTCGCTTTTACTTTGATTGAATGTAAGTAGATAAGTTTGTCGTTCATATAGTTAGGAAATGTTAACATTAATGCAAGCCAAACATTGTTAGTTTGTTTGGCGTTTTGTTTCTGTTAGAGAATAGTATGCTATTCTAGAAGGGGTGTGATGTGTCCCTATTCTAGAAACATGGTGAGTTGTCCCTAGTGAGCTATCTTAGTATGAGCTGTCTATTATCTAGAACATTGTACAAAGCGCCTATATATGTGAAATGAATGGAATGAATGAGTAGAATAAAATTCACCCCTATTTTCTCTTACATTTGCCTATTCCCATCATAACTAGCAAGTTCATTATGTGTTCTTGCTCTCAGAATGTGACAATGATTATATTTTAAGGTATTGTGGTTGTATTTATCTTAGCTTAGTGAAAGTGATGTTTCCTTTTAAAGTTTACATAGATTGCAATATATAATTTATTTTCAAGCTATCTACATATAGTTGGGATCATAGCACTTGTCAACTCTTTTCTTTTGAAGACTGCAAGATGGTGGTGGAACTAAAGTCTTTCTTCGTCAATACTCTTTATCATCAGACAACTGGTTTAGACTATCATAATTTGATTGGTTTTCATGATTTTCTTGACCTTTCTTTTCTTTCTAGCTGGGTATATCTCTTGTATACTTCATGTGTACTTGGATTGCATCTTTTGTGCTTTTAATAATATTTCAATTTTATATATATATATATATATATATATATATATATATATATATATACTCTTTGAATAATATTGTTGTGTATTATCATGTTGCAGCCCAAATGGAGCTTATAGTTCTGGTTTCAAACCAATTACTCATCAGGTGATCTGAAGGCATGTGCTGTGTGCTATTTATATCCTATAGCAGTATTTTCTATCTAATACCCCAAAAATATATAGGTATATTAGGTATATATCATGGAGATTGAGTAATTTTTATCTGCATTAATTATCTTCAATTTAAGTAGGAGGTATAGGTCTTGATGATATTATTGTGTTACAAAGATTTAGATCTAGCGTGTTCTTTGTTATTCCCAAGTTTTTTGAAACCTAAAGAAAGCCTCTTTCTCATTGAAAAAGGTATAGGATAAGTGAGTACTCTTTTCTCATTTAATCTTTCCTCTTCTCCCTCTCCTGCTTTCCAAATCTTTCTCTTTTCTATCTGGTCCTTGCCTTTCTATCTCTTTTCTTCTTTGCTGGTTTTCTCATCTTCCTTATTTATCTTTCTCTCTTTTTCTTGGTATGATGCTTCTCTTTATTTCATATCTCTCATTTTCAATTCCAGGGTTTCTCTGAATTTGAAAGATACCCCTGACCCTCTCAGATATTATCTTCTCTACCTTGTTACTTTTCTTAGGTTCTACTCCATTCCATCTGTTCATCCTTTTTGATCTCCGCCCTAAATCTTCTTCTCTTCAATTTCCTTCTCATGATAAAAACAGACATATTTCATCACAAGTTTTCATGCCCTAAATCAATTATGAATAAGGAAGGCTCCAGCATATAATGTTTGAAGGATGTTGAGGTTTCGGTGGTAGAGTTGCAAAAGGATATGATTAACTTGTTGTATATGTGGATAGTGGCTTACTATTGAGCGGCTGTCCATACTTTAGCAGATTTCATGAATATATTTTATTCTTCTCCCATGTAAGGGTTCATCTTTGTATACTCTAGGTGTGACATCCCACATCGCCTGGGTATGGAGATGAGGATGTGCTTAAATGTATACTACACCCTTAATGACAACAACGCGTTTTAAAGTCGTGATGATCATGATCCCATCAGAACTCCACAGTTAAGCGTGCTTCTACTGGAGTAGTACCAGGATAGGTGACCTCCTGGGAAGTCTGGTTCGAGGGGAGCCAAAAGCGGACAATATTGTGTGTCATTGGGGTGGGGTGTTACAAATGGTATCAGAGCCATTGCTCAGCTTGAGATAGGGGGTGCGTGCACAAGCCCATGAAGGTCGCTAGTGAGCACTTGCTGGGACGGATGTCAAGAATGGGCTAATTCCATGAGGGTCGCCAGCGGGGATGCTGGTCCTAAGAAGGGGTGATTGTGATGTCCCATATCACCTGGGTATGGAGATGAAGATGTGCTTAAATGTATACTACACCCTTAATGACAACAACGCGTTTTAAAGCCGTGATAGTCATGATCCCATTAGAACTCTGCCGTTAAGCGTGCTTCTGTTGGAGTAATACCAGGATGGGTGACCTCCTGGGAAGTCTGGTTCGAGAGGAGCCAAAAGCGGACAATATCGTGTGTCATTGGGGTGGGGTGGGGTGTTACACTAGGGTTGTGCCCCTCTGTGCTTTATTAATGATATAATACTTATCAAAAAAATAAAAAAATTTTTGAAGGCTAACTGAAAGAGTGAGGTCAAAGTTAGGAAGGTTGGAAATAGAGAACTATATGAAAATGGAGAAGCTAAGTAGCGAACAAGTTATTGTCAAAAAGGTTTAATACTACCTAGAATTCAATGAACATGCTAATAAATTGAAAAATAATCATCTATTCAGTCCACCATCTCTAACAATTTGGCATATTTTCATGAGTTATCGCTCCGTTCATCCCATATTGAGTGGCTCAATTCACGTTTTTTTATTGTCTCATAATGTATGTCCATTTCCAAAATCAAATAATTTATTTTCACTATAACCTTTATTATTTTTGGATAGGTAATCAAAATGTCATTAAAAGCGTAAGGCGCCTCCAAGTACACATTAAGTATACAAGATAAAACATATAGCTAGTAGAAGCAAAAAGAACAAGGAAAACAAGATAACTAATTACCAAGGGAGAAATAACAGCAACTGTCCAAAAATACAGAGTATTGAAGAATAACGACTTAATTTTCGCCAATATCTTCTCACGGTCCTCAAAACTTCTTGTTCCTTTTCTTCCAAAGGCACCACAAAAGACATGAAGACACCATCTGCTACACAGCCTTTATTGTAAAAGAAATGTATATGCCTAAATGCATGCTGATTACTTTTTGAAGGACAATATGGAAAATTATGTTTAAAAGTTTTAAGTGTTTGTTGCTCCTCAAAATTTGAGCATTTGCCAACTGAGCCACTCATTATGGAGAGAGTATTAACTTGGATTGTAATACTGGTATCCTATGTTTTATGGTGACAATTGTTCTAATTCGTTTCGAAAAAAAAAAAACATCTGCAATTTTTGTGTACGAGTAGGAGAAAAAGTTGACACTAATTACCAGAAAGAAGATTTGAGGGGAAGAATTCGGGTTGGGTGGGGGGATCTTTGTTGCTTCTCATTGGGCAACAGTTGTATTTTTTTGTGAAGTTCTGGAATATAGGTGGTCATTGCTCCCTTGATATTTCTTCATAGTTGAAAGATTTATTTAATTATAGAAGCATGCCATTAGCACAAATCATATTGACTAGCCTTCATGTATTGGCTTCTCATTTCTGTTTTAAACGGGGTAGTCTATTTACTCACAATTTTTCTTTCTAGTTTCATCAAGGTAAACTTTTAATTGTATTCTGCTCGATTCTTGCAAAATTTTGAAACAGTTGATCAAAGCTGTGAATAATCACTTTATCAATTACTGCTGTTTGTGTCAATTCTTTCTTTGTAACTTCTAGTATTCTGGGATTCTCAACAGGAGTTTCTCCGATCAAGTCGAGCACGTAGGCGGTATTGGACCAGGAGCTATGCTGGATGGAGACGGTTTACTGCAGCACAGCCGAGTGCGGCCCATATTGCTTTAGCATCTCTAGAAAATGCTGGCCGGATAAATTTTATGACTACACAAAATGTTGACAGGTAACTATTTATATGTCCTTATCCCTTGATTGAGAAATTCTACATGTTAGAAGCGAGTCCAATGGGACTAATTTATAATTATCTTGTTTCAGGCTGCATCATCGTGCTGGTAGCAACCCACTTGAAATACATGGGACTGTGTATACTGTAGCTTGTCTAGATTGTGGTTTTTCCTTTTGTCGGAATTTGTTTCAGGACCAAGTGAAGGAGCTTAATCCAAAGGTTAGTTTTGAGCAATTTATTCTTCTTGGACTCGCAACTATCTAAGCTTCTCATGTTACATCGTTGGTTACTTTCAGAATCACCTTTTCTTAATAAGGAGATTTATGAGTGGTCATTAATGTGACACCACATAAAGTTAAGTCTTACATTGGGTTGGTGAATTATGATGAGGTTACATGGGTGCCAAGTTTACATTGGTTTCTTACTAGATGAATTTAGACTTCGTAAGTGATTTTAGAAAGCTCTAATTGTAACTTCAACTAGTCATTTTGAAGTAATAGCACATATGTGACTAATGCTTCTTTGGATGGTGACAAATGGTATCAAAGTAACCCAGTAACACCATATAGCGCTGAGGCATTGCATAGTGACACAAGCCTTGACGAGGACATCAGGGATTTGAGTGGGGAAGATTGTGACATTCCGAAAATTTAAGTCCCATATTGGGTTGGTGGAATGTGAAGGTGTTACACGGGTGTTGAGTCATATATTGCATCCTAAGTGAAACTGAGCTTTATAAGTGATTATAGGGAGCTCTTATTGTAACTTCAACTAAACTTTTTAAAGTAATATTGCAAATGTGGCTAACACTTTCTTGTATCTTCTAGGTAGGATTTGTCATGTTTTCAGTTTTTTGTTGCCTTCTAATTTATGAATGCTTTATATGACTGTTTATGCCTTGAACGGTAGAATCTAATGTTCAGGTGCAAACCCATGTTTGACTGATAAGCAAGATTTTAATTTTCTACTGCAGTGGGCAGCAGCAATTGAAAGCTTGGACTATGGTAGCTCTGGGTCAGACAAAAGCTTTGGCATGAAGCAAAGACCCGACGGTGATATTGAAATTGATGAAAAATTTTGGGAAGAGGATTTTCATATTCCTACTTGCAAAAAATGCAATGGTGTGCTCAAACCTGATGTAAGATAATTTTTTTTTGCTATAAATTAGAAGTTTTCAGTTTACATTTTCTGAAAGCTTTTGTTACTTTACCGAATAGGATTATGAATTTAAACTGTAATGTTGACATCTATGTGACAGGCTTGCCAAGGCACCACTGGACAAATGTAATGGAATTGACTGGATCTGGCTTGTTATGTTATTCTTGTTAAACAACTGAATTCATATGCACTAGAAATATCTAGAAGTAATTGTAGACTTTAGGAAAATCACCTATATCTTCACAATAGAGAGTAAATAGTTGATAATCATTATTCCCCTTCAAATGAACACATTGATCCCATTAAACTACGAAAAGGTTCTTGTAGATTTTGATGTGCAATACAGGGGAAGATTGCATCATGAGTATGCTTTGCAGTTCTGTAAATTCCATATTGTCTGGAAGCTGGGTGGTAACATTGCATGCAATAAAATGGGGATCATTTGTTATCCAATTTCTTGTTTGCATTGTTCAATCTTTTGGTGATATTTCAGTCCTCATTCTTTTTGGTTCAATCCTGAAAATTATAGTCCAAGATTCCAATAACACCTAGAAGGGGGGTTGAATAGGTGTTTATAAAAATAACGCGGAATTTAAAAATAAGTAACAACACAAACATTCACCAAATATAATGAAAGCGATAAATCAGTTAATACAAGTAATTTGGTGACGAAGTGGAAACCTTTCGACGAACTCTTTAAATGTTAAACCACTCTAAGGTAGCTAAACCCAAGAAATCAATCAACTATAGAAGAATGAAAATACAAGAAGTTTACACTTACGAAACCTTTTAAGTTGACACTCTCTTGCATTAGATAAGTGACCCGCTTGTCTACTACCTAGTAGTTCTCTCAGAGCTTCTGAAAAATTCTACTACTTGATCTCCTTTACGAGAACTTTGATAGGTTTCTATTATTGTTGATGAAGGGTTGTGGTTTATAACAAATACTCTCCAGAGTAGAGCAATTGAAAGCACAAAAAGATAAACTTTATCTCTTAGAACATGAAGAAAAAGGCTATTTGTTCTCTGGAAATATTGCCTCCAATCCACCCAAAAATCGTGCTCTAAAAGCCCTTAAATAGACTTGGAAAAGTAGTCCTAAATTCTAGAAGTCGGCTGATCTAGAATTGCAGTTTTAAGACTCCTGTTCGAACTGGTAAGTTGCTCGTTCAAATTGGAGTAGGTTCCAGCGATTCAGCTTTTCAGTCTTATATTCACAGCCTGTTTTGACTCCCTAAACGTTGGAATTGAAAACATTTCATGAAATAAAAAATTGTAACATTTTGAATTTGCTCTCCAATGCCATTGAGTTTGTCTTTTTGGATTTTGAAATCAAAAGTTATGATTGTTTTACTCTGACTGGGTCAGTACTGGAAGCCTGGAACTACTAGTTCGAACTGAAATAGGACGACCAATAGAATGGCTAACTCTGGAAAACTTTGGTTCGAACTGAAATAGAATGGGACTTAGGACGGAGTTCTCTGGAAGTCTTCGATGTGCTCCTTACATTGTCCCATTCAAACTGATAAATGGCCCGTCCGAACTGGACTTGGTTAAACCATAGAAACAAGGTTTTCTTGAGCGGCACATCTGAACTGCATTTGAAATGGGACTTGGAACGGAGCTCTCAACTTGTCTTTGAACAACATTGAACAAAGGTTCCATCCAAACCTTATTTGGAACGGCTGATAGAACAGAGCATTCTGCCAAGCTTTATTCTTCATCTGTCCAAACTTGAAATAGAACGGCACTTGGGACAGACCATTTTGCCTAGCTTCAATCTTCATCTATCCAAACTTGAAATAGAACAGCACTTGGAATGGATCAATCTGTGCTTCAAGAAATAGCCTCTTCTGCTGACCCATTCGAACTAAGCACTGAAAACTTGATTTTTACAAGGATTCTTAAAAGCATTTTGTCTAAAATCAAATTACATTAAAGTATTTTGGACACCGAATTAGCCAACACTAAAAATGTAAGAAATCCATTTGCATGCAGCAATTTTGCACACTCAATGTTTTAAGAATACGAGAAAAACAATTGAGGCAGTGTTTTTGATACTCTTATCTTACATGTTTGAAGGTTGTTTTCTTTGGTGACAATGTCCCCAAGGATAGAGCTGATAAGGCAATGGAAACTGCAAAAGGATGTGATGCGTTTCTTGTATTAGGATCATCTTTGATGACCATGTCTGCTTACCGGCTTGTCAGGTACCTTTCTGTTTTTTGTTTTGTTTTGTTTTTTTTTTTTTTTTTTTTCTGTACATATGTTTCACATTAAAGTGAGAGAAAGTAAAATATTAAATTTATAGTGTTTACCACGTACCTCTATATATGGAAAGATCTTTTTCATTTGTTCTTGGTTTCACCATCCTAAATTAGTTAACAAAACTCGGTAGTATCTATTAGTTGAATCGTAATTTCATATAGTGGACTAAAGCTTCTATTAATTTGGCTAATCCTCTACATATGGGTTCTCTTTGACTGAAACATTTTCACATTAGCTCACTACGAGAAGATGATATTGGCAGTTGCAGAAGGGGATAAATGCTTTTTTGGTATCAGCGTGTGCTTCAGCTAGAAAAAATATGTACTTTCTAATGGCTGAATAATTTTTTGTTTGTATGTGTATATATGTTATTATCCTTCCAGATATCTTGTATAGATTGTTGAAGATAGAAACTTGCAATATGCTGTGTTGATTCTCTATGATTAGATTGATTCCTATTATTTCTGATTGTAATCTGAAATAAGTACCTTTCCATTACAGTTTGCAACTGTTTTCTATTTAAATCCATGTAAATGTATGAAGGATCATAGTGGAAAAAACAATATTCTTTTCGTCTTCTTCCAACTTGGTTTCAGAGCAATTAGAATCCTTGCTGGTATCTAGCAAAACACAGAGAAACAATCGGTTGTACAGTCGTTGACGTCAGTGTAAAGTCAAATCCTTTAGCTGCTCTTTCAAGAGAGCGTCTGAGTGTTTATTCCTTTAAGGTATTCCATTGCTTTTTGGGTTCTTCAGCTAGTTTTGGGTATGTTTCAGGTTGTTTTCTAAGAAAAGAAGTTTCTGTGGCTGAGGTACGATTCTGGCAGCTTTGCACGGGTGGTTCTGGTGTGGGAGAAAAATGACAGGTTGTTTAGGGTTGAATGGCAAACTATCAGTCATATAGCCTTGTCCAAAACGACACGTCGTTCACTGTTGAGCAAAACGACAAATAAACATAGTTTTTCCCATTTAGTTTCACAGATGTCATAGGAGCATTGCCCATAGAAGCTGAAGTGATTAATCTGATTTAGTGGCCATAATGTTGAAACATGGACAAAGAACAATGCCAAATTACTATAGCAACCAGCCAAAAATCACAAGAAACAGCCCAAACCGAAGCCAAACAACCAAGAAAGTGTGTAACAAACAGAAACCACCTGTATTAGCTGAAAACAACTCAAACCTAGTCAGAACCGGATGAAATAGAGAGAAAACTGACTTGAATTGACCGCAAAATGAATCGAAAAGGCCTGAACCAGGCTGGACCGGCCAAAATACAATGAACCGTACCGGGTGGTGACCAAAACCAGTAAATCAAAGTGCCTTGCGCTGACAAACTGAGTTGCCCGATATAGGACTGGCCCAACTTGGAGTCGGGCTGAACTGGCCTGACCTGTTTCGGTTTGGGCTGGATCTGAAATGTGGTATCATATTCCGGAATAGCTCGACTAGAGCTCTAGATATCCTTATCTCGAATAAGGGACAAAGAACACCTATAACCAAACAGACTTTGTCTTCTCCAAAACCAAAAGATTTGCTGGCGACCACGACGACAACGACAACAGACACCACCTCTGATCACAACCACACGATCTCCACTGAAACCCACTCACCAAACCACCATTGTACTTGTCTCCTGCCACTGCTGACGGCACCAACCGCCATAGATACTACCGACCGACTACTACCAACCATCTTGATGCATTCTTTTAAATAGGGAAACACTTAAAACCCAGCAGCCATAAGTACGGTTCTGCTGGCTACACCAAACCCACCAACGACGACAGAACCAACTGTGGTGATGTCGACGGCATAACACCATTGATGATAGTGATCTCGACGACATTTCTAACACGGGCATTAAGCCCAGTCTGTCTCCTTTGATCAACAGTAAGACAAAATTGGGCGAGAAAGGGAAAGAAGGGAGAAGCAAGCAGTATCAGGGAAAGGATTAAACCCTAGGCTCTAATGACATGTTGAGAGGTTTGCATAAAAAATATTAGAGAGAAAGAGAAGGCTTATTCTCCGTACCTAGCCTACCTCAAAATATTATTATATAGGTTTTAAGAAATATAACAATGATTAAAATACCCTTAAACCCTAATACACTCTTCTAACATTCTTGATATGATCACTTGAAAATAGAAGCCTATACAGATACAGATTGAACTAGATCTATTATGGATCTGATGGTCCACATCATGTTTTGCACATTTGTGGCAGGTAATTTGGTTACTCGGCGTAATACAAACAATTAGTGGTTGCTAAATCTAGTGCGGAAGCAGAATTTAGAGCCATGATTCATGGATTCATGGAGTGTGTGAAATGTTATGGTTGAAGATACCATTGAAAGAGCTTGGGCATGATTCCAAAGATTCTGAGACTGTATTGTGACAACAAAGCTGCAATTAATATTGCTCACCATCCTATCCAATATGATCGAACTAAGCATGTTGAAATTGACTTGAAATTGTATTAATGAAAAACTATGAGCGGGTATAATATGCACTTATATGAAGACGAGGGAACAAATTGCAGATATTTTGACAAAGGGAGTGTCTAGTAGTGTTCTTCACTCAGCCTTATGCAAGTTGGGCATGCGAAACATCTTTGCCTTAGCTTGAGGTGAAGTGTTGAAGATGGAAACTTAAGATATGCTGTGTTGTTTACCATGATTTGATTCCTATTATTTATTATTGTAATCTGCAATAAGTACATGTCCATAATAGATTGTAATTTTTTTTAATATTTAAACCCCATGTAAACGTATGAAGGATCATAGTGGAAAAAACAGTATTCTTTTCTTCTTCTTCCAACTTAGATGAGGGTAGCTACATATTAGAAGACAGTTTGGTTTCAGTGTCAAGATTCTGATTTAGGAAGCAGATGAAGCATTTTTATTTTCACCCATTTATTTACCCAGAAATATGGATAGGTTGATAGAGAAAATCCACCCACACATTTCTCCCAGTGTTGTTAATATGTAGCTCATAAGGCTTTTCACATTGAGTTTCACAGAGCTGCTTATGAGGCAGGTGCTGCTACTGCCATTGTGAACATAGGTGTAACACGGGCTGATGATTTTGTGCCCTTGAAAATCAATGCCCGATTAGGAGAGGTACAGTTTCTTGAGATCATCTTAGCAGCTAGTTCTACAACTTATGTTGGTTTATCAACACTTGCTTGCCTTGAATTGTTACAGATCCTACCAAGAGTGCTTGACCTGGGATCCCTCAGCATCCCTGCTCTCCTTTGATGATACTTGTAACAAGGTACGATGGAACCCTAAACTTTCATTTTCGTTTACTTTGATTTTTGAAATTGTTGGGCACCACATGGACATGGTATGGTTTCAGAAAATGTCAAATTTTAATTGCATTCACTAGGTTATTCTTTTATCCTTTTCCTGACTGATGAAGGATGGTTAGCGTCTTCCTGACTCATGATCTCATTTCCTTTGCATTCAGAAATGGTGCAGGAAAGGGCCACCCTCCTACGACAGACTAACTTACTAGAGGGGAGTCTTAAGATTTTAGAGGCTATGTCAAGATCTGGGGATGAAAGCTTTATTAGCACCTCCTTTGGTGGAAATACATTGCCTATGGCCTTTGCCTGTAAATGTAGATTTCTTTTAGGTAAAGAAAGGAAGAAATTATTTGATCATTGATTTTTTATACGTCTTCGGGTAGGTCTGGAATAATTTCAGTTAAGCAAGTGAAAAAAATTACTTGTAGTAAAAAAGGATCTCTGTTTATCATCTAAATAATTGTAAACATTTAGGGGTTGTTTGGATGGCATTTTTTTTGGATTTGTTTTGAAATTTGGTTTTTTCGATATTGTAAAAATTTTGGGTGCAAACTTCCGGAATGCAAAAATTTGCATGTTGACCATGAAGTACAATTTTCATTTTCAAAATCTCATTTTATCCAAATTCCAAAATTGTGATTGGCATTAAATGTCAATTATTGGGTCCTGATTTTCACCCAAGTGTACAATTATGTTGTCCTAACATGTTTCAAAAAATCATGTCAAAAAAAAAAAAAAAAAAAAAAAAAAAAAAAAAAAAAAACGTGTTCCAAAAATTGATTACCGAAGATCAACTTCGGCTTTGAGGATGTATAGAAAATGTGCATGCATGCATTTGAGTGAGAAATGGTTTTTTTTTTAAGTAAACATGTAAACTAGCATGATAGTAAAATGTGCATGCAAGGTAGTGGATTGCGCACAGATTAAAAGAAAAATAATATTTAAAAGAAAAATAAAGAATAAAATAAAGAATCTAGTGAAAAAAATTTGTAGGTCAAACAAAAGATAGAAGGTAACTTTTTACTTAGATCAAACAATAATAACTTTTTCAATAATTATTTTGTCTATTTTACTTAGATATGGCATGGAGCAGACATGAGGTTAGTTGTGCAGCCGGATTTGAATGAGTGGTCATCTTCTTTGATTGCATTATCATCACCATTCCAGTAAAAAGGAAAGTTTGGTCACAGAGGGGAAAAGTGAGATTAGGAGTAAAAAAGTTAGGAATATTGGATTAAAAAAGGTTGGTCTGATATGAGATGAGATTTGATTTGATTCATTTATTGTGAATTGTCCCATTTGATGCCAGAAATCAGATCAAATCTTCATGCAGGGGGCATTGAAATTGCCATCCATTTCGAGTCTTTAATGGGTAAAGCTTCCACATCCGTCAGGTTTTGATATTCTCCAAATTGGTGTCAACTCATCACATTCTTCAATGCTTTATTGATAGATGATCTTAACAATCCGCAAAAGCAGGAAAATGTGTAAACTCATAATCTTATATTTTAAATAAACAAATAATTCCTCCCTTGTTGTATTGTTCAACTTGATATGTTGGTTGATTTTTTATACATTCAGTATTGAATCTGAAACTTCTCTATGTCTCATATTGCTTGGCGTAATGTCATAGTTACCAATTATTATTTTTTTCCAAATCTACATGCAAGCTTAATGAAAAAAAAAAAAAAAAAAAAAAAAAAAAAAAACCGTACCAATTGTAGCACAACTACATCAAATCATATTGAGACACATTTCAATTACAATTAAAAATTAAATTATAAAAACAGCCAAATAAAAACAAAGGGGTGGTCCCTTCCTTGTTTGGCAAGCACTTTTTTTTTTTTTTTTTTTCGTAATTCATTTTCAAATCCAAATTTTATGATTTTGTAAATTATTTTGTTTAATATTTCTAAGTAAAAATAAGTTTACAATGCGCTTGGTCATGGTGACTCCCACTACACGTTACACTAACGGTCAAACACCATTCCCCTTTTTTCCGTTACGGAGCTAACATTGTGAAAATAGATATACACATAATACAACAAATAGGCAACCATCTTCAATAGATTTTCAAACAATGGTGCGCCTGAGGTACATATATAATATCAACCCATGCATTACCGTGATCCTACTAAAAACATTGCATTTACCAAAAATATAGAAATTATCCTTCCAGCAAGTTTAACAGCAAACGGCATATAAGTTTAACAGCAAAAGACTTGCAACAACCAGTTCCCATTAATGCAATGCCACCAAAACGCACTTCAAGCAAATAAGAGCACTAATATTAGGAGTACCCCCAGGCAACATAAACAACACAAGATCGAACCAAAACAGCATCGTAGTGCAGTATTGAGCCACTGGTTGCCCAATGCACCGCTATTACCATGTTCACCCTCTTCTAAGACATCATCCGACGGTGTTGATACATTTTCCAACTCATCTTCCCAATCTACTCGCCCTTGCTGGGACGTGGGAGGCGGCAAAGTTTGTAGTAGCTCATCTTCCCAATGGAAACTACCTCGATGATTCTGCAAGAACACCAATTGAGCATGGATATAATACCAATGTATTAAAAAAAAAAATATACGCATATTTATTTTTGAAGCAAAAACATTGCATACCTTGTAAAGGGGACACTTGTAAAATCGCCTCATGTAGTTTCTGTCGGTCCTAGAAACGAGTAGTTTCATCGGTCCAGCACCACATGGACATTGCATCTCAAGCTCCATAACTAATTTATTTAACACATTCATAAAGCCAACCAAAATGACATACATGTACAATATAAGGAGTACGACCAGATTGCGGAACACAAGAACAATTATTAAAATGGCATAGATATAGGTATGAGACCACAAGTTTTGATAATTATACATAGCAATCACCAAAATGACATAGTCATATATGCGTCCACAGCAGACATAATTATACATAGCAAATACCAAAATAACGTATGCCATCCATAGCGAGCATGTTGGCATACATAAAAGTAGTTTAGCACAAGTAAATGTGCTATAATGTCTAGTCATACAAAGAAATAGTCCCATTACACAACACATACCATAAACTAATAAACGGTACTGTAGGTACCGTAACAAAACATGAACTATATCACCATAGTTCCATTGCAATACCCAACACCACGTCAATTCGGCCCAGGCCTATTATCCCACATCAACTGCGCAATTTGGTCCCTAGTGTTTGCCATGTTCAAAGCAGAAGCATCAGAGAAGTCATAGTGGTTGGGGTAATCAGCACCATCGCCAATAATCACAGGAGGGGCATGTTCAAAGAACATATCATTCCGGTCAGCTTGTCGGATGAAGTTGTGTAGTGTGCAGCATGCATTGACTACAAGGGGCTGGCGACAGACTTTGTACTTAGGCATGCCGTTCAAAACATGGAAGCGTGTTTTCAGCACTCCAAAGCATCGTTCAATCACCATACGGAGTGAGGAGTGACGGTAGTTGAACAATTCCTTGAACCCCTGCGGGTCCCCACCATTACGGAAATCTTGTAGGTGATATCTCTCCCCACGGTAGGGCGGAAGATAACCCATATAGCATGGAAACCCCGAATCAACCAAGTAGTAGTGATCTGAAAATTACCATGCAATACGTGTCATGATTGAGACCAAAGTTTAAAACATAAACATAGTTAATAGAGTTGGTTCGTGTAGTGAAGAATGCTCACCTGCAGGCGCTGTAGGAAATTCATTTTCAGGTCTCGTTATAGCATCGTAGAAGACCCTCGAGTCATTAGCGGTTCCCTCCCACCCGGTATACACGAATGTGAACATCATGTCGAAGTCACATGCGCACACCACATTTTGAGACACGACTCCCTTTCTCCCCCTGAAGGCATTTTGTTTCTGCGCCGGGACCCAAGCTTTGATATGGGTGCCATCAATAGCTCCAACACAATTCTACCATACCAGTAATTGTCAATTAGTGTAATGATAAAGTATGGCCCCAAAGTCGACCATATAATTGAAATTACATATTACTATTGTTTCATACCTGAAACCAGGGGTAATATTTCGGATTTTCTTGGATGTATGGGTGCACACCGTCAACATTCCTAGGCCTTATAATGCTCTTGCCCAAGTTGCATAAAGCCCTCATGACACACTTGAAATGGCGTGAAATGGTCTCGGTGGAGTGTTGGAACCTGTCCGCCGCAACCCTCATCCCTTGGCGGTGCCCAACTATCAAGCAAAATATGGCTAGCGATTCTTCCACACTAACGGCCCTAGTATCTTGTATGTAGTTCGCCCTAAGAACATCTGCTAAGGAGGTAAAAGTATCTCTTTTCATGCGAAATAGCTCGTAGCAAGTGCCCGGATGCCCATGTAATACCTCATGCACGAATGCAGCACCCGTGAGGGCTGACGTGCGCTGGGGTATCCTGTCCACGTCGTTTTCTTCATCCCACAAAGCCTCGATGTGAAGCAAATTCAAGAACATCTCCTCAAACCAGTCATCGTCATCCATGACATGGTGAACAGCACCATAGAAAACAAAATTTGGGACATTTGGGTCCATCCTGTTTGGAAAATGTATAAAATGGCAACGTCAAACACAAATGATTGTAATTACATGGTCATTACCAAATATTTTGCCACTTTTTATATTGTTGTTATCTCTCTTTTTTTGTTTTTTTTTTTTTCCCCCCTCTGCACAGTAAGGAGATAGAACAATTTATTAGTGCAAGTATGGTTTTTTAAAATGCAACAAACGATCGGTGTTCCCTTTTGATTGGTGGTATGTCGTGGATTTGTGTTAGTTGATACTGTTATATCTATCAAGTGACGCACAATTAAATTAAATTATTAAATAATAATATGTAGTAAGTCATAATGTGACTTGTAACATTAATTTTTGAAAAATATATAATAAGCTATTATATTATGAATAAATTAATACATAAAAAAATTCTTGAACCGAATTCTTAGACAAAACAGTTGTATGCTTGTCAAATGATCAGTGTAAGTATTGCTTATTCAATATTGGGTACAGATGGTTTAACCCATTTTACACAATTTCTTAACTATTCTCATTTTAACACGAGTTAAGGTAATAACAACAATTAAATATAGTAAAAAAACCTAAAAAAATTGAATTAGGTTTTCTACTGCGAATATAATTGAATTAGGTCTTGAACAATTTTTTTATGTAAAAAATAATCCTAACAAATGGATATCAAAATAAATTTTTTGATATTATTATAATATTAATATTAATCAAATAACTTAATTTATTATTTGTTTAGTTTTTTTTTTTTTTTTTGGGGGGGGGGGGGGTGTGGGTGGTTGGTGAACATTGATTTCATGCTATTAACACGTGTTGGGCTTTACGGGTTTAGACGATAATTTTTTTTCCCATCTTGTAAAATGGGCAATTTAGACACAAGGTGAAGTATACTTTGCCAACTCCTATGAACTTCAACCATTGTGTGGTCATTTAACATGTCTACCTACTAAAATAGAAGCATACAACAAAATCTATTGCAAAGTAGAACTCAAAACAATCACAATCAAAAGCTTTTAATTTCAAACCACGTATTTATATTAATTTTGGTACTTGGATATTCAATAAGTGTTAATTCGATAAATTTGTTTAGGGTTTAGGGTTTAAGCATTCATTCACAAATACACTAACAGTCTAATTCTTCCATCGTTAAGGACCAAGGAGGTAAGCAAAATAAGCAAGAAATTAAAGGTGAAAAAAAAAATGGTAAGAATCAATTATACCTAATCCATAATAACACGTCACAGCTTATATATAACCCCAAAAAAAGGTCATATCCATTAAATAGGGACTTAACCTATCCTAGGCTTGGCAACGACCCCTACATGCCGTGCAACGCTCGACTGCTAAAATTTGAGGGCTGCCCCTAACGATTTCAATTAATATTAGAGTTGGATTTGAAGGGTTCTGAACAGCTCAAATCTTAATTAACCCATTTTTATGGTTATAATTTTATTTTATTTTATCCCACGTTAGACATGATCCCATAACTAAATCAATTAAATGCTGTGTCCCCCTACCATTGACAAAGAATCAACCAACGTAATTACATTATAGCTTAGTTCTTAACGAAATTCATGGCAAAGTTTTGTACACATACGCAGGGACCGAACTAGCATGTAAATTTTGCCATGAATTTCGTAAATTTTGTACAAATCAACCAACGTAAATTTTGTACACATACGCAGGGACCGAACTAGCATGTATAGTTTTCTGGCTAAATTTTTTTAAAAAAAATATAGAGGGACAAAAGTTACTTTTTATAAATATTTAAAAAATAAAATAAAATTTTGGGGGACAACCCACTATCCAGATAACTCCTGTGTTCCTTACAAGATCTAAGGAACACAGGAGTTACCTTTCATTAATATGCAACTTTCACTGGGATGGAGAAATGTTTCTTCAAGTAAATAAGCAGGAAAATGCTAAAAATAATTGCACAAGATCTAAGAGATTGGAGTAGTCAAACATAAGTTCTTAATCCGAAGAACTACTATTAAAAACTGTTTAATCTGTATTATTATGAATAAATTTAAACTTTTTAACTAATTATTTAAGAAAACTTTTTTAACTTATTCAAGTTTGTATGCATGCTGATTGCATACAAACTTTTCTCTGCCTAGTTCATACATACCTTGAACATTAAACAAGGCCAACTTTCCAGAACAATGTCAAACAGAGTGAAGATTACATCCCTCAATTTATAATGTGGCATACAGTGAAAAACCCTGACAAGCACTTTTACTCAACTCAACTAAAGAAAAGAGTAGTAAAAATATTTAAAAGGATATAAGCCAGGTGGGATTTCTCAGGACTTGCTTGGAACATATCAATGTGTTCTAATTCACTCTACTTATCATTACAATAAATTGGTCACTTAAATATAGTACATTTACTAGCTATATATTGCCAATTAGTGAGAAAATACCAAACCATGTAGCCTAGATTTAAAGCAGGAGTGATGCAGCATAATTGCCTAGTGACCGTACTCGAACCTTCAATAAAGATATCACACAACTAATCCATTGGGAAACCAAAAACTCAACTACGGATAGCATGGCCTCTCATCTCTATATGGATAGCTTACCTACTTGTCTATAACAAGTTTACCATTCATAAGTTTATCGTTATTTCAACATCTTCAAGTGCATAACATGTTGGATTGTATGTTACCTTCCCAGATTCTGTACCAACTAAAGCCACCCCACATTTGCATTCTCTAGATGTCAGGTAAGAAGATCATAGCATCCTCTATGAGTATTTGTACACATTTTGGGTGGGGAAAAAAATTAAGGATTCATTGAAAAGAAGCCAGTGATACCAAGGATTCATTTTAAGCCTAGTGGTGATGTAATGGGAAATTCCATCAAAGAATGATCCATTCTCCAATGAGAAAAGGTTACGTCTAGTCATACAAAGTCAACAAATTGTGTTTAGCTCTTATATTGTTAAATAGGCATAATTCCTATGAACTTGACCTATTCCTAATTTGTGTTTAACGCTTACATTGTTTTAGGCATAAACTAAGTCTACAAATTGAGATGCAAGGGAGAAAATAATCATTACCAGACAACAATGTTCATTCTAATATTAATATAATGTACTAGATGATAGGAGTATACAAGTATTATTAACAATAACCATAGGATTTCCAACCAGACATACTAGCAAACCATAACAAATGGAGAAAGTTGAACATAAAACAGGAGGTAAACAAGAAGGATCGTATAGAAGATAAATCAAACATGTCACATTAGTTAAGTGCAAGAAGTTCAAGCAAATATAAAAAAGGTGCCAGTGGCACTAATATTACATGCCAATTGTTCTTGGAAATAAGCAAATATAAAGGTGCCAGTGGCACTAATATTACATGCCAATTGTTCCTGGAAATAAGCAAATATAAAGGTGCCAGTGGCACTAATATTACATGCCAAGTGTTCCTGTAAATAAGCAAATATAAAAAAGCGCCAGTGGCACTAATATTACATGCCAATTGTTCTTGGAAAATAACATAATAAAACAAGCCGACAAACCCATAGAAACATGCTTCAAAAAACAAACAATGCCATAAGTAGCATTAGATACGGTCCAACAAAAAAGTTTGTATGCAATCAGCATGCATACAAACTTAAAACACAAGCCCAACAACATAGTTACAGCTTCCCAATCCAAGCCTTCTTCCTTTCTGGAGGTAGTGCAATAAAACCATTACGGACATTCTCATCCCTAAAGAGCTCAAATGCCCTAAAATACCTATCATCATCTAGGTCAGGGGCAATCTCATCCAACATGCCAATGGCCCTACTCATGCCATTGGAAAAAGATGCACCACTACCCCCAGCACCTGCACTACCTTCCCCACTACTCATTCGCAGTTGATCTTGTAACAAGATTTCTTTCTTCAAACGGCTAACCTCGGTAAACTCTTTTAATGCATCACTACGAAGAGAATCTATATGAGATTTACCCTTACCTTTCCTCTTGTGTTCTGTGCTAGGCCCAGAACTATCAACTGGACGCTTACCACGTCCGTTACCCCCAATGACTATACCCCTATTTTGAGCAGGAGGTTGGCCACTCCCCTGACTCGAACCACCCACAGAACCAAGAAACTCCCCACTCACACTGTTATCAACAGCCGCATTGGTTGCTTGACTAACATGCATTCCAAACCGCAAGAGTTGCTCATTCAACTCGTCCTCTTCGTCACTACCCGGTGGTGTCCTAGCGGATGAATGGCGGAGGACTCCAGTGGCTGTTGAGCCATTGAAGAGTAGACCCAACATTTCATAGTTTGGACAGCCCTTCCTTCGAAAACGACTAGCCTTCGGCTTGATCTAGGACAGACGAAAAAATCAAAAATAAGAACGCTTCTGTGTGACCTCAAATTAGAGTGTGGGAACTGATATATTAGGCAAGGGTTACCGAACTTTACCCTAAGATACTGCTGCCACTGGGTCTCAGTCCCCTGGACTGTGTTTGATACTGGGTCCCAACCAAATCCAGTTCTGTGCTGGAGTAGGTCAGAGAAGTCACGGTGGTTCATCCTAAGTCTGGAAAATTTAGTCCGACACTGTACGGCAGTGTAGGTCCGACCGGTCATTGTAGAAAGCTGGGAAGCTATAGGCGACCACAGGTTCAAATTAACTGACCCATTCACTATTCTCCCCGTATTGGACAATTCGACCAACATTTGCACAAACATACGTTCAAACTCAGGAGACCAAAGTGATGGGTCCTCGCCTTCAGCGGGTTCCATCTATGCATAAATATACCAACGTAAAAAAAAAAAAAATGTTCATGTCTACATCTTAACCAACACAGCATTTCACTGCCAAACAATAAAAAAAAAACCCGAATAGCTCGTGTGAGGCATACCTTACGCCTTTTGTAGGAGATGGGTGTCTCTGGGTCCCGATATCGCTTGCTACTCCTTGTCCAATACGCCTGCACAAATATAGGTAACAGTGTGTGTAAATGATATAGAAATTAAACAAATTGAACGAAAAGGAGCATAGAAATTGAGAGGGAGTGCGATTATAACCTTCCAAGACCGTGTCTTCGAAGGGGTGCCCGTGTCCGTAGATGCTGAAATGATACAAGGTCGACGTTGCTTACGAGGTGACTGCGGAATACTTGTAACGGAGTAGCTATCGGAGGATTTCACAGACCCCTCTGAAGAAAGGTCGATGAAGATGGCCTTCTGCATGTCGTTGTGGAGGATGATTATATGGACGGGTGATTACTATTCACCTATCAGCTCAACTCCAGGGAAAGTGTACTAGGTATTGATGAGGACTCCATTAGCGCGCGGCTCGGGGTGGAAGAAGTTGAGGGCATACGTACTGCAGAGGACGCTGGAGAAGACGGGTGTAATTGCCCATTGAAAAAATGCATCGCAGCTCTGGTTTGTGGAGATAAGCGAAAATGCTTCAGACAAATAGATCAACGACGACTGAAAGGGCACGTTGTGCTCACATATCTGGTATGGACGGCCCACATTTGTTCAAAAATAAATGGACGGTCTGATGAGCATGCACAAATCTGATGAGCATGCACAAATCACTAGCCATACGCGGTTCGCAATTCACGCAATGGGTGTGATTTGGTGTGGTGCAGGTGCATGGCAAAAGTCTGTGTGAATCTTTTCCACACGTTTGTTAGGCACAAGTTGCATGATGGGTGAGGTGGCGTCGATCCACGAGTCGATTAAGGGAATTTCATCCCCTTACAGTGAGTGCAAGTCCATCCTAAAATAAACTAAGTCTGAAAACGGACGATCAGATGAGGCTTGACAGAAATCGGACGATGCTCAGCTAATCTTGGAATTCCCGCACATCTTTTTACAACTTTCGTTGGCTTCGCCAGCTTTCACGGCAACCAACGCATGGAGAACGTGCGTTGGTTGCCGTTGTGAATCTTATTGCAGATTTGTTATACGTTTATATTACTTTTGACAGCAGTGGTTGGTGATTCCGTGAGTCGCATTCATGAATTTTAATTACAGGGACCTGCCACATGTCACCCTTAGCATCACCGAATACCTACGGACGGTTAGGATTAAAGAACCTTTGCTCTACACAATTCATCTCGTCTCCCAAGCCGAGTTCACCGTGACATAGTTTCAGCTGATTTTTTTCCAAGTATTGCAGAGCCGCCTGACAACTGTGTTGTCTTCACGCCAAGAAGTAATTTCAATCTGCAGTGGGTTGGTGATTCCGTGGGTCGCAAACATTGCATTTTAATTACAGGGACCTGCCACATGTCACCCTTAGCATCACCGAGTACACACTAACGGTTAGGATTTTTGAACCTTTGCTCTTACAGATGCATCTCGTCTCCCAAGCCGAGTTCACCGTGACATTGGGTACAGGTGATTTTTTCCAACTGTGTTGTTTCACGCCCAGCAGTAATTTCAATGTGCAGTGGGTTGGTGTGTCGGTGGGCAGTAATAATTGGGCCTTGTTTCTGAACTAAGGAACGGTACTGTACAACACTGGCCTAAAATTCAGGGCTGGTCGTGCTTGGGGTTCGAGTGTGCGAACGGGCCGGTTTTGGAATTTGGACCTGGATCGCATTTCAGAAATAAATTGCGGTTGGGTTTTGTGACGAACGGGCCAAACACCAAATCTGCATGGGTTTTTTAAAATATCCAAAACAAAAACAAAATCTGGCCCATCCAAACAAGGCCTTAGTGTTGGTTTATTTGAGAAGATTTTCATTGAGACAAGCCAAACTTGTTCTGAAATTCTTGCTTGTATCAGATAGGAAGCCCTTTGCTAGCTGTTGTTATTTGAATAATCCTTATGCTTTTGTCATGGTTAAACCCACTAATTTGTGTGAGATCAAAAGTGTAGATGACTAGATGTACAGTTTATGTCCTTTTTGTGGTTTTTTTATTTTTATTTTTTCCTCTTGGAAAAATGTATAGTTTGGCATTGTATATTTTTTCCCCTTCAGAAGCCGTCGGGTGAAGTAATTTTATCACTAATGAGCCTATTCTGATCAAGCAATTAATTTTGTGTGTTACACAATAGGAAGCGATTTGAGAAAGAGAATTTAGGAAGTTTTGTTCTAAGAAAATTTCATTTGGGTGTACCATTTTTTTGGGATAATTTCACCTGTTAAACTACTACGCGTTTTAAGAAGATTCCTCTAAATTTCAAAAATTCTTAATTTCACATATTGAACTTTCAATTTGATACAATGTACCTCCTTTGTTAGTAGCCGGATGTTAAAACTGATCAAATAACTTTTATACTCTTTAACATTTTTATAAAATTTATAATTTACCCTTGATTTCAAATTAAAAAAAAAAAAAATTAAAATTAAAATAAAAATTGAGGGGTAATTTGGCCTTTTTGGGGGTTTCCGTTAGGGTTTAACGTAAACAATTGACAAAAGAGTAGATTGCATCAAATTGAAAGTTTGAGAAATGAAATTACAAGTTTTTAAAATTTTAGAAATTTTCTGAAAATGCATCTTAGCTCAAGTGTCCTTGGTTGTCCCTTTTTTTCTCTTTTTTATTTTTCCTCGCCAACGTGACAGTACGAGGAGACACCACAATGACAAGGAGTAGAGAAGAGGGGGAGTATTTCAGGAATCTCCAGCATTACTCTAGCACAAATCAGGCACAAAAGATGCCAGGCTCTCCATGGTGCTCTTCAATCAATGCATGTGCCTCTTAAGTACCAGAATTCATTTACAAGTCAAAAACAATATCAACAAAGCATGTGAAAGAAATAAATCTACATGGTTCTCCACCACTTTCCCACTCTTTTTCATAGGATTATCAAGGGACAAAGTAAGTTAATGCAGAGATAAGAAAGAAAGAAAAAGATAGTGCAGAGAGATGGCGACAGAATTTCATTAAGCTTAAACATGTTTGGCTTTAATGAACTTGTAGAGGGTATCTCATCTAAATACTTCACAGTATGGTCTAACACTGCTTACACTTAATTCTCACACTAATAGAACATTAATTATTCCTTTAACTTAATTGATCAAGTAACCACATATATTAATTAGAGCTTCACCTTCACATCTCCAATCACAAAGTTGGTATCCTCAATCCAGTTAATCTACGTAAATGCAAAACATCACCAATTGATCCAAGTTTCAGGTCACTGAGAACAAAGGAAGCCTACAGGCTAAAACTTCTCCAGTTATATCAACAAAACACCATTCCCTACGAGTTCTCATTAACTGTCTTGTCCATTTCTTCAACGTGATCCTGAAGCACATTCCGCTGCACAAGAAGAAAGAACAGATCAGCAATTTGGATTTAATAACCACAAAAGAAGAAAAAATATTATTGAGACACATACATGATCTGTGGTACCTAGATACCTTGAAATAAGTAAAGACAAGTGAATGCAGTTTATAGTTTTTGACAGAAAAATGCAAACCTACTCAAGATAACCCTAAACGTGTCAGAAAGAGACATAATGACAGTTTTTGATGAAGGAATATTGCTGACATAATTGGAGTCAGTTTACACCACTCCCTGGGTATGCTAGCAGTGAAGTTCCTATTACCAAGTCCAATTAGTGGAAGCAATATATACATATATATATTGTAGGCTGTAATAGAAACATGCCATAAGAAAGAAATGAAGCTGGGTACTTTCATGACACTAAATTGATTGCAACCAGCAGCTCTTGCTGCAAACTCGGCCTAGAGTTGGATGGTTTTCAATAGTAAGCAATACAAGAGTGGTACTTTAAACATGAAAAAATTGGTGTCAAGGAACAATAAGACTAACTAATTGGTGATGGTGAGATGGATCACTACAAAAAAACTCAACAATAACAACATTCGTATGAAGTAAAACTTTCATAGTCATTCATAGACATGGAGCCAGAAAGAGAGACCTTGCAAATGACGATGTTGTCAGAGGAGTCCTGGTTGGAGATCTTCTAGGGGCATGGAGGAGGTAAGCCACCAGAGTCACCTTCTGATGCGTACTCCAGCTTTCTCTTCTCTCTAACTCGCCTTACTGCCGCATGCAGAGGAGTATATAAAACGGATCTATCAATCTCTTCGGGAGCAATTCTAATCTTGGGAACAATGTATTGTTAGAAATGTAATTCTAGACGGCCATCAGTTCCCATGTCACAGAACAGAGTGGCTGCATATTTTCAACTTGACAGCAGTGTACAACCCTTTGCTTTCAACTTGGATTCTAGACCAAAAAACTTCAATCCAGAGACCACCAAGTCCGCAGTCTTCTTCTTCATATGTTCAATTAGAATTTCATCATACACAATCATATTGGCTTCTGTTAAAAGCTTGCGCTCTCTCAAATTCGAAAAAACCTTCCTTGCCTCCTCCATTGTCCCATGCTTACACATGCCTGAAATAATAGAAGAGTATATAACATCATCTGGGGGACATCCCTGCTGCATCATTTCATTCAGTACCTCAACCACCTTCTCGGCATCACCTGATTTACATGCATGGAAAATGTTAAGAGTATACTTAAACTCCATAGGGCCACTAGCAACATTGGCTAAGCAGCCACGAACAAGCATCATAGCTTCATCAATGTCTCCGTTTTTGCAGAGCCCTTTAGCAAGAGCACGATAAGCAGCAACAGAAGGAATGGATGACATCTCTATGATCTTATTATAACACACACATGCCTCTTTAATATCATCAACCTCAACCAAACATTCGATTGCAATACTATAAGTCGATGAATCGGGTTCAAAAGTTGATCCCTTCATTTCATCGAAGAGCGATAACGCCTTTTTGACCTCCCCATTATTGTGAAGAGCCCCCATAAGAATATTGTAGATACAAACGCTACAATAACCTCTTCCTTTCAAGTCCTCAAACAGTTGTACAGCCGTCCTTGTCCTCTCCTCCTTCCCAACCAGAAAGGCAAAGAATTTGGAAAGATCATCAATGACAGAAAACCTTAATCTCTGCATTTGGGTGATCAACTTGTAAAAGTCGTCCATCCTTCTCATCTCAGCATACCCCACCAAGATGGGATTCACCGTCACAAAGTCCGGCTCAAGACCTTCCTGAAAGGTGACCTGAAAGAGCTTGTGAGCCTTATCCACCTGCTTCACACCGCACAAACCTTGAATAAGCGAATTATAGATCCCCAAGTCAGCCCTATACCCAGAATCTACCAGATCCTTCAACAAGCCACAAGCCAATCCTATCTTCCCGTCCGCCACAAACGCCTCGACCAGCGACCGATATATCACTCTATCGATCAAACAGCCCTTCTCCTTCATCTCCTTGAAAAGCTCATATCCTCTCTCCACCCTCCCACCTTTACACAACCCCGTAACCAACGTTGCATACGCTATCACGTCCGGTTCCACATTGTCCCTCCTCATTTCCTCCCAAACCCTCAAACACCCATCCAAATTCCCCTGCGAAATCAAAACCCTCACCATCGCCGTGTACGCAAACACGTCCGGCTTACACAAATTGGTTCTCATTCTCCCCAACACCTCCAGCATTTCGTCGATTCGACCCGCTTTACAAAAACCTTTTATCAAAATCATGAAAGTGACGCTCTCTTCGACCAACCCATCATCCCTCAAGTCCTCGTAAACCGACAACGCCAAATCTACATGATCGGTTTTGACCAACGCATCGATAATCCTATTGTAAAGAAAAACCCTGGGTTTAACCCCAAACTTCTTCATTTTCTCGTAAATGTAGTAAACCCTAACGCCCCTGTTGGCATCGGAGTGCATTCTGATCAAGATTTCGAACTGCTTCTCGGTGGGTGGCTTTCCCTGGGAATCCATCAGCTCGGGCAATTGATCGGCGGCGCGGAAGCGATTGGTACGGTTCAAACAATAGGCGAAGGCGTTGTAGGAAGCGAAATCATGCTTGTAGCCTTTCTGCTTGCCCGCCCAGTGGAAGAACTTGGAGGCGAGGGCAGGGTCGATTTGGACTTTGAGCAGCTCGGCGACGATATTGGGCGTGACGCGGCGGAGCTTGTTGAGATCGGCGACAACGGCAGGGCCCCAGCGGTTGTCGTGCTTGCGGAACGAGTCAGCGATGAAGCGGGCAATGGGGGAGAGGCGGAGGGAGGAGGAGAAGAAGTTGTGGTCAGGGGAAGGGGAAGAGTGAGTGGACGTTGGGGATGGGGTGTGTGGGTCCCAGTTCTGGAGCTGGAACGGTTGGGATTGGGGTTGGGGGTGGGGTTGGGATTGGCGTTGGGTGATGGAGACGCGGTTCGAAAAGAGGCCACCGCGGACGGTGGGGCGGTTCTGGGAGGGCTTGCGGTGGCCGTAGAAGAAGTACAACTTCTTATGGGGCTTGGGGACTGGGGACTGAGGGGGCATTTCTGGCTTCCTTGTTGCTCCCTTTGCTTATTTCACCTTCTGCTTCTCTTCCCTTCCTTTCTTCGTCTTCACTTCCCCCCTCTGGTCTTCGTAATAGTGTCCATCTTTCCCGACCCCATTGTTGGTTCGTTGGTTAAGGCCTGTTTGGGTGAGCCGAAAAAAAGCCCGTTTGAGGAATTTCTCCGGTTTGAAAATTTTGTATTGTTTCTATCAATTTTCCCACATGCTAATTGAGATTGTTTAGGCTACTAATGTAATCATCGGCCATTTTTTAATTAATTTGATAAGTAATGTTATTTAGTAGACCGTTATATAACTTGATAATGTGACAGTAAAAATCATCTACCGAAAACTAACTTAAAAACTAACTTTCATTTTCGTTTTTCGTATTAATTTTTTTTTTTTTTTTAAAAAAATGGAGATAAGTCTCGTTATTTTGCAATAGTCATTTAGTATTTAATATCAAGGAGTAATGTAATGGAATTAGGAAAAAAAAAAAAAAAAGGAGTAACGTAATGGCATAGTTGTCCAACAATGAACTAAATGTAGGGGAATTATTATTTGGGTTAAATACCTATTTAACCCTTATTATTTATAATGTAAGTAATAGATCAAATGACATTTCTTAGGATAAATTCCATTATTGTAATTTGCTGTTTCATTTCCTCTTTTTAATGTTTAGGATTTTTGTAATGGTTTCTTTATGCAATTTCGCATAAGGACTGACACTGGGTAATCGCTTGATTATTTTACTGGGACTTATATTGAGACATGAAATCATGCCCATGCTGTGTTACATGGGATGGGCCAAACTTTTTTGAAGACAGTACGAGGAAAACAAGAAAACAGAGGATGAGATTGCCCATCAAAGGCAACGCAGAAGAAAAGAGTCAAGGAAGGTAAATTATTTTTAATACAGAGCATTTGTCATTACGATTTCATAGACAGTGCGATTTGCAAAAAATAATGATTGTTTGAAATTGCATTTTTTAAAAATTGTAATTTGAAAACGTAAAAGTTATGTATTTTCAAATAGCAGAACACACAATTTTAAAAGTTAAACTGCAATTTTGCCAAACGTTTGATTGCATTTTTAAAAATCATATTTTTAAATCGCTATTTTTAAATCACAAACCTAAACCAACCCTGAAAGATCCTGCCCTCCAAATACTACAAATAATGGTTTGACACTTCTTTTCCAAGCATAAGAAAAAATAATAATAATAATAATAATAATAATAATATGAAATAAAACATCCGATCACATCAAAATTGCCACCATGAGGGTGGAATTATAATGTAGCAAAATACATCCAAATAACCAAAGTAATGTCAAACAAAAGTAAAAAGGTGACGGATACACTGGGTTAGATGGTCCACCAAAGGTGGGGCCCACACTCCTCTGTCGGTCCTCAGCTTCTTGCTAATCTTATCCACTTCCTTGCTCATGTGGGCCATGGTGTGTCGATCGCTTACCCACCGCCCCTGCTCTTCCCCAAAGTTAGTGATGTGGGCAACCATGGCTGTCTGGAGTATGCCAACCTCCTCACATAGTTGTCCTACCTCCCGGATCAATTGGGCCACCAGTGTGCCGAGGTCTAGAACTGCAGGGGTTGGCTATGAGGTTGTCTCCCCATTGGGTGGCTGTCCTGCTATGGGTGTGGAGTTGCTGACTGAGGTGGTAGCTCATCCTGATTCAGATGGGTCTCGCTCTTCCGTAGGTAGTCCTTATTAAAAAGACCAGGTGGTGTTTGAACATCTCCCCGGTCTCTACCCGTAACCCCAAGTCACCTCAAAATAATGTAATCAGTCCACTAAAGGCTAAGCGTATCCCACATAATTCTAATGGTGTAGGAGGCAAATTCGATGGGAATATAGCTTAATAGGGCATAGAGAAAGTATGCCCTCTCCCTAAAGCTTGGGCCAATGCTGATAACTGGGAAAAGGTTGGATGCCACGATCCGGTAGATGAGACGGATGTTTGTCGGGAAGCACTGAAGGAGGTACTGGGTGTCACTAGAGGTTGTCTCAACTCTAATTGCTCCACTATCTGGTGATGAGTAGGACCATTCTCTCCAATCCATGGGTATGGGGCGTCGCTGATCTTAGGCATGTGTGTAAGCTCCCAGTTGAGATCGAGAGTAACCCTAATATTGTGACCACGATGGAGTGTCATAATACTATTACCCAACGGTTCTAAGGTTGCAGATTGAACGTTTGCTGGTCTCTTGTCAAACATTTGGTGGTCCCCCTACATCGAATGTGTGGTCCCCCCGTTAAACGTTTGGTCAAAACCAAAGTCCAAAAATTTCTCTTCCAATGAACCCTAATGAACTGTGTAAATTTGCCAACCCTACAACTAAGCTAAACTCAATCTAGTAATTACTTGGGACACTACAATAAGAGACCTAGAATAAAGACACAAGGAAACTTACAACTTGATGTAAATCTTTAGACTTTATATGACAACAAGTTACCCACTTGCCTCCAAGCTCGAAAATTTCTTCATAGTGCCTCTCCTCACGGATACGTCAGTATACTCTTGTTGTAGAAGATAACACAAATAGAACCCCTCAGAAAACACCAACAAACTACAAGGAAGGCAAGCTTGCGGCTTTATACATCTTCACTTGTGAATACCAAATCAAACTACTCAACAAAAAGGCAAGAACGCCATGAAGCCAAGAACACCTCTAGAATCCAATCTAAGTAAAACAATGAAGCTCAAAAACCAAAACTATACTTCAGGGGTGTAATAATAGAGGCAACACCTAATTTGCTTGTGAAAATTCATGTTTACTTATGCATATAAATAAGACCTCATTTCATACTCAACTGTGAGATTTATTTACTAAGTCTTAGACTGACGCAGTATTTGCGGCTTGTTAAGTTATCTGTTTTAAGAGGGCTTTATAAAAGGGAGAAGCAGCAGTCTATTTTCAATACGACTGATTTTGGTTAGAAGCTCCAAAACTATAATTAATGGTAATACACACATACCTTATGATTTTCTAAATATCTCATATCTGTCATTTTCATCTTCTACTTACATTTACTCTGAGTATATTAGACAGACAATCCTTGCAATTAATTACAAGTCAATTGAATTTGAGGAATTACCAGTAACCTTACCAAAATGATCAAGGCCAATTTGAGAGCGTTACATGTCATCATGATGAAACCAAACAAAGAGTACCCAACCTCTCTAACCAAAACCGTGAGGACATCATCATGACAAAACATCACCAAGACCAAATAAATGAACTCGTCAGTGTTTCGACATGACAGTTACATGACGAAAATACACAGAGTGTATATACAATAGATAAGCCATTATAAGACATTAGAGACCACATTAAAAAAAAGGGTTATACCTTATTCACCCTTGTGGTTTAACTTCTTTATTTATTAATCCTTAGTGTTTACTTTTTATCATAGGAGGTCCCACTGGTTTGCCTAAAGATGAAGATGGTCACTCCATCCAAAATTTGACGAAACGTCACGTCACCACCAATCACGGTTTGACATGTGTCAATCTAATTAACTAACTAAAAATATATATATTTTTAAAATTAAAAACATTAAAAAATTATATTTAATTAAAGTTTTTTAAAAATATATTGGGGGGGTGGCCGTAGCCACTCCTTTGGCCATTTGGCCATGAGGGTGGTTCGTGTTAATTGCTAAATATTCATATTTTAAGCCCTTAACTTACATGTGTTAATCCTTTAGGGCCTGTTTGGGAGTGCGATTTCAATAAGTGCGATTTTAAAAATTGCGTTTTTAAAAATTACGTTTTTAAAATCGCTACTTTTTAAAATCGCACAGGCGTTTGGTAAAATATACTAAAAAATACTTTTTTTTATCAATTGAGTGTTTGGATAACATTAGCATCTAATTGCGGTTTCATGACCAAATTACCAATAAGGATGAACAAGATAGAGAGGATGAAGGAAAAAAAAAAAAAAAAAAAAGAGAAAAGAAGGGTTTTAATATATTTTAGGTGGGTATTTTTGGTATTTTTTTCATTCCCGTTCTAAAAAAGGTAACTATTGCGCCAAATATCTTTTTAATAGAAATTGTGATTTTGTTTTAAATTCGCACTTTTTTCAAATAAGCACCCTCTAATCAGCTTATGAAAATCGCAGATTTTTTTGCGATTTTAAAATTTGCGTTTTTAAAATCGCAATCCCAAACACCCTAAAGTTGCGATTTTGTTTAAAATCGCAGATTATTTTTAAAAAAACGCACTCCCAAACGCACCCTTAGTTTGGTTAATTTATGCTATTTTACTTCTTTTTTGTATTTTCTTTGTTTTATAGGTTTTTTGAATAAAAGAAAGCATTTCCAGGAAATTTCTAAGCTTAAAGGGCAAGTTGGGAAGACCTAGAAGATATGGTTAAGCTTAACCAATCATGGTTAAGTTTAATCAAATAAAGGAAATGATTAAATCGAAATTTTTCAAATTGAAGTCAAAATCGGATTGGATTCAAAATTGGATTATGCATATGTCTCGGTATTTTGACCAAAACTTTCATCTCAAATATACGATTAAGGTGATTCAAGTGGCATTGGAAAGCTAACTCAAAATGCTACAAATCATTGTGAAATAACATTTTCCTAATTGGGAGCGTCGCAATCCTAAAATCACTCCACAAGATAGGAACGCAATTCTAGGCGAATCCTAATCCGATTTGGACTAAGGTTTTCTTTATCCTATTTCCACTATGACTTAAATCTCCGAAATTCCTAGGATTACTAGGGCTTCTAGGACTCTCCTAAGCCCTATAAATAGACCTCTAAGCGTCACAATTCAATACACAATTTGAAGGAGACAACTTTGGGGAGAGGAATTGGAGGCTACTTCTAGGAGCGGTTTTTGGTTCTTTCTTTACCTTTTCTTTTTATTTTTATTTTAATTATGTGTAACTAACTCTTAAAGAGGGCTAGATTGAAGCCCTAAATATGTTTATTTAATATTTCAATATTGACGCCTTTGTGATAATCATATTGTGTTACTTAACTTGATTAATTCCTGTTTTCTTGAATTCCTCATATGTATGTAATTGGCCATTATATGCATGTGGTATAGATTAGTTAATTAAATCAATTTGGATGACCGAGTCCTGAGTTTAATAAGAGTAACAAAATGAATCAACACTAGATTCTTGGGTTAATCAACATGGAAAACCGGGAGTATACACACATGCCCTAGGTTTCGTGTGTTTGTCGATTTCCATAGATTTATGCTTTCTTAAAGAACAACTTAGTATACACCCATGCTAAATCCTTTGAGAAAGAAAAGAGTTAGAGTATACACTTATGCCTAACTCGTTGCTTAGGGAGATCAGTAGCTTAAGGAGTCTACACCCATACCCTTAGGTTGGCAAACATTAGGTATTCACAATATGATTGGATCATTGACATATTGTTATATTATCTAAGTATGATTAGTGGTGGATATCAAAGCCCTACCTTTAGCTTTTCATTTATCTTTACATCTTTTTATTTCTTTTTCATAATATCAATATCGTGACAATTTTGATATTTTAATTAATTCTAAATAAAATCAACAATCCTCATGTGATCGATCTCGTACTTGCTACACTATACTATCGTTTGATCTTGTACACTTGCGAGTAAAATGTACTAAATATTATCTATTAATTTAGGTAGTATTTGGCGCAACAAGTTTTTGGCGCCGTTGCCGGGAATTGTTTGATTTTGTTTGGAATTTTTGTTTTCTTTTAATTTATTTTTGTTTTAAATTTTTCTGTTTTATAGTTCTTCCGCAGTTCCTGCTCTGCCTCTGGAGGTGCGCTCGAGCACCCAACCGAGGCAATCGATCGCACATCCAAACAGCAGCACATACACTGTTTTAATTACAGATCTGATTTATTTCTTTGATTTTTGTTTTTGTTTTTCTTTTGTTTTAATCATGTTGAGACACCTCCAGTGCGAAGACCTATGAAAAGTTCATTCAGTCCCTAGATCCTCAACCAGCCATCATGCATTAATTTCCAGCCCATTGTGCAGAGCAGTTACGATTTATCTCCACTGCTCAATATGAGTCCACACTATAATGGCACACCTCCAGAGAACCCATATTGGCATATTCGAGAATTATATGATCTCTGCAGGACTCAAAATGTTCAGGGTTTAACTCCAGAAGAAATCAGGTTAATCCTCTTCCCTTTTTCTTTAAAAGATAATGCTAAGATATGGTACAATTCTTTGGCCACAAGTTCTATTCATACTTGGGATAAAGATTGCCACAAAGTTTTTAAAGAAATTTTTCCCAACCCAAAAGACAAGGCAATTGAGAAGGGAAATTATGACTTTCCAGCAAAGAGATGGAGACCTTTTCTTCGAGGCATGGGAACACTTTAAATAACTACTTCTCAGATGCCCTCATCACAATATATCTCATGACGATCAGGTACTGACATTCTATGAGGGTTTAAATGATCCTAACAAGAGTCTTGTAGATTTAGCTTGTGGTAGCATGTTGATGGAGAAAAGCAGCGAGGAGAAGCCATGGATCTCTTCGAGACATTGAGTGAGCACTCCCAACAATTCCCATCTAAAGGGAGACAAGGGTTCAAAGGAAAAGGCATATATGAAGAGAGCACCAATGGTGGAAGTCAGGCTCAAATGGCTGCCATGGAGAAAAACCTGGACATGCTCATGAAAGCTATGACTAATCATAGCAGTGCTCCTGTTCAACAAGTTACACAAGTCGAGGTATGTGCCATATGTTCCCATATTGACCACACCACTAAGACATGTCCCATGTTTTCAATTGCAGATCAGGAGACATCTCTCATCAATTGGTCTCAACATTATCATGAAGAGGATTCATCTCCAATCGATTGGTCTCAACAATACCAAGAAGAAGAAGCGTGCCAAAGTCAATCGGTGACCACTCCTCATGGACAATACATGAAGGACGAGTGCACTTATTATCATGACCAAACAACCACCACACCTGGGAATGAAGAAAATGTTTAGGAAATTTTTTGTGAGCCAAGTCTTTGGGACCCTTTGGGAGAGCGCTTTGATGAATTTGGAGGTGACCTAGACCTGGACAAGCTACTTGAGTATGCTAAAACTTCTAATAAGCCAAGTCTCGAGGATCCGATGGGAGAGCATTTTGATCAAATTGGATGTGACCTGGATCTTGACAAATTCCTCAAGCAAGCTAAGATGTGTAGTGAACCAAGTCTAGAAGATCTATTGGCAGAATGCTTTGCTCAATTTGAATTTGGTCTGGACCTTGACATGATACGTGAGCAAGCTGAGGCCTTATTAGATTCCACTCCTGAGAATAACAAGTTTTTGGCGCCGTTGCCGGGGAGGAATAAAAATGATATGCTATGGGGTGCCTCCCATGAGCGTTAAGTTTAACGTCTTCAGCCAGACTGTTGTCACCTTTTAAACTTGAAACACCAATCTTTTCTTCTCTTGCACCAAGGAGAATGAAATTTTTCCTATTTCAGGGTGATTCCAACTGTCTATAGATCGGGGTAGATCATTCTGAGTCTTCTCAAACAGTTTCTCATCCAGAAGGGAATCATGAACTGGAATAAAATAAGAAGAAAACTCAGGGAGCGTTTCTATCTTGATGTCCTCAATTTGCTCATCACATAACCCCAGCAGACTTCTCTCTTGGACTCTTGGTAATTCGAGAATAGGAGCTGATGTTGAAGAAGTCTCAGTGCTCTCTTCCTTTTCCCGATGTGGTTCCTCTAGAACCTCAGTTTGCTCCTCCTTCCTCTCTTCCACCTTGTTGTTCTCAGGAGCGGAATCCAATAAGGCCTCAGCTTGCTCACGTATCACATCAAGGTCCAGATCAAATTCAAATTGAGCAAAGCATTCTGCCAATGGATCCTCCAGATTTGGCTCACTACACATCTTAGCTTGCTTAAGGAATTTGTCAAGATCCAGGTCACATCCAATTTGATCAAACTGAGTTTCTAGAGGAACCACATCGGGAAAAGGAAAAAAGCACTAAGACTTCTTCAACATTAGCTCCTAATCTCGAATTACCAAGAGTCCAAGAGAGAAGTTTGCTGGGGTTATGTGATGAGCAAATTGAGGACATCAAGATAGAAAAGCTCCATGAGTTTTCTTCTTATTTTATTCTAGTTCATGATTTCCTTCCGGATGAGAAATTGTTTGAAAAGACTCAGAATGGTCTACCCCGATCTATAGACAGTTGGAATCACCCTAAAATAGGAAAAATTCATTCTCTTTGGTGCAAGAGAAGAAAAGATTGGTGTTTCAAGTTCAAAAGGGGACAACAGTCTAGCTGAAGACGTTAAACTTAGCGCTCATGGGAGGCACCCCATAGCATATCATTTTTATTTCTTTGTTTGTTTGTTTTTACTTCTATTTATTTTATCTTTATTTTATTTTTATTTTGTTTTTGTTTCCCTTTATTGTTTTAGTGTTTTATTTTGCAGAGACAAGTGTGCTTCAGTTCAAGTTTGGGGGTGTGCTATGAGCCATACTATTCCAAACAGTTCATTCATCTCCCGGGTAAATTCTTTCCATGTTATAGACACATTGGGGACAATGTGTAATTTAAGTTTGGGGGTATGGGAAACACTTTACACACACTTTGTCCCAGTTCTATTTTATTTTTATTTTTATTGTTTATGAAAAAAAAAGAAAAGAAAAAATTTGTCCTAGTTTTATTTTTGTTGTTTGTGAAAAGAAAGAAATATATATATATGTTCATGTTTGCCTTAAAATTGTGGTTGATATTAAGAATTGTGATTTGATTTCATTGGTGAGCTTAAAATTTTGAATACATGATCTGATAATTGAGTTTTTCAATTTTGTTACTTGCTTAGGACAGTTGAGAATTCACATATTTGATCTGATCTTACACAAGCACATTAGCACATAATTTGTGGGGTATGACATGAAGTCTGATGTGTGTGTTTCTATGTCTTGGGTGAAACTGGATGACTTATTAGATGGATACTTTGGCATATACATATTTGATAAAAAGAAAAAAAAAAAAATAGAGAGAGAGAGAGAGAGAGAAATCATTGATAATCTTTTCACTAAGTAACTAGGCCTTTTGTCTCAAAGTGTTGAGTGTTCACGTCAATAGGTGAAAAATTTTGATTTGATTAATGTCATGGTTAGTTTGGTTTTGTAGCCTTTTTGACTTAAGTTAGTAAGTTCTAACGATGTCTCTACACCTAATGCTCTAAAACCATCCGGTTTGTGAGTCATTTGACTTAACACTCGTTACATGGGTCAATTAGAAAGCTTAAGGAAATCAAACATTGCACAACCAGACGAAGCAAAAAAAAAAAAAAAAGAAAAAAAGAAAAATATGCTATTGTTATTCATTCTAATAGGAATTTTAGTGAACTTTTTTGATATTGAGACATTGCACATTGGAAATAATTGGAAGTTTCATATTTATTTGCTAGTTTACTTTACACTGTTTTCGAACTTGTGATGCCTTAGCATGTCTTTTGTGAGTGATTAAATTTTAAAATTTCAATTCATTGTGAAGATGTAGTTTATCTTTTTAAGCTTGCTAATGAATGAAAATCATGGTTTTGAGTGATACCTTAATTTTTGAATAACATGAACTCTTGCATGATGTTTGTGGGTAACATTTTTGGAAAATCCCCACGAGACTTCACTCGTCCACTAGGGAATTCCTAGGGGTTTAAAAGACTTGTTGCATATGCTAAATGCAGTCGTACATTCCACGAAAGATGGATTTATCTTTTTGTTTTCAGTTTTCCATTTAATTTTTAGCTTTGTATTGCTAAGGGGCTAGCAATATGTAAGTTTGAGGGTGTGTTAAGGGCTAAAATATTCATATTTTAAGCCCTTAACTTACATGTGTTAATCCTTTAGTTTGGTTAATTTATGCTATTTTACTTCATTTTTGTATTTTCTTTGTTTTATAGGTTTTTGGAAGAAAATCAAGCATTTCCAGGAAAGTTCCAAGCTTAAAGGGCAAATTGGGAAGACCTAGAAGATATGGTTAAGCTTAAGCAATCATGGTTAAGTTTAATCAAATAAAGGAAATGATTAAATCGAAATTTCTCAAATTGAAGTCAAAATCGGATTTGATTCAAAATTGGATTCTGCATATGTCTTGGTATTTTGACCATCACTTTCAGCTCAAATATCCGATTGAGGTGATTCAAGCGGCATTGGAAAGCTAACTCAAAATTCTACAAATCATTGTGAAATAATATTTTCCTAATGCGGAGTGCTGCAATGAAAAAATCACCCCACAACATAGGAATGCAATTCTAGGCGAATCCTAATCCGATTTGGACTAAGGTTTTCTTTATTTCATTTGGACTAGGTCTTAAATTTCTGAAATTCCTAGGATTACTAGGGATTCTAGGACTCTCCTAAGCCCTATAAATAGACCTCTAAGCATCACAATTCAATACACAATTTGAAAGAGACAACTTTGGGGAGAGGAATTGGAGGCTACTTCTAGGAGCGGTTTTCGGTTCTTTCTTTACCTTTTCTTTTTAGTTTTATTTTAATTATGCGTAGCTAACTCTTAAAGAGGGCTAGATTGAAGCCCTACTTATGTTTATTTAATATTTCAATATTGGCGCCTTTGTGATAATCATATTGAGTTACTTAACTTGATTAATTCCTGTTTTTTTGAATTCCTCATATGTATGTGATTGGTCATTATATGCATGTGGTATAGATTAGTTAATTAAATCAATTTGGATGACCGAGTCCTGGGTTTAATAAGAGTAGCAAAAGAAATTCACATCAGATTCTTGGGTTAATCAACATGGAAAACCGGGAGTATACACCCATGTCCTAGGTTTCGTGTGTTTAAAAAAAAAAAAAAAAAAAGAACTGTCTATTACATAATGTGTTTAAAGAAAATGATTTAGACTGATTTTTAGAAAACAACATATGGCCTCCTTTGTTAGGATTTAGCAGAAAATCATAATTGAAGAGGCGATTAAAAGGAGATGATACACCGGAAACTCACATTGCAAACTTTGAACTTTGAAAAAACAATAGCATAGCAGACCTGGGTGGAAGTGTCTGTGTACGTGGAGGTAGGATAGTCGTTGATCCATAGGGAGGGTTTCTTGATGTATAGATTCAGGGAAAATAACAAAAAGGGTTATAGCCGATGCAATCGCTATAAAAGAAATTTTTTTCCTATTGACCATGAAAAAGGAAGCAAAGAGCAAATTTATATTCTATTATTAAAGATATTTATGAAATAAAAATGTATCCAAAATTATCTTCAACAAGCATTCTTTAGACTCTTCTTCCCCACTCTACCCTCCCGTTAGTGAATTTTGTGTTCTTCCTTGATTGATTCCTGTGTTGCTCTTTCTCATTTGCCCATAATCAAAATAAAAAGACAAGATTATACGATTGTTGTTTCAGGATTTGATGATTTTATACTGGGTAATATGGATAAGGAGTCTATGGAAAATATAATATATATTATTATTTATGTCTTTTGACAACTAAGTCAAGATGGCCGAGTTGACCGAAAGGGCATGGGTCTAAATCCCATTCTTTTTTTTTTTTTTTTTTTTTGACATGTCCACATAAGGGAAGGGGGAGGGGGGATTCGAACTAGTGACATCTGCTTCATTAGGCGTGGTCCACAGCCGATTGAGCTACCTCTTGGGAACCCCAAATCCCATTCTTGACTCTTGACAAAATATTCTTTTCATTTTGACGTTGAAATGGGCGACTCATATCCGCCCTTGCTTTTACTAGTGTTTTTAATGTTAACAATTAGCTCAATGGTTTAGTTGCAACTACTTGAATACGACGTCGTGTGGTGGGTAGTTAGTTTACCAAAACTTTATTTTGTTTTATCTTGCTTATAGCAAAGCTTTGAAAAGAAAGGAGATGATTAATGAATTAAAAAATAATCTATTGTTATCTAAATCATATCAAAGATTTAATGGATGTTTTTTCTTGGGCAAATAAGTGTGACACATCATAGCCACCTTAAACTAATAAAAAAAATTAAAAAATAAAAGAGGAGCTCCCAAGCATTTTTGAGGGAATGTTGAAATTCTAGAGAATTGTTTGCCATATATATATATATATATATATATATATATATATATATATATATATATATTTTGCTTGTATCACATGTCAGAATACTCTAGATTATATTTCCTTATTTACTTATTAATTAGTTTTCTAGCTTATATTTTTCTTATTTATTTTTGTAGTATACGTTATGCAAGTCAGCCAATGAAATTGTAGTCCTATTGGGCATTATCATGATTAACATCTCTACTCTCTAGAGCCGAACTACTTGTTTCTTTATTATTATTTTTTTTTATACAAAATACACTCTATATATATATTAACTTGCTTTTACTGAATCCTAACAGTACGGTGCTAACACCAAACCCTAATAGAGTGGAATAACAGCTGAGGGGGAGGGGTTTCTCCCCCTCCCCCCCTCCTCTCTTTTCCCCTCTCTTTCCTTGATCTGTTCCCCCCTCCCTTCCCCATTTTCCTTCCCCCCATTCTCTTCCCCGATCTGTGTTCCTTTTCTTTTTTGTGTTTGTTTTTGGATTTCGCTTTCTTTTCCCTGTTGTTGTTCTTTGTTTGCTTTTTTATTTTTTCTTGCTAGGTGTTTGTTTGGGCACACTTTGTGGGAGCCGCTCATGGGGGATTCACTCAAACTTCCCCCTAATTTCTTTGAGTGAGCCGCCGATCTCCTCCGCGCCAGCTTTGCCGTTTACTGTTTTCTGCTGGGTCTTTTCACGCGTCCCCACCGCGATGTGCTTCCAACGCCATCTACGCATCGGTTTCTGGCAAGCACTTGATCGGCTTTTCTTCCGGCTACTGTCATCCGCCTAGTGTGCTCCTATTTTTAAATTTTTAGTTGTATTGCTTTGATTTTTCCTGTATTTTTCTTGTTTTTCTTGCTGATTGTAATAAGGCCATGTTCTCTTTCTTGATCTCCTCGATTGTTATTTTGGTCCAGACCCCTGGGGTTGTGGATGTGAACGATATCCTGGCTTTCGGGTTCAGGAGGATGTGTGTCGGCATGGGGTCCTTTTGATCCCAGGGTCGAGGAATAAGAGCTACCTATGCATTAGTTTGTGTCTGCCTAACGCAGATCTGTTATTCCAACTGAAGATTAGTTATAGGTTAGCGGATGTTTGGCGTCTTTGATGTGTAATCTTTTAGTTACGACTTTGATCTTTTAGCTTCGGCTAGGATTTTTCAGAATGTTATGTTCTGTGATTGTAAGAGTTTTAATGCTCTTGATTCCTCTATTAATGAGATAAGAATGATTTTCCTTCAAAAAAAAAAAAACAGTACGGTGCTGAGGAGGAATCTTACTGTATTTGATTATTTATACCGACACTTTTATACCTTTTTTTTTATTTATTTATTTATTTTTTTTTATTTTTTTAATTCACTGTCTAAATTATAAGCATCATAAGGATCTAGAGCATCTTGATATATATAGACTATTTAATATTTGGAGAAATTTCATAATAACTTCCAAACTAATAGCTAGATTTCAATTTACTTTATCGATTTTTTAAATCTGTCTATTAACTAGTTAAACTTTTCCGTATTTTTCACTTCATTCCTTCGGTTCAAAACTATTTACATGACTTTGACAGGGTTAATCACACGTAAGCATTTTTTCCATCTTAGCTTTTTTGTTTTTACTTATTTTTTATTTATTTATTTTTTTAAAAAAAAGACAGGGAGGTTTGTGAAGGATGTCTCGAGCGGCCACCCCAAGCAGATAAGCTAGCCACACAACTGTTCCAAATAGGAGTAGCTTATGCGGCCACTCCAAGCAAAAGGAATTGCTCATACAGTCATACTACCACCATAAGTAGAGAAGGGTGACTCGTGCAACCAAACCAATTGAGAGGTGGCTAAAGTAGCCACCCCTTTATTGGGAATGGTTGCGCAATCCATCCTCATGCTACCCCTTCGCCCTCCCTCCCTCCCGTCTTATTTTTAGATTTGATATTTTTAAGAGAAATGCTACACATTCTAAATTTTATTCTCCAAGTTGGTTTCTAGATTATGTATCACCGTCCTATGAGTTGGTGACACACTTTCCAAAATAATAAATCTCATGAGATGGTAACTTATCATTTGGGAATCAACTTTTGAGAATAAAATTTGGAATGTGTAGTACTTCTCTATTTTTAATAAAGAAAAAAAAAAGATTTTTTTTTTTTTTTAATATGTGGGGTATGACTTTCAAAATTGCTTATGTGACCACTGCTGCATAAGCGGTTTTGGATGGAAAGATTGAGGTGAAAAACGTGGAATATTTAAAACTGATTTGAGTAAATTGAAATTGTACAAAAATTCAACGACTTTTTAGCCAAATTTCTCTAATATTTGTATTTTTTTCACTTTCATTGAGAATCCACTGCTTTCCTGCATAGAATAAATTACAATTGAATCCGAATCTTTCATTTTCCCCGGTCTTCTCTCTCACACACAAAATACTTTCACCTGATAAGTCATAATTTAACGGTATCATATTCTTCCGGTTTTCTACAAATTTAACGACCTTTTTTTTTTTTGGGACTTGGGGAGTTCTCTACTTTCTTATTTGTTTCGTGAAAACATCTAGTAGGAAGTTTTTCCATGAATTGCAGGAAAAAAAACACACACACACAAAAAAAAAAAAAAAAAAAAAAAAAAAAAGGAAATCAATAGTAAATTTCATATAGGGGTGGGCAGATTAACCGGTTACCAATTACCGGCTGTGTACCGGTTTTGACCGAACCGATATTAACCGTAACCGATATTCTTATCGGTTAAATTTTTTATACTGGTATACTTATCGGTTCGGTTCGGTCTGGTTAGAAATTTCATATCGGTTAACCGTTTAACTGATACAAACCGTTAAGTAGGGATGCCAAAACGACGTAGTTTTGGGATTATATATATACCTATGTAACCTTATCTTAATTTGAGTTTGGGTAGGTTTGATTTTTTTTTTAGTGATGGCATTGGATGGGAGTTCTTTGCCTTTGGTGAAAACATTTTTCATTAACTAGTTTTGTTAGTCTAATTAGCATTCATTATGTTAATTGGTCCATTTGCTTTGAAAAAATGTATTTTATAATATAAAAAAAAAAAGTTGTGGTGGATCAATATAAAAAAGCTTCAATTTTTAGCCTAAAAAACAAATATTTGGGTCCTAACAAAAAGTATTTGAGCCCTAAAACAACTCATTTTTAATAAGTTATTTTAGCTCAACAAAAAGTATTTGGGCTCTCAAAAGTAAAAAAAACTCATTTTTGGCCCAACAAAATAAATTAATATAAAGCCCACGGTTAAATCGGTTAACCGGTTTAACCGAACCGTTTAGCCGTGTACCGTTATAACCGATAATTTTGGTTAAAATTCTTATTGGTTCGGTATCGGTTAATAAACCGTTTAACCGAAAATTATCGGTTAATAACTGATAAGAGCCAAAACCGAACCGTTTTGACCGATACCCAGGCCTAATTTCATAGGACAGATTTTAGACTGGTTTCCTACATTTTTGTACCATTATCATCATCAAAGGATGTCATTAGCTCATTTATCTCTTCTCAAATTATCACTTATTCCAAAAGTTTAAGAAGATAGAAAGAGATTAACCTGTGTAGACTCAAACTCCTCCTTAATAGCTACAAGTAGAATATTTATTTGAAATTGTGTGAAATGTAGAATAGGGTTCGAACCCATGACTAGCTCTAATATCATATTAAATTATCACTTATTTCAAAAAGTTAGACAAATAAGAAGAGGTGAATTTAATCATTTAATTTATATTCAAACATCTCCTGCATTTAGGATCGGGATTAAAATTATATTGAAACTTACATGTTGCAGTGGCATTTAAGAGATGATGGCCAGGGTTTTCTAAGGAAACCACAATGTCCTCCACACATGGGTAGATTGTCCGGTGAGCTTTGAAACTTACAAGCCTCTTTGGCATTCTTTCGAACGACTGGCGTGCACCGCGTACCTCCGACAGTTCTAACATCATAGTTCGTCACAAAGTGTATGCACATGAAAAGGCACGCAACAAGATCACACGATCAACATCAAGAAAGAACGATAAAGCAGGCAACAAGATCAGAAATTGAAAGGTATATAAGGCCGCTGGACTTTCCTGGGTAAATTTGGAGGAACAAAAACAGAAAAACTAGCTTGGTGCAGGCTTGGTAAATTCCAGATCATGAACCCTCTTTGTCACAATCTTCTTTGGAGCAGCCGAAGACTTAGAGCATGCGTTCTTATTATTAGTTGTCAGGCAATCTGAATCGTTGTCAGAAAATGAAGAATATGCTGCAAAATCTCTCATCTCTGATCCACAACCAGCCCAGCTCCTTGCATTTTTTGCAGCACGCCATCCTATCTTGCATGGAAGTTTGAAGCAACCCCACACGACGGCTAGAGGGCAACGAACACACAGTAAGCAGGCACTACAGAGACACTCCGTCGACTTATCACAACATCTGGAATCTAGAGAGGAACAGGAAGAAGACGAAGAAGGGGAGCTAGCCTTGGCCCTTATTTCCCTGTGAGTCTGACCATGTCTTCTATCAAAGGATGCTACCTTTGCTTCATCTCGAAGGAGGAACTTGTTTTCCATTCTGCTGTGTTGTTTGATATGAGCTCTACATATTAAAGAGGAGACACAAAGTTCCTGAGAAATGAAAGCTTTAACCATAAAGAACTTCCTAGAAAAGCTTCAACTTCAACCGCATGATGTTTTCACTGTTGGCTTGGATAGAAACCTAACAGTGAACTTTCTGGTTTTCCCTGGCCTGTTGGTTGAGTCAAATATTAAATGTCTAGCATATATATATATATATATATATATATATGCAAATAATGTTTGATTTGATTAGTGTGTCAGCTTAATTTTGGCATTTTGTTAAAATTAGATTAGTATATGAGCTACTGAAATAATGCTATAAGTAAACTTTTGTTCTCCATTTATCTTTAGAAGTGAGGTAGCTTTTAAAATTTATCATTAGATTTAGAATATATCACTATTAAATTTGATTCAATTGTGATTTTAAAAGTCATATCACCTATAAAAAATAAAAATAAAAAAATAAAAACAAAAGTCTTACTTATATCATTATATATGCTAGTGTGCACATTATTCTGACATGGCCAAATTATGTTATCACGCTCAAATTACTCCTAAACGGAAAGTAACTCTTGAGAAGATAAATGAGGATAGTCTTGTCATAGCACTAGTTCTCTTCATGAATAATGTTAAAACTACATTTTTATCTCATAACTATCTTTACGAACCTTAGATTAGTCCTTGTTAAAAGAAATAAATATCTAAAAATTTGTTGGGACTGCCACATCAGTATTGTAAAATAATTGTAGGATAAAAATGTAATATATAGCATTCCCGACCATTTTTCTATTTTTCTTTTTTAAAGAAAAAATTACTTTTCCTCTTCTAACTATCATCCTTTTTGCAATCTCCCCCAAATATTTCAATTTTTACAATGCCTCTCAATCTACCATTAAAGTTGCAAAGTCCTCCTTCCACAACCTATAATGACAAAATTACCCTCAAGATCAAAATTAAAATTTTAAGAGATCATTACTATTTTTTCTCCTCGCTTTTTCCGTGTTCTTCTAAACTTACGTCGCTTGTTGGATTTCCAGCCTAAGCTGGAATATGCCGTGTATGCCTTTCGCATGCTAGATTCCTCAGGACTGGTACCCCCCTCGACTCTTTTTTCTTCTGAACGAATCTTAGCACCAACGTTCTTCCATACTTTAGTTGTTATTCTTTTCTATGCCTATGAAAGCTTTGCACTCCACTAAACTCTTGAAAATATTTGGCCACATGGGCACAAAAGCATCCAATGAAAACGTTGCACAAGCAGACCAAAAAAGAATGGTACAAGAAATGATGTTACTAATCTCTCACTCTTTGAAAGATCTGCATATACCTTCACATGAATCATTTTAACTTTGAAAGGTAATGGCATAGTGGGGCATTTTCAGCACCAGGAACATGAAGTAATTGGTAGACAAAAAGCAGCATCTAACAAAATACATGATATCTGCAGAGGAAAGAACATTGTTTTGCCCTTAAAATTGTGAGAAAAAACTTGAATGCAATAAAAATTATCATGGAGCAATCACCAATCAAGAAAAGAAGCAAATAGCAAGGAGTCATAAGACCAACCACGAATTTTATTTATCCAAGAGCCAGCTGTTGCTAATCAAATTTTCAAGCAGACACCGAGTCAGATTCTCGTATTCTCATGGTCTTGGCACGCAACCTCTCCATAAACGCAGGATTAGCTCTAAGTCTCTCCTTGACATATGAAGCTCGAGCATTCTCTACTAGCTTCCTTGCTTTCCCAGATTCCTCAATGAGGGAATAGAGAGTCCTAAGGCAATCCTTTCTGTTTTCCTCGCGATGTTCAAACCTTCAGCCAGAAAAAACAAAATACACATATATCATAAAGTGCTCAACCCAAGGAATTGTTGGAAGAAAAAAAGAAAGTTTTGGAAAGCATTACTGGGTTTTATACAACTCCAAACCGAAAACACTCTCATCCTGCCCCCCACAGAGATGTTAGGGGTGAACACCAATTTTAGATGCTCAGCGGAATTAATCTACCTCTCTTTGTGCAAATTAAATAGTAAAACAATAGTAAAATAATAATCAAGCAAACCCACAAGCAAGACACCAAGATTTTTACGTGAAAAACCCTCTAATGCGAAGGTAAAAACTACGGGACCTAGTCCAGTTAAATCTTCTACTATCGACAATAATGAGTTTACAATTGTCTTCCCTAGAGAAATATCTAGAGGTTATCACCACATCAAGAATACATGCATTCTTGGATTAAACATAAATTCATCATCCTAAAGTGGATTCCAACAAGAATAAAGAAAGATCTCACCAAGTAGGTATTAGCAACCAAGCGATTGGAGAGGAGTTCCAACGATCGACACCAGTCAATACGTAGCATTCGTCGTCAGGAGCAACACTCTAAAATTGCATCAAGATCGAACCACAAACGACCTTCCAATCTCTGACGGATGTGAAAAAGGCCTAACCTTTTTTTTCTTCTTTTTCTTTTTCTCTCTCTCTTGCGCCGCAATCTTCTTTCTTTTTTTTTTCTCTCTCTTTTCTTTTGTCACGTTATATATATATATATATATATATATATAGCACACAAAGGGTTTGAAACCCTTTGTGTTTCCTGCCACGTGGGCTGGTCCCCACATAAGGAGGGACCACCTAACAAGAGAAGGAGGAAGGGGAAGACCTTTTCCATTTCCCTAGAAGAAAATTTTCCACAAAAATACTGCTCCTAACGCATGGAATGCAGATAATGCAATGATTAGAAGAATGAGCAATAACCTATATCTAGCCTTTTTATATAATATTACACATGAAGAAAAAAAAAACTCTAGAAAGATAACATTGTTTGATTTCCAAGTGCAAATAATGTATTTATTGGGAAATGATTAGTTGATGAGTAAAATACATAAGCCTCATCTCATGACCAAATATCCACAATATGAAGAAGATTCAAGAATTTATTTTACGGTTTAGTCATATAAAACACCAGGACTACTAGGATTTCAGCATAGGACTAAGAACCACAAAAGTTAGAATGATAACGCATTAGTAAGGTGGCATTTTTTTGTTCATGGACCTTACCTCTCACTAATGATTGTAAGCTCATCTTTCCCTGGCTGGTATCTTTTTCCAACCAGTTCCCTAAGACGACGGAACTGATGCTTTGAAAGCCCAAGCTCTTTCACAGTAACAGACATTTTCACTTTTCTGTTTTTTGGGTGCCATGCATCACCACCGGGAGCAAAGACTACCCTTGTTTGCCACCTAAGGATCGGTCCTTCACCAGGTGGGTCCTTTTTCTTGTCTGGCACAGCAGTCTCATCAAACTGGGAGGGGGGCCCTCAGCTTCCATTATACTCGTACATTCCATGACCATCTCATCCTCGAACTTCTTAAACAGCTCGTAAGCTTCTTCAGGTTCAGTCTCTCCTCTTTCACACATATCCCCTAGCTCATTGAACCTCTCTTCCAACTTCTTCTTTATCTCATCTGAAGAAAAAAAACATTGCCTTAAAGAAACATTCAGCAGATGCCAGTTTAGTTAAAATAAGTAATTATCATGATATTTACTGTTACAACGATTGGCTACAATATGCATCCTTGCAAACAACCAAGCAAATTCTTAATGACAGAATTTTTGGATAAATAAAATTCTTAATGACAGAATTAGTGAAAGATATGACCTCTATTTAATCACAGAACATATGTTGCTAAAAAAGAAAAAACATGTATGTTTAAGCAGTCCGTAGGCAGAAAAGCTGAAGGTTTGATGTGCAAACATCTGACATTTCATAAGAGTCGTTCTCTCAATAACTGGAAAATTACTTGCAGAAAGAAAAATATGATTCCAATTACAAGGGAAAGCTTTCTCAAATAAATATGCTTCTAAAATAAGAGATAACCAGTGTCGAATTCCCCCGCTAAAAAGATTCAGATCAAAACTCTTAAACTATTTTCAATACAGTATAGACTATAACGATAACAAGTCAGGATCCAACATATCGGCTGCCGCACTGTCACTCTGAACGAAGGCATGACTTGACAACCCCCTAACTTTATTCCTTTACTGAAGCACAGAGAGGTATTTCTTGAAAACCTCCAAAGCTCATATTGTTAAATACAAATTCTTGTATACCCAACAATATGGACAGTCATTAGATATAAAATTTCATATTCTTGAGACGTTAATGGATCTTTATTATGGATTCTGAACCATTAGTATCTCAAAGTTTACTAAAATCATGTTATTCAGATCAAAATTATAACACCATAAGTTTATTTAATGGTGGCAAACTAGTCCATATCAGAACATGAATATGGAATAAGTAGAACAAGAGACTAGCATTCTAATGGCAAAGCTAAATAAGGGACCAATAACACACCACCGACGGTACACTTAACTACAGTAAATTTTGTTCCAATTACCTTCCCTTTCCAAATATAAAATAAAAATTCCACATGATATTCTCCTTTACATAGTCAGGGCTTCCTCCATTTATTTTTATTATTCAGATTCAAACCTAAGACTACCCCCACTCCCACTCCACTGCCAACTAAGCCGAAACCCAGGGGCAAGGGTAACAAAACTTAATGATAAACCCATATTCTACATATTACTTTTCATCTCTTACTAGCTTTTCAGCCAGACATCCACTTTTATGACAAACACGGTTGCTGCATCAAATACATCCTAGCAAAAAGAATACTACCCTTAAAGTGCAATCATTGTAAAGCCATGTAGCGAGGATAAACCTCAAGGAGACAAATCCATCATAAAACTTGGTGATAGATTTCCACCCCAAAAAGAAGTGCAACTATTTTTTTTTACATGTCTCATACAAGGGAGAGCGGGATTCGATCTAGTGATCTCCAGCCGATTGAGCTACCCCTTAGAGACATGCAACCATTAATGACATCGTTGAAGACAATAAAGAAGGCAACCGAATCTTCTCATTCAAGAGGGGAAGGCAAATAACCACCAATATCCATAATTCTAATAATCAAGGGATGTCTTGTGATACTTGTATATTTACAGACTCTGAGCCCTATGATTTAAAGTATGTTTCATATATGCACATATGTTATATTAAATTATACATGATTTAAAGAAAAAATAATTCTGCATAAAAGAATTTTGAAGGAAAAAAAAAAAAAAGATTTTGGAAGGAAAAAATTTAAAGAAAATAATGGTTTATGAATGAAATGGAAAAAGAACATTATGGAGATGTTTTATTACGACTCAATGCATATTGCCTGTTTGGAAATGCATTTGAGAGCTTAAAAACTTAAAAAGTTGTGCTAGACAAAAGTTAGCATGTTTGGTAAAAAATTACAAAAGTACTTCTTTGACTTTTTTTCTCTCTAAAAATTGCCAAAACCCATTTTTGGCAAAAGTTTAAAAATAAAACTTTTATCAAAATGCGTTTTTTTTTTTATTTAAAACATTTATTTCTCAAACACAATCTCAAACATGGTCTGAGTGAGGAAATACGTTCAACGGCCTAGTGTCAAGTGTCACACCCCTGAAATCAATTAGCTAGGGGTGAAGAAGCGGTTATGCTAAGCGGTTATTACTAATAACCGCTTAGGTGGTTACTAAATTTCATTAACTACATTCGCTAGGCGGTTAGCAGATAACTGTCAGCGGTTATTAAACATATAGCCGCTTGTTATAACCGTTTTTTTCAAAGTTGGGCCATTGGGCCAATTTTAAGTTTTGGGCTTTTTTCTTTTTATATATACCACATTGGGCCAAATTGCTTTAAAATGAGCTCATATTGAAAAATCTAAAATATTTGACCTCAAATTTACATTAATTTACATCTACTTATACTTAAAAAAACTAAAAAAAAAAAAAAAAAATACAAAACAAAACAAAAAAGAAATCCTTAAATGTAAATCATAACTTGTTAAGAATACAAGTTATACTAATAGAAAGAAAAAAAAAAAAATGCAAGTTATACAATATTTAGTCATTTACCAATGTATACTTATGACTTATGTCATATTATATATGTATAATTTATTATTATATAATCATATGATTTAAAAATCAATTGATCATGTAATATAATCATATAAATTATAGTAATAATACATTAATACTTAAATTGTGATTTAATGGTCAATTGATCACGTTATAAGTATAAATATTATTATTATTATTATTATATAATAAAGGTGGTTAGTGGTTAGCGAGCGGTTAATAACCGCCCGCCTTTTCACCCCTACAATTTACAAGTGTAATTAATTCTAAGCCCTACTTAGAATATGATCCTCTACATTTAGTGCGATCCAAAAGGGAGGAAGGATGGTTTCTTCCATCCTTCCTCCCTTCCCATTTCCCTTTTTTTTTTTTTTTTTTTTTTTTTTTTTTTTTATATATATATATAGATTTTTTTTAGACTTCAGTAGCAGTGCCTAGCCTCCACTAGTGCTTTGGCTGTCTACTCCACCTCGCCGTTCGTTTTCCTTCCCGATCTTTTGGCTTTGTCGGTTTTTGCAAGGGTTCTTAGATCGGCTTTTTTCGAAGCAGATCTACGTTTTCGCCGATGGTCCAAGTCCGGCCTATACATATCATTACACATTCATCCCCAGCGCTAATGAGTCCTGTAGATAACAGACGTTTTCCCTACGGTCAGCACACGACGACTGTGGTTCAAACGCGCCAGAGTGTGGATCGCGTGAATCTCACGTGCTTTTGTGTGAGCCTGCCACTGCTGTTTGTGGTTTTTTGTTTGTTTGTCTTGTTCTGGCTTTTGAGGTGAGGATGGATAATTTTTCAGTGTGAGTGCTTATTTCTCACGACTGGTTAAATAAAAACTTTTGTTGTAAGAATATGATCAACCCATGTCTTAGATCTATACCGCCAGGAGCAGATTTATGCCATAAATAAAGTTTGTATATGGGTGACGGAGGTCATGGATACGATTTGATTATTAGATTTTTCGATGTATCTACGACTTTGTAACCACATAGCTTTTGCCTATGTTTTTAAAAACTTTATGTTTTGTAATGTAAGAGCTTTATGCTCTGAATTTTTTTATGTAATGAAGGGCAATCACTCATTCTTAAAACTGAAACTCTTTAAGACTTAAGAATCAGTTGGACGTACGTAAGGAGGAAGGTGGTACGTAAGGAGGAAGGTGATAGTAGTAGTGAAAGTTTCAATCTTAATCACTTGCTGCCTCAATCTTGACTTCATATTTATTACTTCCAAATATTTTAGTGTAGTGAGAAGGATATTATCAAAAGACAGTATTTTTATGTATGAAAAACACATTAACTAATGTGGTTTAATGTGACAGATGGTCTTGTACTCTTGTGGTAATTTTTCTCTTTCTTAAGGAGGTCTCGGTTCAACTCACATTGGGTGTGGTATTTGTAGGTTCCTTATCTGTTTGTTAAAGAAAAAGTGATTTAAATGTGGATGACAATGATTTTTTTTCTTTCTTTCCAGGCTATCACACTTTATATCAATGGTACCAATCAGTGGAAAGTGAGCATTTTCCAGATCCAACGGGTCTTCGAGCTCGAATGGAACAATGGACCCATGGCTTTTATCCGGCATGTATCAAGTATCTTATGTCTGCATTTGATATTCCCGAGGTGAGAGAATCTTGAGATTTAGAAATTTACTTTCTTTTTTTTTTTTTTCCTCAATTAAGTATATTCATAGAGAAGTATTATGATCAGCTCATGGCTGTCACGCGTAGCAACATATGTAAGAATGAAATGGAGTCACTCTCTCGCGGGGGTGCAATCATATATTATGCTTCGGTCTTCCTTTACTTTTGGGTCTTTTCAACTCCTGTTGTTTCCTTGGTGTTTGGGACCTACTTATATGTCTGCATTAACTTGCTTCACATACATCTTTATTAAGTTGGATGATAATCTTGATTACAAGAGAACACAAGAGATTCAAGAGACTATATCTTTATTAAATTGGATGATAGTCTTGATTACAAGAGAACATTATATAGAGATACAAAGGGAAACACATCTCATACATTAAGGAAAAGAGATTGATGATATGATGAGTGGAGAGAGCATGAAGGATAGTGGGATATGATGGACGCTTATGACTTTGTCTTCGTTCAGGGCCCGACTCACACTGGGTAATGTATAGCATTATTTGGAATTAAAGGGACTATGGAGGGTAATATGTTACTATATATAAAGAAAAAAAAAGAAACCTAGAGGGGTGACGAAGTCCCTCTATAGTGATGTTGTTATAATAGGAAGAGTTGGGATGACATAGGGGGCGGCTCCAAGGGGAAGAGTGACAATTGGGTTCCTTTATGGAGTGTGTGATTTTGATTATTTCTTGTAAATTAATTTTTATTGACAAGAATTTTTCGCTTGATTCATAAGAGAAAAATAATTTAGCACACATAAATGAAAATCTGTTTTCACATTTTGCAGAAGGGACAAACTACTTAGTTCATATAAATGGTAGAAAGTTTGAATCGACCAAATAGAAAAGAGGGGATAAGAGGGGATGGGAAGCATCTGAAGTTGTGAAAACTATTAGTAGAGGAAACAATTGAATGAAAGATCTTGATTTACAAATTTTTGGTGTAATGGTATTACACTTATCCGATGCAAAAATATAATAATAATAATAGTAATAATAAATAAATAAAAAATAAATAAATAAAATCACTTTATCCACAGAGGCTTCAAGAACCAACTAATTTCAACAAAATGTACTAATAAATTAAGCATTTTTAGAAAAGAATATGGGTCGCAAAATATCTGGTTTCGATGCATTACATTAGTTAAATTCATAGTTGCATCCTATGCTTGTCGATAAACTAGTGGAGTTCACTACACCACAAAGCTTCTGACTTTCAAACTTCTCAAATAAACCTCGCCATCCATGGGAGAATTAGAACCCAAAACTATTATGAAGGCCAATTTGTGGTAAAAAATTTCCTAAAATTCGGGCCGTTCAAGGATAATTTGAAATAAGGGCATTTCCGGCCCAAGAAAAAAACAAGGACAATATTTCAAGAACTAAATATTCCTTTCAGTCAAACTTAGATGCTTGTTTTCTCAACCAGTGAGATACATATTACAATCAGCATTTCCTAATTCAGAACAAAAAGATTGAACAAGAAACGTCCAAGACGTCATATGGAGTAACAAAACCTCTCAGAATGATTTCTCAAGATTCCAAGTTCAAGATGGAGGGAGCGGTGGTGGGTTATTGTGGATTGGAGGGGGTGGTGGAGGCATTGATGTCTGTGGCATAGGGGGCCTACCGCCATGTTGAAGGGGTGGGGGTGGCGGTTGACGCCACATAGGTGGTGGTTGGCCTCCCATTCCCATTGGTGGTGGTAGAGGCCTTGGGGGACCTGGAGCTGCCTGTGGAGGGGGCGGTGGCATGCTTGGGGGAGGTGGCCTGAACTGCTGCATTTGTGGAGGCATGCCAGGTGGTGGGATTGTTTGACCTGGTTGCGGTGGCTGACCATGCCAAGCTGGTTGTCCAGCCATTGGAATAGGTGGGTAGGCTGTCGCTTGAGGTGGTGGTGGGCGGAGTGCAGGTATTGGGCCTGGAGCAACAGCACCATTTGCAAATGGGCGTGGAGGCATGGCTCCATTGGCCTGAGGAACACTCGGATGAGTTGGAGGCCCACTAGCGAATAAAGTGTGAGGCCTGCTCTTTTGTGCACCTGGATTGCTTGCAGCCAAAACTCTCTCTGCAATATAACGGTAGCACACAAGTAAAGCACTGTCCTTAATGATAGCATGTAATTTGATAGGAGCCGGTCCTTTACTTTTTATAAGGATAAAATTATCTAAAAATTGTCATTTCACTTTTTTTTGGACAATTTTACTCTTATGAAATAATCATAAAGGATTTTTTTTGGACAATTTTACTCTTATGAAATAATCATAAAGGATTGGCTCATCTCCATTTCAAACAAAAGAAAAAGACGGCAACCTAAAAGTCTTACCTGCTGGAGTACCATGACGCTCCCCTTTAGTATCCTTCTTATATGCATATGACACTGTAATTTGACGATTGCAAAGATATTGGCCATTCATTGCCTGTAAATTTAGATCACTACAGATCAACTCCTTATATAATCAAAATATAATGCTAGTGTCATGGGGTAGCTTTACACGTTACAACAATTTAGAAGTTACTATTATATCTTTTACAATGTAATCAAAATAAGAGCCTAGAAACTAATTTCCAAAATGAATAACATCGACTTGTTGATCATGTCTAGACTTGGCATTAAGCTATGACCAAGTGGAACTAAATAACAAATTAATAATTCATCTAATTCTTGTATACTTGAAGAACCTCATGTCTCTCAAGCAGATTTGGGTAATATGAAAGTATAACCAGAAGACACATACCTCAATAGCAGCATCGGATGCCTCAAAAGAATCATAGCTAATAAATCCAAAACCACGCGAATTTCCTGATTCTGGATCTCTCATGATCTGGACAAGAGAACTGATCAGAATCCAAATAACAGAAGCATCAAAATCTTAATACGTAGAAAACATATATTCTAAAATGAATTTTTATGCATTCAGTACAAATGTTTGAGCCCACAACTTGTCCCACGCAAATACAGGCAGGAAGAGATCGGAACCCACTTACGAAGGATTTACATCCAGTTCTCCTAAAACAAAATTAAAATCTTATAAGAAAACCAACATAGAGAGTTGAAGGCCATGCAAAAACTTATCATCAAGTAGCTCTAAAATTTTCTACAATCAAAAATCTTGGTCTGACCAAGATTTAACCTCGGGATGATCATGGTCTGACTCACCTAGAACTTATATCATTATGTTATGCAGCACTGCAACAGAACATGCTACCTCACCCCTTAAAATGGAACAAAGGGGATAGGCTAATATACCAGATTACAGGTAGCTTTGTTAGAAGTTAGAATGTGATAAGGTAGCCTTTAAGTTACAATTTTTATGGTAGTTTGGTCTTGCCAAAAACCTAACTAAATATACCATTTTGTGATCTATATGGCCTTTCAAAAAGTTTAAATAGGGAAACCGCCAATACCAATTTAGCTAAAGCTATCAAAGGAGCAGCTATTGAAACCAGTTTCTATGTCAATGCAAGGAGAGGAACATGAAGCACACGTATACGAAAGCGAGTTAAGAAGACAAAGCTGGCCTTCAATGTTTCAAGGATTAGAGGATTGCCTTCATGAGTAGAAGAAAGCAGGATCTAACAAAAAAAATCCTTGCTTCTTCCAATGATTTTCCCTTCGATGGATTAACCATATCAAATATAACTCATAGATTCAGTTCCCTTTCCTCCTACATGAACCAGACAAAGCACACTTTCAAAGCCACCCTGCAACCTGCTATATAAGATGTATGAAGTCACAAAGGTAGTCTAACAGATAAACCTATTGTCCATAGAACTTCCATAACTCCCCCACTACAAAATAGTTAAGAGAGAAAGAGAACAGTTGCAGAAATGATAAGCAAAATTATTTCATATTGATATTGCCAAGAAAACACACCCTCTATGCATAGGCATGCGAAGATAACAGATTACAGTTTCATGCCAAACAAAGGAATATATGATATGCATAAATGATGTTATAGAAACTCAAATGGCTGAAAGATCATTAAACAACTTCCTATTTAACTTTAAACTAAGAACACCAACATCCGTATTAGTAGGTAGTTTGCATAAAATCTTTCTACATTTCTAGGCAATTTAACTAGAAATGGAAATAATTCAACATCAGATGTCAACAAAAGAAAAGCCAAAAATTTAACCTTAGGATTTGTAACAATGACTCCAAAAGCACTGAAAGTATCGTATAGAAGCTTCTCATCCACATCCTGCAAAGAATATCAAGAAAATGACAAAGTTAAAAGCAGTGATCTAGCTTGTGTTAGCAAGTATAACTCTGATAGAATTTAACTTACAGGGTCAAGGTTCCCAATGAAAAGGTTTGCTCCCACATCCAGACTTTTTTTATCTTGGGATGCCTGGGGAAAAACAAAACATCACAGTAATTCATCAAATTTCATAGAACAGATACAAAGACACCAGTACAGAAATAAACCTTTTCAAATTTATGATGTTTCATAAATTTCATGCAGCACAAAACATAAAAAAAGCTGTAAAAAATTAGATGAAAGAAAACATACCTTATTTACGCGTATTGGCTTTCCATACAGTTTAATCATGTTGAGCACCTTGATTGCCTTCATAGTTATCAAAGGGGACAAAATCATTAGTCAAAAGTAAAGAACTAACGAATGAAGCTGACAGTAGAACTTCGCAGTTAAACCATAAAATCTTAGCATACAATTCAAAGTTTAACAGAGAGCATGACCAGAGTCTTTGATCAACACTTACATAGTCAGCATCTTCTTCACTCCGAAACTCCACAAATCCATATCCTTGATGCAGGTTTGTCACTCTATCCTTGGGAACGTACACATTCACTGGAACAGAAAGGGTAAAGGCTATAAATGGGCAGTCTTACAAGCAGATTATAAAAAACAGTCCCTTTCTGATAACTCATTAAAACAGGAGCCCATAAGTCATTGATGTTAGGCTAGAGAAGAAATATGTATACTAACAAAAATAAATGAAACACTGACTAAATTATTAATTGGCGAAGATTATCACTGATAAAAGTTTTCCGAACATGCAATAATTTATGAAGAACAAATCTTAGCAGTCTCATTTAAAATACATTATTCTCTTCCCCATCGATGAAACAAAGTTCCAAAAGAACATTTAAGACAACGGAAGGGTCGAATCTAAAGAATGGTCAAAGTGTCTAGCCTTACAACAAAAACAACCACCACTATAAAGAGAGATTGGGGAGAGAAACCAAAAAATAAAGACAAAATTTGGACATAACTATAAAGAAATGAGCATTACATATCCACACTAAGTACTATTGAGCCAAGAACAGGTTTTTAAAGTACTTATCAAAAACTAAGTAATATGCCCAAAACAATATACCAAAAGAAAAACAAAACAAGACAGTTATGACCTAGAAAAACTATGAATTTTAAACAAAAAATGGGTGCCGCATAATTATCACTAATTTCAATATCCCCTAGAATTTAGAAATTTAAGCAATTTATAAAATAGAAAAGGGAGGCCACAACATACCAACAGGGCCTGCTTGAACAAACAGCTCCCAAAGTAACTCCTCGGTCACCTGCAAGCAAAGACACAGGCATTGAAACCAACACTAGAACAAAAAAAACCCTAACTTATCCGAGTTCCTTGTTTTCGAGCAAAGTAGGAACAAGTACCAAACAAAAGGAGGAAAGATGACCTGAGGGTCAAGATTTCCGACGTAAGCGGTGGCATCCTGATTTCTCTCGGCAGAGTGTTGGCCCAGCAAATTGGCTCCTACTCCGGGAGCTATTCGAGTCGTCATTGCTTTCTTACACTGTGAAACCCTCTCTCTCTCTGCTCCTTCTCAATGGTCTGACTAAACGGTGAAAACGCCTGATATTATTGGGCTGGGCAGCTGCAAGAACCCATTTCATTCAGGGTCCGACTCATACTGGCCCATCTGGGCGACTTAATCACATCCACGGCCCACGGGCCTTCTGCTTGGTCCTATAGACTTTCAAGTTACGCTCAAGTCACGATTTCATGTGATATATATTTCTTTCATCCAATAATATACGATATACTTCCATATTTAGGCTCCCAAAATAGAGGAAAATTCATAGAAACAAATTAAGGCACTTATCAAAGCATGAAGGAAGTTTTGATAATACATATACCAGTATAAGGGCCAGAGAGTATAGTCGAGATCGAAGACGACGAGGCGAGGACGGTTCCGAACCGAGAGACGGCGAGGCAATGATAGTCGAGATCGAAGACGGCAAGGCGAGGATGGTCGAGATCGAAGACGGCGAGGCGAGGATAGTCGAGATCGAAGACGTCGAGGCGAGGCGAGGACGGCAGCGAGAGAGAGACGAGGGAAGAGACGGAGGGAGACGAGAGAGAGTGATTTTCGATTTGGTTTAGGGGGAGGACGAGAATATAGATGCTCAAAACGACGTAGTTTGCTTCAATTTTTTTTTTTTTTTAAATGGTTTTTAAGTGTAAAACAACTCGTATGGTTCAGTGTTACAAATGGTTAAAAAAATTAAAAAATTGCTTAATTTCCTTTTTCAAAAAATGGTCAAAACATTTTTCAAAAAATTCATTAATACTTTAATTGTAGTTATAAGTAATATATTGTTGAATTTAATGTCAATTACTTAATTTGATATGATATAATCATATGATCTCATTAAATTAGATCATATGATTAATGATTTAAATTATTATTATATTAACTTAATATCTTTCTTTTTTTTTAATTGAACTTATTACCTAATGGTAATTCTCAAATTTCTAAGTCCTAAATTCCTAATAGTCATACACTCATACTTAAATTATATGATCATATTATCTCACAATTCATATTAATATTATGAGTAAAGTTCACATACCCTTTTCAAATTACCACCCAATGAATAATGCCACCCAAACTTTCAATTATAACAATGTCATCTCCAAACTATCAAAATATTGTCAATGTCCCACAAGACTTGCAATAAGACAAAAATACCCCTATATATGTACTTTCTCCAAAAAAAAAAAACCTACAACATTATAATTTTATAAACGATCTAGATTTAATTATAAATTTTTGGAGAAATTTCACTTACCGACTTGTCACCCCTTTTGCAATATCACTTTTATAGTTCAAAACTTCTCAATTTAGTATATTAAACGTTTAAATTTTTTTAATGTCTCCCTCACTGTTAAAATTTTCTGTTAAATCCTAACAAAATTTCAAAAATGCCATTTTCTTTTCTAGAAAAAAGATTTAATTTAATTTAATTAATTTTTTTTTTTGGCAAAGAATGAAACATGGGTATTTTTGCAAATAACGTTAATTCGGACCAACACTTTAATCTTTGCATATTAATTTGTAAAAGAATTTGTGGTAAACGGTGTAGCATTCGGTATTCCTAATATGACTAATGACTGTCATATTAATTTAAGAACAGACCTCCACATCTGCACGAGAGAGGCCTAGCCTTCCTTTTCCCCCTTTAAGTTTATAATCACTTACAAACTCACCACACCAGAGCAATGAAAGAAGTAAGAGTTGATTTATCTTAGCTTTCCTTTTTCTTTCTTTTGAAGTACATACAACTGGAGAAAGAGGGAGGAACTCCGAACTAATATGGATGATGTAAAAAATTAAAAAATCTGTTGTGCAGAACGAATTGGATCCCGTCGAGTCCACCGGCATTATATCGGATTCACAGGCGCTGCCAGACTTGCCGGATGAATTGAACTCGCAACTGTCAAAATTTGTCTTCTGCAGCTTCTATATTTGCGTTTATCGGCCACAATCAAGGCCAGCTCCAGAAGTTCCTCCTATTGATTACTCACACAAATTTGATGTACAAAAGAGCAAAATCATCTCTTCATTTATATCGGGCTTTCATCTTCTGCAAAAATTCTAATGTTTCTTTATATGAAGGATCGGTGCGGCTGATTGGTTTGCATGAATTTATAAGATCTGTTGACTCCAAAACCTGATCGAGATCAACGCATTTGAAGTTTGTCATTGTTAAAAGCAGGTTTGAAGCCAAGTACCTAAAACTAAAGATGATTCAAAACTCTATAGTGTTATCTGATCCTCTAATTGGTCACCTCAAAATACTTCAATTGTCCCATCAGTGGGTGCATTCTGTTGGGTCATGAACTAGCTTACCAATTATTGAGCAGTCCTTGGGCCCAGCCAGAAGAGGCCCAAGTCCGAGGCCTACTCAAAAGGCCCAAGCCCGAGACCTACTCAAGTGATCCGAGACGAGACCTACTCAAGTGATCCGAGACGAGGACTACTCATGTGATCCGAGACCACCAATCCGAGGCAACCCCTAGCCGAGACCATAAAGTCCGAGAATAACTCAGGACATTTAAGTCACAGTAAAGGGAATAACTCTGATATCTTAAAAGATTACGAAGTTGATCCTCTGATCTCAAGTCGCTTAAATCGTGGAAGAACTAACAAACATGATCTTTCCATTCAAATGTTTGTTTAGCCGATATCAAGGGATAAGATTCCTTAATAAGTGGGAAATCAAATCCCCTCCAATGCCTATAAATACAAGTCATATGATCAAAGCAAAGGTAATGACAACTCTCATAACTTGAGCTCTGTAGTTGTTACTGTTATCCTTTCCCATTCTGACTTAGGCATCGGAGTGCTCACGCCGGCTCACCCCCGGTCACTTCGATCCTTCTTTCTTCTTTGTTGTGCAGTCAAATTGTTCGGGTGTTGGTCCAACTCAAGCTCGGCAAGCGTGCCACGTCATCTTTTGGAAAACTGTGCATCAACAGTTTGGCGCCGTCTGTGGGAACTTCGATTTTCATCAGTTCTCTACTAATCTAAAATGGTGACTACCCGTTCCACTGCTGCAGCCTCCAACGTATCACCACCATCCGATCTAGCCGAATTCATGAAGCAGATGTCTGAATCCATGAAGGTTCTGAAAAAGCAGAATGAAGACCTGGATGTAAGGCTCACAGCTGCTGAGGGCCGTAATAGCCTGAGGGATCAAGAGCGAGCACGAAGGCGTGAAGAACGGCGTGAGAGGGAAAGGCGAAGGGAGATTCGTGATGGGAAGCGAACTGCAGGTTCCCATCACGATGAGGAAGCAAGTTCAGTCCAGGCTAGCCATCATACTACTGTCCAGAATGAGGAGCAGCAGAACCCAGAGAGGTCTCAGCATACTAGGCCTCGAAGGGAGCAATTTCAGGGGCGAAATGAAGCCCAGATGAATGCTGACATGGAAGATTTAAAGAAGAAGTACGAAGAACTAACTCGCAGGCTGGCTGAAAAGGATGGAAAAACCCCTGCTTCGGGGCTTATGGATAACACCGACCTGCCTTTCACTGATCGAGTGTTAAGTTTCCCTTTGCCTGAAAACTTCAAGATGCCTCGCGTCAAGGAGTTTAACGGTATTGGCGACCCTTCTAAACATATGGAAAGCGTCCGTGTTCACTTTTCCCTTCATAGGTTTCCAGATGAAATAGCATGCAGAACCTTTCCTCTTACACTGGAAGGAGTTGCTTAGGACTGGTTTGCCAGATTGCCTGCCAAGTCGATAGATAGTTTCAAAGAACTTGGAAGTCTCTTTTTAAGCCAATTCCTGGCTACCAAGAAGAGAAGGAAGCACTCGGCTTGCTTACTGTCATTACGTCAAGGGAAGGAAGAAAGCCTGAAGGATTTCATGCATAGGTTCAATAAAGAAAAATTGTTAGTGGATAATCCGGGGGATCAAACGGTATTATCTGCATTATGGCATGGAGTCAGGCCAAACGGGCCTCTAATGTCCGAAGTATCAAAAAGTTCTACAGAAATAACTCTTCCCGAGTTTATCGCCAAAACAGAAGAGTATATTAATCAGGAGGAAATGATTAAGGCTCTCACGAAAGGTCAAGAGGAAGAAGACCGGGAGAAGGAGGACGCCAAAAAGGAAGAGGACGCCAAAAAGGAGCCACCTATAGCGTCCGCTCCGAAGGAAGAAAGGTTGCAGAAGAGAGTAGTAAAGAAGACTGTACCATCAGTCCCAAAGACAGAACCCTGGCGACGTGAAGATCGAAGGTTTACACCTTTGAATACCAAGGTCAACGAAGTGTTTATGGAAATCAGAAGAGACCCAGCTTTCAGGTGGCCAAGTAAGTTGCGGGGTGATCCGAGGAAGCGGGATCGGATGAAGTTCTGCGAGTACCACAATGATCACGGACATTTGACGGAAGACTGCATAACCTTGCGGCAGGAAATTAAAACTTTCACTAGAAATGGAAGGCTGGTAAGATTCCTAGCAGGGGAAAGGAACCAAGGAGCGGTGCACCAACAGCCTCTCCTATTAGATGGAAACCGAGCTGAAAGGGCACGGGAGCCGAGACGTGATCGGGATGATGGTCCTCGAGAAGATCCGAGACCCCCTCGGGATCAAGGAGTAGTAGGAGAAATCCATACTATTGCCGGAGGAATAGCTAGTGGAGGACAGTCTAATTCGGCCAGGAAAGCCCATGCTAGGAAGACTTAGGCCGAGGAAGTCTTTACAGTGCAGAGACCGTCCAAAGTTGCAAAAAAGGATTCAGTGATCCTTTCTTTCTCTGAAGAGGACGCTAGGGGGGTAATGCAGCCCCATGATGATCCGCTAGTAGTAACTGTAACAGTGGCCAACCATATGATCTACAGAATTCTGGTGGACAATGGAAGCTCGGCTGATATACTGTACTGGCCAGTTTTTAAACAAATGGGTATCGATCGTGACAAGATCACACCATTTAGCTCTCCCCTGGTTGGATTTGCAGGAGAGCAGGTCTAGCCGATTGGTCTTATTTCACTCCCTGTAACGGCAGGAACAGCACCTAAGCAAAAAACTGTGATGGTAGATTTTTTGGTTATTGACCGACCAGGTTCCTACAATGCCATTGTGGGTAGACCTGCTTTGAATAAGTTAAAGGTTGTAACTTCGACATACCACTTGATGATGAAGTTCCCGACAGAAGAATGAGTCGGAGAAGTAAAGGGAGATCAAATCCAGGCGAGAAGATGTTATAATACGTCTCTCAAGAGGGTCTCGGATCCGACTCCTATTGTAGTTGGTACAGTAGGTGGGAATAATAGGATGACCCAAAGGGGGAACCAGCTGAACCTCTGGAGGATGTGGTAATAAGCGGGGACAAGACTTTGAAGATTGGGACACAACTCAGTCCCAGAATCCGAGACGGCCTTATCATTTTCTTGAGAAGAAATTTAGAAGTTTTTGCATGGACTCACGAAGATATGCCAGGAATTGATCCTGAAGACATCCTTCACCAGCTAAATGTGGATCCAGGTGTGAAACCAGTGAAGCAAAAAAGAAGAAAATTCGCCCCTGAACGGAATGTAGCCATAGCAGAAGAAGTGGAGAAACTTCTCAAGGCACGTTTCATCGAAGAAGTATATTATCCCGACTGGTTGGCCAATGTAGTATTAATCAAAAAGTCCAATGGAAAGTGGAGGATGTGCGTGGATTTCACTGACCTCAATAAGGCCTGCCTAAAAGATAGTTTTCCATTACCTCGCATTGATGCATTGGTGGACTCAACGGCTGGATATGGTTTACTCAGCTTCATGGACGCCTTCTCTGGGTACAACCAGATATACATGCATCCTGAAGACCGTGAGAAAACTGCGTTCATAACTAACCGAGGCCTGTACTGTTATAAAGTCATGCCCTTTGGTTTGAAGAACGCAGGGCAACATACCAGAGGCTAGTAAACAAGATGTTCCGAGACCAGATCGGATGCAATATGGAAGTATACGTTGATGACATGCTAGTCAAGAGTGTGTTGCCACAGGACCACATACTCGACTTGCAAGAGACGTTCGCAACCTTGAAGAAGTACGGGATGAAGTTAAACCCCTCAAAGTGTGCATTCGGAGTTTCATCAGGAAAGTTCCTTGGTTACATGGTGTCCAGCCGAGGAATAGAGGCCAATCCTGAAAAAATACAAGCTGTCTTGGATATGCAATCTCCGAGAAACTTGAAACAGCTCCAGCAATTGACAGGAAGGATAGCGGCACTAAATTGGTTCATTTCACGATCAACCGATAAGTGTCTTCCATTTTTTAAAGTCTTGCGAAAGGCCTTTGAATGGACAGACGAATGCGAAGAAGCCTTCAGACAGCTGAAAGAATACCTGATGAGCCCGCCTTTGCTAAACCAGACAATACCTGGGGAGGTACTATATTTGTATTTAGCCGTATCCCGAACTGCTATCAGTGCGGCATTAATTCGAGAAGAAGAGGGAGCTCAAAAGCCCGTATACTTCACAAGTAGGGCTTTGAGAGGCGCTGAAGAAAGGTATCCCCAAATGGAAAAATTGGCTTTCGCCTTGGTTATAGCATCCAGGAAGCTCCGACCCTACTTTCAAGCTCATACTATCAGGGTGTTGACTGAATACCCTCTAAAGAAAGTACTAAGAAAGCTACATCTTTCGGGAAGATTAGCCAATTGGGCTATTGAACTAGGAGAATTCGACATCGAATTTCTCCCTCGGAATTCTCTCAAGGGCCAGGCACTGGCTGATTTTCTGGCAGAATTCACTAATTTGCCAGACATCACCAGCTGGCCAAGTGATGAGACTTGGGTAATCTACGTAGATGGATCATCTACAAAGAAGCATGGTGGAGCTGGAATAGTAATGATTACTCCCGATGGGGAAGAGTTATGTAGTTCATTGAAGTTGAAGTTCAGGACCACAAATAACGAGGCCGAGTACGAGGCAGTTTTGGCAGGACTCGGTTTAGCTCTTGAAATGGGAGCCGAATTTGTAGAAATACGGAGTGACTCCCAAGTCGTTGTAGGACACATTCGAGGGGAATTTGAAGCCAAGGGAGACAAGATGAAGTTATACTTATCTAGGGTACAGGATTTGCAAGCTTTATTTAAGAAGTTTAGCATTGTGAAAATTCTGAGACCAGAGAATGAAAAAGCAGACCAGTTGGCCAGAATTGCCTCAACATCCAGCGAATAAATTGAATCCGAGACTCCTATCCAAATTCTTCCACGATCATCAGTTACCGAGGCGGTGTCGGTCTCGACAGCCGAGACCATACCTAATTGGCAACTAGAAATCATGGAATACCTGGAAAGAGGAGTACTTCCTTCAGATAGAAAGCTTGCTACCCGGTTGAAGGTGAGAGCCGAAAGGTTTACAATAATAAATGGAGTTCTTTACAAAAAGGGTTTCACGTTGCCACTCTTAAAATGTGTTTCGAAGGATGAAGGAGATTATATCCTTAGAGAGATCCATGAAGGGGTCTGTGGAAGCCATTTTGGGGCCAGAATATTGGCGCATAAAGCAGTCCGAGCAGGTTTTTATTGGCCCAACATGAGTCGAGACTCGGCAGATATAGTCATGAATTGTGACAAGTGCCAGCGATTCGCGAATATCACTCATCAACCTCCTGAAGACTTGAGTGCAATATCCTCACCCTGGCCCTTCTCCCAATGGGGGGTAGATATAGTAGGACCACTGCCTCGGAGCAAGGGAGGTGTGCGGTTCGCAGTTGTTGCTGTAGATTATTTCACCAAGTGATCAGAGGTTGAAGCCTTGGTAAATATCACGGCTAAGGCAATTGAGCGATTTTTGTGGAAGAATATCGTATGTCGGTATGGCATTCCCCATGCTTTTATCACAGATAATGGCAAGCAGTTTGACTGCGAGTCATTCCGAGCCTGGTGTGCCCAGCTGCGAATAAGGAACTATTATTCGTCTCCTGGGCACCCCAGGCAAATGGGCAGGTAGAGGCCACCAACAAAACAATTTTCAAGATCTTGAAGAAGAAGCTGGATGATCGGAAAGGAAACTGGGCAGAAGATCTGCCAGAAGTATTGTGGGCATACCGAACGACCAAGAGAATTCCAACCGAAGAAACACCATATGCCTTAGCATTCGGAACTGAGGCAGTCATTCCAGCCGAGGTAGGCTCAGGCAGTTATCGTGTAGAGACCTTCCAATCCGAGACTAATAACGAGGGGTTACAGCTGCACTTGGATTTGCTACAAGAGAAGAGGGATCAAGCCCAAGTGGCTATGGCAGCATATCAGGCAAGAGTAACTCGTTATTTCAACAAAAAGGTCAAGCCTCGAAGCTTCAAAGTTGGAGATATGGTTCTACGTAAAACTACTTTGGCAACCAAGGACCCAGCTGAGGGAAAGCTGGCTCCTAATTGGGAAGGACCTTATAAGGTGGTTGAATGCAGAAGAGCAGGAGCATACTATTTGGAAGATTCCAAAGGTAAGGCTCTACCGAGGCCTTGGAACGCTAAGCACCTTAAAAAATATTATGTCTAAAAGGTAGCGATATGTAATCTGTTCGTTATTTCATTACTTTATTTCAATGAATAAAAGTATCTCGGAGTTATGCAGCATATAAGGTTCATATGTACAAATTGAATGATTTCATTAGTCTCCGAGAAGACGGCTGAAAAGGCTCTTCCGAGTCCCAAAAATGATGCAACCCAAAGGAGTATTCTCTTCACATAATATGACCGAGACCTAACTCGGTTAACAATCGAACTCTCCGAGACCTAAACTCGGAGTAACATTCAAACTCTCCGAGACCTAAACTCGGAGTAACAGTCAAACTCTCCGAGACCTAAACTCGGAGTAACAGTCAAACTCTCCGAGACCTAAACTCGGAGTAACAGTCAAACTCTTCGAGACCTATCTCGGAGTAACAATCAAACTCTCCGAGACCTAAAACTCGGAGTTGCAATCGAACTCTCCGAGACCTAAACTCGGAGTAACGATCAAACTCTCCGAGAACTAAAACTCAGAGTAGCAATCGAAATCTCCAAGATATAACTCAGAGAGATATAATAACAAATTTTTAACTACCTTAAGCAGCAAAATAAATAAAGGTTATTCCGAGAATCATACAAATGTCAAAAACTCGTTTCATTAACAAAAACTTGAGGTATGTACAAATGATATTACATTATTTTCCCTTAAGGGTAACATCAGGGGCCTCAGCGGAAATGGACTCGGCAGTATTGGTCTCGGCAGAATGGGCATCATCAAGAGCAGGTTCATTGTCTCGATGCTGTTGATCCAAAAAGGGATCGTAAAAGAATTCTTTTATTCCTGCTGTATCGGGCATTTGTTCTTGACCCAGGTTTGCCAGTTGCGCCATTGCTGCATCTGAACATGGGATGTCCTTGACTTTCACTCTGTCAAGATCTATCCTCCGAGTTGGGTCCTTAGCCCATGCTCGAAAAGTTTCGAAGCCAAGAATGAGCCCGTCGGCCCAGGCAGAATTCCGAACCCATGAGGCGAAGGACAGCTGACGTAAGTAGTCGGCAGCTCGGGTTTTAGCTTCCTTTAGCTGAGCCCTTATTTGGGCATATTTTCCCTTGAAGAACTTGAGCTTCTCCTCGGCTACCACCTTGGCTTCATTCATCTTGGCCACCAAAGTCTTCAAATCCGAGACCTCATTTTGAGCCAATTTCAGCTGGTCCGAGACCCCGCATGTGTTTCTTCCAACTGATTGAAGTCCTCCTTAATAATAGAGTTATCCTCTTGTAGGCGATGCACCTCAGTTCGGAGGCCTTCAATTTCAGTCAGCAGTTCATTCACCTTTGATTCAGCCTTCACCCGAGCCGCAACAGCCTCGGAGGTCTTAGCCAGCAATCTAGACTACTCCTGGCCTGAGATTAACAGCTCCTCATCTTGCGCCACGGTGACTTTCGTCAGTTCTGCATTCTTGGCTTCCAGTTCAGTGACCTTGTCTTTAAGGCGACTTATCTCTGAAGTTGAACCCTGTATTGTCTTCCGAAAATAACAATACAGTATCAACGACCTCATGAAACCCTGTGAGAAAGAATTCAGTTATCATATGCGTATTAGGAAAAACAAACCAAGGTAAAACTCAGAAAACTTACGACGAGTTGGTTGAAAAGCATTTGCTCAGTCATGCCCTGAGCAGAGGTGTCACGTTCCATGATGAGACCCTCGTGCGGAATCAAGTCCATCAATGCCTGGAAAGGATTGCCCTTCAGGTCGCCACCAAACGTAGCAAGGGGTCCGCCGACTGTCCAATCCACCCCCTCTGGTCTTACAAGCGCCTCGGAAGAAGAGGAGGTCTCGGCACTTAATTCAGAGGCCTTCTCGGCACCAAAAGCCGTCTCGGCAGCAGAAGCCTTCTTAGCGTTGGAAGGTGTCAGCTGACAGACCTCGACAGGCTTTGAAGCCTGATCCATGCGCTCGCCTTCTGCGATGGGTGATAGCGGCCTCACTCTTTCCTCGGCAACTGTGGCGGTACGCTCATTGGTTCCCTCCTGAACCATCCCTACGGAGGCCTCGGAGTTTTCCTCCAATTCTATGTCATCCAAAATATGTTGGATGTTCGAACCAAGAGGTTGGAATGATAGGGACCCGATGGGGATAGCATTGTTTGCAGCAGCTCCCGCAGAGCCGAGAGGTGTAGCGTTTAGCGGCCGAGCCGAGATGGGCTCATTAGCGAGGAAGGCCTCGACTTCTGCAGCAGATCTCACCACGGGCTTAGGACCCGCCTTTCTCCTGGCGGCCAAAAAATTAGCAAGTTGGTCTTGCAGCTTTGGTTTCTTTCTTTCTGGTTGAGGGACCTCCAAGTCCTCAGGCTCATCAACCAACTTCAAAACTCTGGTTGCCCGAGGAGGAGTGCTAGGTTTTTTAGCCTTGGCATCCATTTTTAAGGGGCCAGTAGTCCGAAATTGGGGAACCATAGGTGGGACTGGATCCCCACGTATTTTTAAAGCCCCGCCTGTTTGAAGGGGGATATTTTTCTGCTTGGGCTGTTCAACCATTTTGCCCTTGCCTTTCTCAAGACGAGATTTTCGGGGGGTGGCGCCTCGAGTGTTGGCAGCTGGAGGACCCGAGGTAGCGAGGCTTGGGTCTCGGACGACCACGGAGGCAAGTCTTTTTCTTTTTTCGCCAGCGCCTCCATTAAAGTCCTCGATACCCTTTCCTTCAGAAAAAGTTTCCATTAACTTTGTGTAGAACATGGAGCCTTCATGTCTCTGGGCCCATGCTGTGATTTTGTCTACACGTTTCAGTTCGTCCTCATTAAGAGTCGGTTCCTTAGGAGCATTTCTGGTAGGAACACTCATCTCCCGTGGTACCCTTGGACCTTCAGCAATTTCAGTGGGGTGAAATTCCCACTGACCAGTGGCGAAGAAGTATTTAGCCTTCCACCGGTGATTACTGGAATACTTACCATCCATGTGTATAAACTTCCCCCGTCGAGACTGGAAGTTGTATAAACCCTCTCACACTTTGGGTTTTTCTGAAGCCGGTAAAACCACAAAAACTCTCTGGCAGAAAGGTAATGGTTTGGTCCAAGGGCCAGTGGCCAGAGCAGAATACAGGCATAGAGAACTCTCCAGCCATTTGGCACAATCTGGTGCGGAGCCAGATTTATGAGACCCAGTAACTCTCTTACCACCCTTGGAAAAGGCAGACGGAAACCCGAACGAAACATGGTCTCGTATAAGCAAACCTCATGTGCGTCAGCACGCGCGATAGCGCCCATTTGCTCTTCATCAAATCGAAGTTTCACTGATCTGGGAATGAAACATTCCTCTCGGATTCTCGCTTCATCAGCCTTAGTTAATTCCGACCGCCAGCAAGCTGGGTAAGTGTTACCTCCGAGACCATCAGAACCTGATCCTTTGTCACCAGACATGATAATAGGTTATTTTCAGTAGAGGGGAAGCAAAAGAAAAAGAAGCTAGAAAGGAAAAATAGGTTCTGGAGAGACGGAAGAGGAATGAGTAAGATAAAGTGCTAACAGCCTATTTAAAGGATACAACTCGATAGCAGGGGCATTAAATATGCCAAGAAGCGACAGGGTCTCGGAAGCTCAACCGACGCCGCCTGCAGATGACACGTGTAAAGTACTTGAAAGCCAGCCTTAATGAAGCGACGGGGCCTCGGAAGCTCAACCGACGCCGCCTGCAGATGACACGTGTAAGCCAGCATTAATGAAGCGATAGGGTCTCGGAATTTCAACCGACACCTGGAATGTCGAGAGTCAAAATTCCCCCCTAATATTTGAAATTTGAATTTGAATTTACCCTCCAAGATTTGAAATTTAAATTTTGAATCTGAAATTTAAATTTCAAATTTTGCCACCTTATTAATCCGGGATGGAGTCGGAAAGACGTTGACTGTCTCGGAATTTCTCTTAAGAAAAGCTGGCCTCGGTTCATTCCATCAAGACATGAAATTTCTTTAGTTCTACAAACTTCGAAATTGGGGGGTAACTGTTGGGTCATGAACTAGCTTACCATTTATTGAGCAGTCCTTGGGCCCAGCCAGAAGAGGCCCAAGTCCGAGGCCTACTCAAAAGGCCCAAGCCCGAGACCTACTCAAGTGATCTGAGACGAGACCTACTCAAGTGATCCGAGACGAGGACTACTCATGTGATCCGAGACCACCAATCCGAGGCAACCCCTAGCCGAGACCATAAAGTCCGAGAATAACTCAGGACATTTAAGTCACAGTAAAGGGAATAACTCTGATATCTTAAAAGATTACGAAGTTGATCCTCTGATCTCAAGTCGCTTAAACCGTGGAAGAACTAACAAACATGATCTTTTCATTCAAATGTTTGTTTAGCCGATATCAAGGGATAAGATTCCTTAATAAGTGGGAAATCAAATCCCCTCCAATGCCTATAAATACAAGTCATATGATCAAAGCAAAGGTAATGACAACTCTCATAACTTGAGCTCTGTAGTTGTTACTGTTATCCTTTCCCATTCTGACTTAGGCATCGGAGTGCTCACGCCGGCTCACCCCCGGTCACTTCGATCCTTCTTTCTTCTTTGTTGTGCAGTCAAATTGTTCGGGTGTTGGTCCAACTCAAGCTCGGCAAGCGTGCCACGTCATCTTTTGGAAAACTGTGCATCAACACATTCTATCAATCTTTTAATCACGCAAATGTGATTTCATTCCATATATGCTAGAAACTTGGAATTAACACACACACAGAGGTCACCATCTGCTGCTAAATATAACACAGTTTCTCCAACAATATTGATCAATACTTGATAAAACACCATAACCAAGATATGGTCATGTTTGAGGAGAAATATCTATAAAGATTGGATTCTAAAGCTTTGGGGAATCTGCAATTTCTAATGCTTTTTTTTTTCTTCGTTAAGCAGTCATATTATGACGGAAAGCTACTGTAATCACAAAGGATATATGCTGGACAGGAATGAGTGGTAAAGCACCGATGAGCATGTACAGCATGCCATGAACACTAATGGAGGACTTTGTATCCAACAAACACTCCCACTAGAGACATGGAGCGCATGGGGATGTTAAATAGCCAACACTAAACATGTGCAAAGAAACTTAAAACTAACATAATAATTTGGGTGAAAGAGACCCCATTTTCTTCTTTGTTTAAGTGAGATATGTTTATCAAAGTCATACTTACACCA